>CP139507.1:400394719-400805900 GCA_021014915.2 Artemisia tridentata subsp. tridentata
GATTGTTGGGTACGCTTCTCGCACGAAAATGTGACAACATATTTGGGATTACATTATCTATCTTGTTAGGCTCAAACACAAGGACTAGAAGTGTCAATATTGTAAAGTCTTGTGTTTGGCCCTTTATATACCCTCCTAGACTTCACTAGGAAGGTGAAGCTTGTGTGTGTAATTTCAACCTTTCTTTCATTATCAATAAAACACATAGTTTCCTCTCTCTCACTCTACAATTTCTCTCTCTAACTCTAACCATGAAGATGATGTTCTTTCATCATCCAAGACCTCCCGATTCACAATATGTTAACCAAAACACGATCCATCATGGTTTCATGCCCTTATGCCTTTAGTTTGAAATTGCTCATATCAGCCCATAGTTAGATGAGCAGACTGCACTTTTATTTTTTTTCCATTTTCAGCCCTGTTTTGTTGATTTTTAGTTTGTTAGAGACAAGTTGTTATAAGCTAAATTTTGGCTCAGTATTAGTTGGGTGGCTTATCTAGCTACTCATATTTTTTTTATATTTTTGGAATTAGTTTTTAATAGCTTTTTAATGGCTTGAATAAGCCCTTTTCTGCCCTGCTTCAGCTCATCTATCCCTATAAGCCCATTCTGCTCAGTTCATTATCTGCTTATGTAGTGGTCTATTAGGTCTAAAAAGTGGTAAATCAGATGCTTGCTAGCTTATTTAGAATTGTTCATGCTTATTATTGGAATTTGAGCTTATTTGGCTGCTTATTTCAGGGCTGCAAGTAGCATCAGTAGCCCATGTTTAGTTTGCAACTCAGTAGCTTTTATCTTATATCAGTGCTTATTTGTTTCTAATTATAGCTTATCTGAGGTTATAGGTTCTTTTAGATTGGACTTTGTTAAATCTAGCTTATCCAAGTTCTCATTTAGCCAATTGTAGCTTAACAGTCATTATGCTTAAAAGCCTTAGCTTATTTCCTTTATTTGCCCACTGTTGTAAATACTTTTACTTAATTCTGGCTTATTAGTGGCTTTTAAATAAAAGTTGTTTTGTAAAAATTACTTATCATCATTAGTTTAATTAGTTTTAAAAAAAGAAAAAAAGAAAAAAAAATATTTAGAAAAAAGACTGAGGTCAGGTTCGAACCCTGGACCTCAGCCTACCCAAAGCCTCAACACACGCACAGATAACCAACTGCCCTAGGGTCTTTGTCTGGTTATTCCTTTCCTTCTTTTTTATTTAACCCATTGTTCCATCTTTAGCTTATTTCCATTTTTGCTTAATAACTGCTTATCAGAATAACAGTTGTCCCCATTTTATTTTTCCTAGGATCAGAATAGTATTTAGGACTTTCCTGTATTTTTTGGTAATTTTCAGTTTCCATTTAGTATTTTTAATCTATTTTTCTTTTTAAATTAGTTTTTAATTTGTATTAAATAATATATTAATCAGAAAAATATAATTCTTTTTTATAAAATTTTCTTTTATTATTTAGAACTTAGGAAAATTAGTTTGGCACCCGTAGAGTTAGTATTTCATCGTTTTCACCTTTTAGGCTCGGGATTAGCCCGGGATTTCGCGTTTTTAATTTTCCTTTGCGTTTTTAGATACGTGTGCCTTAGATAATCATTTCCTTTGCTTATTTAGTTGTTTTTAATTCATGTTCACTTTTCTTAGCGTAAAAAACCCAAAATCCCTTTATTCTCACCATTCAAACACGTTTCACGAATACGAATCACGAATTCCATTCAAACATTCGTTGGAAAAACGACTCGGGTTTACATATTTCCTTTGTAAATGTAACACCCCCTAATTTGGTTTGTGGCAGCGGAAAAATAATTAGGGTGTTACGGTGAGGATCGAGTTAAAATTTCAGAAGAACGGCCCGGAAGAGGCGTTTTGAAAGTTATATGTCATTCAAAATACTAGTTTTGGTACAAAAGAAAAATATCTGTTATGAAAATCCCACAAAAATGTGGTAATTTGGAAAGAATGACATATTTGATTTTACACCAGTTTATTTATCAGAGTATAAGATGCCCGCTCCATGTCTTGTCCTGCTTCGTTAATTACCTGAGATAAACATGCTTAAAACGTCAACACAATGGTTGGTGAGTTCGTGGAGTTTAATAGAAAATAACTTTCTTTCAATGAATTCAAGAGGTGTACAGTGGTAGTTGAAATAAATACTATTATTTCCTGAAGTAAATAGTAAGTTACGTTGAGTAAAAATCCACAGGTAATTCATGTATGATCTCAAGTGATCATGAGTGTCAAGTTTTAAATGAAAATGAGCTACGTTGTTATACGCTTGAAATGATGTGATGGGTCAACTTTTAAAAATAACGAAATGTCAAGTAATTTGGGTTGTCTTTATTAAAAGACACAACTAAGTCATATATGACAACAAATGAGTTTTAAATACAGGATCCATAATCTTAACACATAGTAAAAACATTAATCTAGTGTCTGAAATCTATCAGTGTGGAGTGGTGTTTAACTAAATACAGCTGTATCCTAATATATATGAAACATTCATATATTCATAAAGTTATATTGCCCTAAGCCTCATGACACGCAAAACGTTAACAATTCACCGTAAAACAGCGGTGTCCCATCAGGGTTACTGATGGGTGTTTTAGCCCTCATGTAATAGGTGATTTGCCAATTCCTATTTTTCTCAAATATAGTGTATCACGACTAAATACGACTAACCATAAGGCATTCCGTTAAAGTATTTAGTGGGATAGGTCATCAGCCTCTAACAGGTTTCGAAGCTGTTCACTATATTCGCGCTCACCGCAGTGATTAATGGCTCATGATCGAGGGACTTTATGGCAATAAAGTAAACTTAGGCAATATAGGTTTCAGGGGTTCATAAAATATACGTATTCTGGTCTTGGCAATTATTTCCAGTGAAATGTAGAAATATCATAGTAAGGTTAACAGTACATTCATTTGTTATATGAATGCATACAATGAGTCTCAGTATCGTGTTATGTCAAGTAGTTTGAAAATATTATCTTCCAAATTCAGTGTTTAATCTAAGCAAGCAATTTGCACATATAACGAGCATATATTCCTCTCAAGGGTGATTCAAACATGTAAAGCATAGTGAATGATTTTGAGTAAATCATGAGAGTTTTCAAAGTATATAAGTAAACTTAAAACAGTTAAAGCATGTATCTCCCCCAAAAGAGTTATTAAAAAAAAGTATTAAAAGTAGGGGCCACGACTCACCTGGAGCGTATCTGACAAGATAGAATTATTAGATCTATGGAACGATCACGGAAACGTCTTCGATACGAAACCTGAATATAAGGGAAGTCTAAGATTCTGACTTACTATTAACAGTGAGTGTGATGTGAGAAATCGTATAACGATTTGATCGGTGATATGAGTGTGATATGCTTAAAATGCCTCAAGTTAAAAATATAATATCATATATGATATTATCTTGATTCTTATGTCACTTGACTCAAAATATTATCTTCTCAAAATATGCTGAAATGATATGCAAAGTGAATCGCTAAATTCCTAGTTATAATAAATAACGAATACTAAATAATGCATAACTAAAATGTAAAATGCATATGAAGTGAGGGGTGAAAAATAGAAAATAAAATAAGAATGTCAAGTAAATTAATTGGTCCTTGTCCTTTAAATATTTTATACTTTTTACCCTAACTGTGCTTGCGTTACATCGTTAGTCCTCGGTTAAGTCCAAAGTCCAATAATAGTCCAAATCTTGTCCAATAGTACAAATAAGGCTTGGAGTTCATTCAATGGTCAATTTAAGTTCTCTATAAACTGTTTTCACAGCTTCAGTCCATAAGTTTCACAGTTGGCAGTTTCAGTCCTCTAACGTGGAAATGCGTTACATGTTTAGTCCAAAAGTGTAAATAATGTGGGAAAAAGGTAGGCGACTTTTTATAAGTTATATTTAAGATAAATGAAGCTTATTTTACTAGCTTATTCTATCAGTAGCTTATTTTCTTATCAATGGGCCTGTTAACGAGATCTATTATTAAGCCCATTAGTTAATTGTAGTTATTTTTCAATATGGTTTATACGAATTGCTGTGGCCATTTTTAAAGGTCATGTTGTGATTATTACTTCGAGTTGTCTAAGTAAAAAGGGTAGCTAGCTAGGTCGTTTAACCGGTCGTATGAAGATAAGACATGGTCGTTAAATTGAAAGTCGAGTTGTATGGTCACTTTTTAAGGTGGCTAGAGGCTGTTTTAAATGCACAAAACTTCCTAAGTGTCTTTCAGCTTGATATAGAATGTTTACGCGTTTTACTTGGGTCGTTTTAAGGGTTGAAACTTGAGTGTGGTTATGAATTGTCTAAATGAAAATGGTAGTTTAGCCGTGTCATTTAACAGGTTGTGCAAAGAAAACGTATAGTCATTTAGTTGGTTCGTGAGATGTAAAGTTATTTACTAGGCGACTTGGGTTGTTTATGTATTCGAACCCTTGAGATAATTCTAAGTGTTTTCGAGTTTTGGTTATATGTGAGAGTTAAGTAGCATTCAAGGCAAGTATTTAAACATAAGAATGGTGTGAGGTGATTGTTAAGACTCCACAAAGTGAGTTCGACAGTGTGCATTTTTCAAAATAGGTTACTGTGTTTTCAATATAAAAGTGTTATACGTTCGAGTGGGAAACAAAAATGATGCATGGCGTGATATCTTAAACATGAAAATGATGTGAGCTTTCGACACATGATGTGGGTTATACGAAAAACATATTAATGAGTATACATATTCGTTCGAAGTAAGGAGATGATGCATGATAGTGTTGTGATACTTTAACGTGCAAGTAGGGTGTAGAGTGATTTCTAACTCGTTCATAGTGTGGGTTGTCACATATGGGTTTCATGCAATTTACTTAAGTAAAATAAAAGTATTAGTAGTATGATGCGTTTGAAGGTAACAAGGAAATATGCATGTGTGAAACGTGGACGTGAGAAATGAAAGTATGAGGAGGAATAGGTACTTACTACACCTTTTAAGGTGGTGGTGGCTCAGTAGCAATCGGATGGAACACAAAGGAAGGGTATCCCACTCGCTAGAACCCAAGTTTACATGTTATACTTGTAACCCCTTTGCTTCGAAAATCTCCCAAGCAAAACTAGCGAAGTTTTCTGGTCTTGTAGCGAAGTTGTTGTGAGTGAGAGGGTTAAAGTGAAGGTACTGAAGGAGTGGTAGTAAGTGAGCAACGTGGCTGAAGAAGGTGGTATATATAGAGGTAAAAATTACACATGTTTCTTATTGACTTCAAGACTTCAATCCAATTATTGATTGTTACTGTAGAGGAGAGGACACATATGCTTGATTTCTGACAGTACAAGATTTTTAGGATAGATGGGAGAGGGTAGAAAATCTTATCCCTTTCTTTTGTAATGTATATGTATTTAGTTTACATTTTAAACGAGGTTCAAGTGGGTTTAGTGAGCCACAATTCTCTACTGCTGCTCTAGCTTCCTTTTTAACATCACGAAATATTAATATGGTCCTTAGAAACGTATAGGAAAAATCGGGTTTAAATATGGTTAAGTTTTGATGTGTTACGTAAGTCGAATTGGGTTAAAATGGAACAAACACTATAGCCTTCAAAACCTTATTAAAACTCGACACCTAGTACTGAGATTAGACACTATATTAGCCTAGTGGGTGGTGGGTAATATGGTGCAAAAACATGGGTAGGTCGCGTTTAGTATTCGAGAGAACGCGAGTCGTTTTGGATGGCGTTGTGCTGGTCGAGTACATACATGAGCTAACAGAAATACGTGGATTTTGGAGCCTGTATCTCACGTGGTGGTGATGGGCCAGATGATGATGGGCTTGAAATTAACTTTGGTCCATTTGGTTTAGTGAAATATAAATATGATTAGTGCATGAATCTATTTGAGGTAATTGTACTAAGTGGGATTTAATGTGATTAATGTATAAATGAAATCAAGTTATAGATTTAGTAGTTTTAACTATAATTTGTAATTTGTGTAATATAGATTTAGTGTAAATGGAGTTTTGTGAATCACTGAGTCTCGAGGTACATGTTGTCATTTATGATATGTTGTCAAAACGTAATGTGATAATAATAACAATAAGAGAAAATTTTAAATTTCCCCGTAAAATTGGGTTTTGTTAAACAGTAAGTTGAGATTATCATTAATCAATGAGGATTATCATAATGGATTTTCGTAGGATCCTACAGTAAATCCTGATGAAAAATACGTGTTGATTTTAGCGAATCAAAACAGACGAAAACGAGCACGAGAATGAAAAGAGTGAGAAAAGCCAAGACCGGGGATGTGATTCTATATTATTTATCAACCATAAACCCAAAATTTCAAAACCAAATCCTTAATGATAAATCATTTTCATCAAAAGTCCAAAATCATTTTCAGCATCAGTCCCTAAAAGTTTGCAAAGTTAGTCCTAATCTAACTTTTGTTAAAATCCTAATTCTATTTAAACAAAATCCGGATCCAGTCCACTCCTTAAACCCAGCCAAGCCCAACAAAACCAATAAACCAGTCCAGTCCCTTATACCCAGGTACAACCCGAAGTCAAAACAATTATAACCCAGGTCAATCTATAAAAAAAAGGCGCGTAATACTGTTCATCTCCTTCTTCCTTTTTAACCCGACCCTACATTAATTACCTACCTCACTTAACTACAACTAACCCTTCTAAAAGGCTAACATGTCAGGGAATTAGCTCATTTAATGTACACGGTGCCAATTATCAAGCTCGTGATTGGTGGATGCTATGTGGCACTTGATCCAAGGGCAATGATTGAAGGATGATGTCGACATAAGTGATTGAAGGGTTGTGATTTGATGGAAGAAACCCTAGAAGCATCCTCAGCCATCTATAAATAGAGGCCTCTTCACCAAGCACAAGGAGATTTTTGGAGTCTTTATTTTTAGGCGTGTAATAGCTTAATTAGTGCTTATTTTCTGTCTTAATTTTAAGTATTGTAATAGTTTTTAAGTATTAATAAAATTCAGTTTACCTTATTTCATTGTCTCTTTACTTTATTGTTTAAAATGTTCTCATTTGGTTGAAATAAGCTCTAATAAGCTCTCAATAAGCTCTCTACTTAACTACTATTTAGAACTCAAACATGCTTTTCCATAGCTTGATTTGAGCTTCTGTTACTCAAGCTTGAATTGTACTCAATTTGGTTTAAGCAATTTGGCCTTAAAGGTGAAATAAGCACTTTGGATGATAAGCCAGATTTGGATGGGCTTATTGGACTTTACCAGCTTGTTTTAAACAAGCTGGAGCTTGTAGATCAGCTCTTGGAGCATTTATAGTCCTTGTTTGAGCAAAGGACCAAGTGAGTTACACTTTTTCATATTTAGCTTATTAAACTACTTATTATTCATTACTGGTTATTATATGCTTATCTGTGTTTATTTGAGTTTTATATGCTTATTAGAAGTAGATCTATCTGATTTGTTGCTTATTTCATAGTTTAAGAGTTATTTGTGCTTATAAGTGATTTTGTAGTCAAAATAGCCAATAAGCTTTGCTTATTGGCTAAGTGCTTATTTCGTATAAATTTTTGCTTAAAAACCTTCTAAAACACTTAATAGTAATCTGTTTTCAATAAAACTTAAGTTTTATAGCTCAAAACCTGTTTTCCTTCATTTTGGTCACTAGTCCAACTTGATTTAGCTTTAAATCGGTCTTATAAGTTGTTTAAAGCTTTTCTACATAGATTTATAGGTTTTAGATTAGTTTTCAAAATTTCTAGGTTTAAAACTATTTTAATAGCTTATTTTGATAAGTTCATGAAAAGTCCTTTTTAGTTGTTAGTTTTTGAGTCTAAATAAGTGTCATAAGTGTGTTTTCATGTTTTGATTTAGTATAACATTGATTTAAGTCCTAGTTTTCAATTTGGTCACTAGTCCAACTTGATTTAGCTTTAAATCAGTGTTATAAGTTGTTTTTAAGTTGTTTAAAGCTTTTCTACATAGATTTATAGGTTTTAGATTAGTTTTCAAAATTTCTAGGTTTAAAACTATTTTAATAGCTTATTTTGATAAGTTCATGAAAAGTCCTTTTTAGTTGTTAGTTTTTGAGTCTAAATAAGTGTCATAAGTGTGTTTTCATGTTTTGATTTTGTATAACATTGATTTGAGTCCTAGTTTTCAATTGTCAAGTCTGTGTCATCAGTTTCCAAAAGCCAAAAAAGAGGTCTGAGTAGTTAGTTTATCAGCTTATTTTCTAAGCTTATTTTTAATTCAAAGTGTGTGAAAATCATTTTATAAGTTCTTTGGTTGCTTAGCATGATCTGTTTGGTGTTTTCATGGAATTGGTTATTGATTCAGTAGCTTATTTGGTAGCTTAAATATCCCCTCTCAAGCCTGTAAGTTTCAATAATCCAATACATTTTGTCTGAGTGTCAGTTTTCAGGAGCTTAATTTTAAGGTCTAATTTGTTTCAAATTGTCTGATTTTAATTATATAAGTTCTTTAGTCTATAAGCTTTATCTGTTTTTAGGTTTAGTTGCTTTTTAGATAGCTTAAAAGTGCCTTTGAAGTCTGTTTTAATAGCAGTCTAGTGTAGTAGCTTATTTGAAGATTTTGAGCTTAAGGCTTGTTTAGGATTGCTTAATTTAGTTTAAAACTGCTTATTAGGTTAGATTTTAGGTTTTAGAAGCTTATTAGAATTACGCACAAGCTTATAGAAGCTTGTGTGTACAACTCAGTTAGAAACCTTTAGTTTTTTAGTTCCTTAGTTAACTGCTAGCTTATTCAGCCTTTTCCAGCTTATTTCTTAAGTTATACTCCCTCCGTCTCAATTTATTTGTCCATATTTCCTTTTATGGATGTCTCAAATTAATTGTCAACTTTCCTTATTTAGTAAAAACTAGAGAATCTAGTGGAGGAATATTCCATTTTAGTGGTTGAAAATTAAAGTGGCCCCACTTTTATTAAACTTTGTATTTTCTCTCTCCTGACAAATAAATTGAGACGGAGGGAGTAAAAATATTGTTTTCATTAAAGTTGTTCATTTATAGCTTATTAATAAGTTTCGTAAAAAAAATTGCAAAAATAAAAACTATTTACAGGTTATTAATAAGTTTCATAAAAAAAAAATTGCAAAAACAAAAAATAGGAAGTTGGGAAGCCCAGGGTGAGCCAAGGCTCGAACCCCAGACCTCTACCAACCTCAACCAGCTTAACACACACACTACAACCAACTGCGCCCTTGGGTCTTTTTCGACTAAGGGTGCATTGGTTATTTACTTAAGTATTTTTTTTCCCTTTTAGCTTATTTTGCTTTTTGCTTATTTTCAGCTTATCCAAATAAGCTGTCAATTCATTTTTATTTTTCCTAAGATCCTTATAGTTTAAATTAGTTTTCCAAAAAATTTCATAATTTTTCATATTAATTTAGTATTTTTAATATTATTTTTAGTCCAAAAGTGTTTTTAATTCATTAAAAATAAAATAAAAAGCAAAAAAATATAAATCTTTTTTCTAAAATTATTTTTAATCATTTAGGACTTTTATGAACTAAATTTACTCATCTAGGGTTAATTTTTGTTTTTTAGGTTTTTTAGGCCCGTTTTATTCCCGTAAGAGCCCTTTTTTTAGTTTAATTTGCGTCTTTGCTTATTTGTGTTTTACTTACTTATTTTATATGCTTATTAGTTGCTTTTTAGTTTAAATTTTCTATTTTTAGACATAATCCCAAAATATCTCAATTAATCAAATCATTCGATCACGAACGGAATTCAAAGTTCCATTCACACTTCATCGGAACCTAACGACCCGGGAAAATACAATACTTCCGGAATTATATTTTGTTTGATTTTCTTTGAGCTATCGGTTTATTCACTCTTGGTTAGAGAGAGAATTAACCTTTTGGTCGGGTTTTTCTTACTATATATATATATATATATATATATATATATATATATATATATATATATATATATATATATATATATATATATATATATATATATATATAGGATAAAGATCAAATAAAAAGACAAATATCGGTACACTACGTAAAAAGATTTTTTTTTAAAGTTCGCGAAAAAATCGAAAAAAATTCCACAAGTTCAGGAATGTTTGTGCATTAAATCGCTTTTTTGTGCATCAAAAATTAGTTTTTGCACCAAACTTATTTTGACTTTTTTCATCAAAATAACATTGTGCATCAAAATTCGTTTTTTGTGCATTAAAAAAAAAACGTATAAAAACTCAAAATTAGAAAAACTTCTTTCACAAAAGTTTTATGCACCAACATTCCTGATCTTGTGGAATTTTTACGTAGTGTACGGATATTTGTCTTTTTATTTTAACTTTACCCTATATATATATATATATATATATATATATATATATATATATATATATATATATATATATATATATATATATATATATATATATAGACACACACACACTCGTGAACGACTCAAGTTTTTGGCGCCGCTGCCGAGGAAGATGTGAAACGAATATCGAGTTACATTTGAAGATTAGTGATTTAAAGATCCTTCCCCATGAAGTCCTCATTTTATTTTGTAAATATTTTCTTATATTATTCTACAAACATAAAAAATTAAAAAATCACGAATACTTTTCCTAAAGTATTCAAAATACTAAATAAAAATTAAAAAACCAACAAAAGAAATCGTGAAATCAATTGTTACGTCGGCTCACCTTTAGATTACAACCTATAAGAGGGGTTTAAGGAGGATTGACATTAAATTTTCGAACCGAAAGAAACAGGTTTTTAATTAGCATTTATTGCGGACCTTTGTTTCTCCGCCACTTTGTGACCAATTCTAGAGAGCTACCGAGCACCGGTTGACGAATCGATTACCAAAAATATTTGTTTTTCAAATTTTTCTAAATATAAAAACCCAAAAATATTTTCTTTTTCAAAATTTATTTTTCTTATAAATTTTGTGTTTTTAGTGCATGCGCACTCGATCTCAACAGAATTTAATCGATAAGTCTCCTACAATACCGACTCAACGTTATCGTCGACGCAACAAACGAGTAAACATACCCGAGATGCGTACTCTTGTTGAAGTTCCGATTACCGAAATGGCGGATACACGTACTATGTCTGAGTTGCTCCAAGCACCCACCGAGGTTTACGGAGATGCTATTGTTTTACCATCGATTCTTTCCGAGAATTTTGAGTAAAAAACCGGTATAATTCAACTCATTACGTCAAACCAATTTCATGGTTTTGAGAGGGACGATCCCCACGCACATCCGATGGTTTAATAAGTTAACTTCTACTATGAAATATCGGGATGTTCCTCATAGCACGATTAAGTTGATGTTATTCCCATTTTCTCTTGAGGGGGCAGCCCGGATTTGGATAGAAAAAGAACCCCCTCGTTCGATTACTACTTGAGAAGATCTCGTCTCTAAATTCGTGAATCATTTCTTTCCTCCTTCTAAGACGACAAATCTTAAAAATGATATTACGAATTTTCAACAACGTTTTGATGAAAATTTTGGTGATGCATGGGAACATTTCAAAGATCTTGTAACACCCCAACCCGACAAGGGTAAAGATATCACAATAATGGATTCATATCAGATCAAAACAGAGCATACATCTACAGTAATACAAAAATCTCAAAGGATTACAATTGAAATACTGAATCTACAAGGTTACAATGAAAACTTTCAAAACTAATTCTAGATATAATGTCTTCTATCCAATTCTAATCCAGAATAGCTACCAAGCCTTCTAAGTCCAGAGGTACACTCTCACTCATCCCCAGCTTCCTACTAAAACCTGCCGCAGGAAAAGAAATGCGGCTGAGCTACGAGAGCTCAGTGAACAGATATATAGATGATCGAAACAATAACAGATAACAATACAGAAACAAATC
This sequence comes from Artemisia tridentata subsp. tridentata, assembly GCA_021014915.2. Classification (NCBI taxonomy): domain Eukaryota; kingdom Viridiplantae; phylum Streptophyta; class Magnoliopsida; order Asterales; family Asteraceae; genus Artemisia; species Artemisia tridentata. The sequence continues at coordinate 400,406,581 of CP139507.1, forward strand.
CGAAATACAGATTATACCGATACTGAACTAAAGTAAAAGAATATGAAAGGAATAAGGGTAAAAGAAAAGAGATGAGAAAGGGATAATATACAAACCAGGTTTAGGGAAATACAGAAATCCATCACGAGCCCAGAGATAACAGATAATATCATAACAGAGTAACATCATAATATATCCAGAGGGGATACCTCTCAAGTAACAGATAATATGAGGGGTGACCTCATGTATCAAATCGGAGTGATCAGCTCCCAGATATATGTGAAAGACGTGTATCGCACACACCATCAGTCACCAGATATAATAATAAACATATAACATAAACAGATAACAGATAACAGATAACAGATAACAGATAACAGATAACAGATTCAGAACTAGGATGCATCCATGCGCCCCCTGTGGCCAGAAACTCCTTAACACACCAGATAAAATAAATCAGGGACGGAACATGTCATCACTCTCCTGCCCTAGAGTCATGCCATCGGTGCATCAATGACATGGACATGAAACCCTCATGCCTAGTGATTGGCTCGGATATCAGACTGTGGTCAAGGTCAGATGTCATATAATAAACAGAGTCATATCTAAGGGTTCATGGCAGAAAGGTCATGTCAACAATTCAGAATAAGATAATAAGGTTTAAATCAGAGTTTATCAGATTAAGTTTAATATCAAAGCTTAAGTTCAGATTAAAAGGTTTATGTCCACTAGTCCAAAAGAGTATATCAAAGGTTAATAATTACAAGTTTATAGCAATAATCCATTTCAAAAGTTCCTGTCAAAAGTTCATTTAAACCAATCCTTTAATAATGGTTTTCATTGAAATGATCTTTCAAAATAGTTTTCATAAAATGGTCTTCCAAAACTTTTAGTAACTTCCATTTCAAGTGGTATAGCTTCTTTTTAAAATAGCTTTTAATAAAGGTTCAAAATCAATTAGGTTCAGATAAGGATTTAACAGGTTAAGGTTTATACCAAAATCAAATCAAAGTTTACAACAGATATATCAGGTTAAGGTTCAGAACAAGGTTCACAGATCAGATTCAATCAAGATTCACAAATTCAGGGTTCAGAACAAGAGGTCAATCAGAGTTCAGGAAAAAGGTTCAGAATAAAAGAATCATAGCAGAGGTTCAAGACAAAAAGGTTTAAGACAAACAGATCACAACAAAGATCCACAACAGAAGGGAACATAGCAATGGTATAGGGAATCCTAATAAGGAAAATGAAATACTGAGAGAAAAGGGAAAGAAACACCCTTACTGAAAAGGGCAGAATATCTGTACCTTATTAGCACAGCAGATAAACAGACAACCACAGAAAGAAGTTCAAGACTTCTCCTTCTTCACACCTAAGGAAGAGGAAGACAGAATTACTAAAGTTTCTTATTCAGATTATTCCTTTTAATTTATCTCTTCATTTTATGTACTTTCTATTTTTAGTAACTTTCCAGATTTAGTAAGTTCCCATAATTATCAGGTTTCCAGATTTATCATATATTATCATTTCAGATTAGGTTTAACCCTTATTCAGAGATTATTATGGAATACAGTACATTTTATCAAGTTACAGAAGTTTAGGGTTAACTATGACAATTATACAAAGTTTAGGGTTTTAAATGTAACTTCATTAATTCAATGGTCATTTGTGAAAAATACTTTAAGTTATAGAATTATACACTCCTTTTATTCAGAATTTCCTTTTATTCCCTTAAGTTTCACAATTTACAGATTACACCCCTTTAGTTTCATAATTTACAAAACCAACCTTATAATTACATATTTTACAAATTAAACCCTACAATATCCATATTTACCAACCAAGTATATTATATTTCAAATTTACAGAATATACCATCAGAATTTAGTACTTTACATATTTGACCCCTCAGAATTCAGAATTTACATATTTAGCCCTTTAAGTTTACAAAACATATATATTAAGTCATAATTCATAACAATTATATAATTAGCCCAAAAATCCTCAAAATTACACAACAACCTTTTTATATCAGTATTAACACAAAACAACTTCAGAATTCCAGATTTACACTTTTGGTCCCTCACTTTAATTAATTCCAATTCGAAACCCTAATTTCCCATTAATTCATTATTATGCAATATTTACACTTAGGACCCCAAAGTTATATTTTTCCCACATTCTTATAGATGTATATGATCTTACAAAAATATCCCAGAAGTTTCAAAGTTGGCAAAACAGGTCCTTATACATTTTATTGCAAATCGGTAGGACTTTTTAACAACAAATACAAACCCTACTTTTCACCAATAATTGAACCATCACTTATTCATCCTTAAAACACATTAAATTCTCAGATTCATGCCCAAGAAAACAAACCCTAGAAGCCACGATTTTTATTTTATTTGTTTTCTTTATTTTCACAAAATCCGGTTTATCCAATAATTCACTACGTTAATTTTAAGCTTCTAAAAATCAAAACCATATTTTTCCCAGATCATATTACTCATAAGGAACCCACGAAAAATAGAGAACATGCCCAGAAAAATCGTTTAATATATATTGCATATTTACGTACGTTTTAAACATTAAAATTACAAAGACTTGATTTAGGCTACTATAATTCGATATATCATTTTTACCAGGTCTATTACATCATATGAGGTCTAAATAAAATAGCCATCATGTCCAGAAATTCGGATTACATATTTTTGTGATTTACGTGTTCTTTGGCCATTATATTTTCATACGCTTAGATTAGCATGCATGGATCGATTTACATATTTTATATGAGTCATATAACATCTAAAGATCACTGGAAAATTGTCATATTAATTTTAAAACGTTTGGTTAAGTCGCAAGAATTATTACCTTGTTTTAGAGCAATTCGACAAGAAATCAAGAACAAGAACGAACCAATGACAAAACGCAGCAACCCTTAATTTTCCTAGCTCCCTTGCACCTCCAAGAACACCAGAAAATTACTTGCTCAAGCCCAGAATTCGTGAAGAAGCCTTGGTCGATTTATTTGGATCGCTTATGGTTTTTTTATGCTTAGTCGGTTTATGTTTTTGAGATAGAAATAAAAAGATTTGCTTTAATATCTTAAAACCGACTTTAGGGGGGGGGGGGGGGCAAGGACCAGAAATTCGGCCTAGAGAATCAAGATAAATATTGGGCTTGATTTATATAATTCTTTCCTTAATTTATATTAGCAATTATCTAATTAAAAGATTTTAAAACATTATATTTATTTAATTTTTATAATTTTCTGAATTTTATATATATAATGAGTATGTTAATTTTTTTAAATATCCAAAATGATGTAACATTGTCTCAGAAATTTATTTGTTTCAGATATAGTTCGATTTCAGATGTTTTGGAATTATTTCAGAATTTTATAAGTTACTCCCTCCGTCCCACTATAAGTGTCCACTTTCCATTTTCACAAAGTTTTAGGAAAGTGGGGCCAACTACACTCTCCACCAATCAAATATCACTATTACCCACTAAAGTCTCTTCTCATTGGTTGAAAATATTTCCTGGACACTTAATATGGGACAAGCAAAGATACCATTGTGGACACTTATAGTGGGACGGAGGGAGTATTTAATAAGGTTTTATGTTATCAGGGGTAATTTGGTAATTTTACAGGTTATCTGAATTTCAGGTATTACAACTTCTTCCCAACTAACAAAAAATTTCGTCCTCGAAATTTGCAGAAAGAAGAAAGGAAAAGAGAGAGCAGAAACAAAACAAGACATACCAGATTAAAACGAGAATTGAGGTGAAACGAAACAGGAATGCAACTGACGGTGAACAGACATATGAAAGATTTGTTTCTCATAACTCGAACTTGCAGATTCCAAAATTGTTTCAGGTCCTTAGAACAGACATAACATACTGAATCCAGATCAGAAGAATAGCATACCAAACGTAGTAGATGAAAATCAGATTCATAGGGTTTTGACGGATATGCCGTTCACAGAAATTGATTAGACAAATCAGATTAGAGCGTACAGAAATAGATTATCGATAACATCAATTGGAAGAAGTTTTATAACAAAACTGAAGATTATTATCAAAAGTTCAGAGGTCAGCAGAATGCGTGACGAGAATCCAGATGTATCAATTCACATAATGGTGAAAGCAGATTGCGCGTATAGGTAGAATGAACTTAAAGTCTCACTAACGCAGACGATCTCAAACAGTTATCAGAATTTCTAAAGCTTCTAAGGCACTTCTCGAAATATCCTATGCCCACAACAAGTGCACGTTATATGATGTAAGTATTATCACGTTGGCCAGACGTCATAATACTGGCATCATATAAATATGCCCTCATGATGGTCATACTTTATCTCAAGTCGTGAACAGAACAAACTTATCCTACTCCACCTAGCCTTCCTACGGTCTCAGAGGTCATCAGAATCCAATACCCTAACTTACAGGAAAACGAATCACTAGAAAAGTTAACAGAAGTCTCAAAATGTCTATCAGAATTTGGTACATCAGATCACCCATCATTCGTCAAATTTCAGATAACAAAACCATCATCCGACATACGCAGAATGAACACAGAGCGGAATTACTGATAAGGAACCTAAATCATTCAAAGGATTTATCATCAGGTAATAGAAATTTAGATAGGTCAAGCAGAAGTGAATCACATGATCCATAGCTTCATCCGTCACAGAATTTATTCGATTCAGAATTTTCTTCTATTCAAGGTCATGATCTCAGTTTCTATTCCCAAGTCTGCTTCTGCTCCCAATTCATCTTAGTACAACTAAAATGAATAGAGAAGCAAGACTGCGAGCCTTGGACAAGTCTGCTAGCACAGTTCGGAATTCGCCAACTCAGATTGCTGTCGTCATCGGATGTTCGGTGGTGGTGTCTGCTACAATCTCTGAATGCCAATCAAATCTACTCTTCCAGAACAAAGGTCATTCCATTTAATACGAAGATGGTCTACATGTTTCCTCGTTCGACTCAGGGCACAAACATGCTGTCATACTATGGCAAATGTCCAGATACTCGTGAAAACATGATGCTTATTAGCCAATACTATTGGCATTATTTAAGACTCATAATGGTCATAATGAGTACGAAAATAGTTTTCATGAATCTTTTCAGGGATATCTTCATATAAAACTGAAATACTTTACGGAAGCTTCTCTCAGTTAGTCATCTCCCATCTCAGGTGTTCTTGTGGTTGCTTCTTCAGTCCTTCCAACATTAAAAGAGGTTGTCTGAGACGGAGTTCACAAGGATAGAATAATTTAATCATTTATACTCGGAAATGAAAAGTGATTACGGTTGAGATTACGGTTAGGTATTTAAAGGGAACACTGAGGTGAAACAAAATCATATCTCATCAGTTTCTTCAATCTCTCAACTTCTATAGCATCATGGGTCGTTAACTGAGATCGGTTCAGAATCAATTCTACTTCTCAAACGGAAGGAAAACTCAGAAGTTTCATCAAAAAATGCCAGAAATTTTGTACAACAAAACCTTCTAGGGGTGGATACTAATAGGTGTCAGGAGAATTTAACAATCAAATGAGATCAGGGTAAATCTTTCCATAACAGTGATAAGCTTAACAGATTTAAGCAGTTCAAGGTTACTATAACAAAATAGGGTGGAGCAGATTGTTATACTTCAGATGCGGTAGTTTATGATAGCTGAAGAACCAGTCAATCAATAATCACAAGATCTCCAAAATCAAGTATATCAATAGTAAACAGATCCGCAGAACGTATATGGTCACTTAACCAGATGGATAGTTCCTATGTCAGAGTCAAGTACATGGTTCAGTATAGTGTGGGGATAGGTACGCGAACAGTTCAAGGTATTGGAGTTTTTTTGGTTTAGCTTTTTAGCATAAGTGACAGGTAGGGTGTACATCATCGGTAATACGAACATCGTATAATTGCAGAAGTGAGACTTATTAGATATCGGATATCAGCATCATATGCTCAGTTAACAATTCCATACAGAGATGGTATTTGCATCAAATCCTTCCAAAGGAAAACTGATTTGCAATTAAGATTCATCATTCAAGGGAGCAAATAAGATTCATCATTCAGGACAGAATAGTATCAGAGGATACATTTATCTCCAGCATGGGTCATGAATTTATAGAATGTGTCAAACACATTAGGGTTAAATGGTCTTCGGGATGGTCGTAGAGATATCAGACGGTTTATCCACAGATCAGAAATGAAGGTCAAAATCAGGTAGTGGCAGCAAAAGTTTAACAATCGGTAATCATGTCTGGGGTTCCAAAATTGTTTCAAACGCCAAAGGTGATACATAGGAGGGTAGTCGTCAATATTAAATGATCAAATCAATCAATCCTTATAAGGATAAAATCAAGGTTACTGTCAAAGAAAGACGGATCAATAAAGATAACTCTTATCATTCGGAAATGAGAGGGAAAGCATTTTTATACTCGTGGTCAAACGCCACAAAACTTCTCATGGGAACAGAGATGGTTAAGAAGGAATCAAAGGATTCATAGGTAATTATCAGAAGCAAGAAAGAAATAACAGAATTTATCAAGTGTATCATCGTCATGGGGATTCTCAGATTGCCCAAAGAGGCATCAGAATGATTAACAGAAGGTTCAGAGGTCGGAGTTGAAATCGGAAGGCAAGGATCAAATAATGTCAGATAATTACTACGCAATTTCTAATGCTTCAGATTTATTTAAGTTTCACTTCTTAGGTGGTGCAAGGCATAAGCTCCAAATTTCCAAATGTAATTTTAATAGTCTTTGACCAAAACAAGGCACGAATCAGAGTGGTGCGGAAGCAAGATACTTAAGCAAATGTCTTATAGTCTACCCATTCCTGACTGGTCAGAATTTAAGTTCCTACACGGAAAATCCTAAGGCAAATTCTCAAAGGTTATCCTACGAGCGCCTACAGTGGAAACTTAGTGGTCCAGACTTCACAGGTCAAGGGTAAATGTATTACGAGTCGCAGCCTTTGAGCTCTAATACCATAAATTGTAACACCCCAACCCGACAAGGGTAAAGATATCACAATAATGGATTCATATCAGATCAAAACAGAGCATACATCTACAGTAATACAAAAATCTCAAAGGATTACAATTGAAATACTGAATCTACAAGGTTACAATGAAAACTTTCAAAACTAATTCTAGATATAATGTCTTCTATCCAATTCTAATCCAGAATAGCTACCAAGCCTTCTAAGTCCAGAGGTACACTCTCACTCATCCCCAGCTTCCTACTAAAACCTGCCGCAGGAAAAGAAATGCGGCTGAGCTACGAGAGCTCAGTGAACAGATATATAGATGATCGAAACAATAACAGATAACAATACAGAAACAAATCCGAAATACAGATTATACCGATACTGAACTAAAGTAAAAGAATAGGAAAGGAATAAGGGTAAAAGAAAAGAGATGAGAAAGGGATAATATACAAACCAGGTTTAGGGAAATACAGAAATCCATCACGAGCCCAGAGATAACAGATAATATCATAACAGAGTAATCATATAATAATCCAGAGGGGATACCTCTCAAGTAACAGATAATATGAGGGGTGACCTCATGTATCAAATCGGAGTGATCAGCTCCCAGATATATGTGAAAGACGTGTATCGCACACACCATCAGTCACCAGATATAATAATAAACATATAACATAAACAGATAACAGATAACAGATAACAGATAACAGAGTCAGAACTAGGATGCATCCATGCGCCCCCTGTGGCTAGAAACTCCTTAACACACCAGATAAAATAAATCAGGGACGGAACAGGTCATCACTCTCCTGCCCTAGAGTCATGCCATCGGTGCATCAATGATATAGACATGAAACCCTCATGCCTAGTGATTGGCTCGGATATCAGACTGTGGTCAAGGTCAGATGTCATATAATAAACAGAGTCATATCTAAGGGTTCATGGCAGAAAGGTCATGTCAACAATTCAGAATAAGATAATAAGGTTTAAATCAGAGTTTATCAGATTAAGTTTAATATCAAAGCTTAAGTTCAGATTAAAAGGTTTATGTCCACTAGTCCAAAAGAGTATATCAAAGGTTAATAGTTACAAGTTTATAGCAATAATCCATTTCAGAAGTTCCTGTTAAAAGTTCATTTAAATCAATCCTTTAATAATGGTTTTCATTGAAATGATCTTTCAAAATATTTTTCATAAAATGGTCTTCCAAAACTTTTAGTAACTTCCATTTCAAGTGGTATAGCTTCTTTTTAAAATAGCTTTTAATAAAGGTTCAAAATCAATTAGGTTCAGATAAGGATTTAACAGGTTAAGGTTTATACCAAAATCAAATCAAAGTTTACAACAGATATATCAGGTTAAGGTTCAGAACAAGGTTCACAGATCAGATTCAATCAAGATTCACAAATTCAGGGTTCAGAACAAGAGGTCAATCAGAGTTCAGGAAAAAGGTTCAGAATAAAAGAATCATAGCAGAGGTTCAAGACAAAAAGGTTTAAGACAAACAGATCACAACAAAGATCCACAACAGAAGGGAACATAGCAATGGTATAGGGAATCCTAATAAGGAAAATGAAATACTGAGAGAAAAGGGAAAGAAACACCCTTACTGAAAAGGGCAGAATATATGTACCTTATTAGCACAACAGATAAACAGACAACCACAGAAAGAAGTTCAAGACTTCTCCTTCTTCACACCTAAGGAAGAGGAAGACAGAATTACTAAAGTTTCTTATTCAGATTATTCCTTTTAATTTATCTCTTCATTTTATGTACTTTCTATTTTTAGTAACTTTCCAGATTTAGTAAGTTCCCATAATTATCAGGTTTCCAGATTTATCAGATATTATCATTTCAGATTAGGTTTAACCCTTATTCAGAGATTATTATGGAATACAGTACATTTTATCAAGTTACAGAAGTTTAGGGTTAACTATGACAATTATACAAAGTTTAGGGTTTTAAATGTAACTTCATTAATTCAATGGTCATTTGTGAAAAATACTTTAAGTTACAGAATTATACACTCCTTTTATTTAGAATTACCTTTTATTCCCTTAAGTTTCACAATTTACAGATTACACCCCTTTAGTTTCATAATTTACAAAACCAACCTTATAATTACATATTTTACAAATTAAACCCTACAATATCCATATTTACCAACCAAGTATATTATATTTCAAATTTACAGAATATACCATCAGAATTTAGTACTTTACATATTTGACCCCTCAGAATTCAGAATTTACATATTTAGCCCTTTAAGTTTACAAAACATATATATTAAGTCATAATTCATAACAATTATATAATTAGCCCAAAAATCCTCAAAATTACACAACAACCTTTTTATATCAGTATTAACACAAAACAACTTCAGAATTCCAGATTTACACTTTTGGTCCCTCACTTTAATTAATTCCAATTCGAAACCCTAATTTCCCATTAATTCATTATTATGCAATATTTACACTTAGGACCCCAAAGTTATATTTTTCCCACATTCTTACAGATGTATATGATCTTACAAAAATATCCCAGAAGTTTCAAAGTTGGCAAAACAAGTCCTTATACATTTTATTGCAAATCGGTAGGACTTTTTAACAACAAATACAAACCCTACTTTTCACCAATCATTGAACCATCACTTATTCATCCTTAAAACACATTAAATGCTCAGATTCATGCCCAAGAAAACAAACCCTAGAAGCCACGATTTTTATTTTATTTGTTTTCTTTATTTTCACAAAATCCGGTTTATCCAATAATTCACTACGTTAATTTTAAGATTCTAAAAATCAAAAACATATTTTTCCCAGATCATATTACTCATAAGGAACCCACGAAAAATAGAGAACATGCCCAGAAAAATCGTTTAATATATATTGCATATTTACGTACGTTTTAAACATTAAAATTACAAAGACTTGATTTAGGCTACTATAATTCGATATATCATTTTTCCCAGGTCTATTACATCATATGAGGTCTAAATAAAATAGCCATCATGTCCAAAAATTCAGATTACATATTTTTGTGATTTACGTGTTCTTTGGACATTATATTTTCATACGCTTAGATTAGCATGCATGGATCGATTTACATATTTTATATGAGTCATATAACATCTAAAGATCACTGGAAAATTGTCATATTAATTTTAAAACATTTGGTTAAGTCGCAAGAATTATTACCTTGTTTTAGAGCAATTCGACAAGAAATCAAGAACAAGAACGAACCAATGACAAAACGCAGCAACCCTTAATTTTCCTAGCTCCCTTGCACCTCCAAGAACACTAGAAAATTACTTGCTCAGAATTCGTGAAGAAGCCTTGGTCGATTTATTTGGATCGCTTAGGGTTTTTTTATGCTTAGTCGGTTTATGTTTTTGAGATAGAAATAAAAAGATTTGCTTTAATATCTTAAAACCGACTTTAGGGGGGGGGGGGGCAAGGACCAGAAATTTGGCCTAGAGAATCAAGATAAATATTGGGCTTGATTTATATAATTCTTTCCTTAATTTATATTAGCAATTATCTAATTAAAAGATTTTAAAACATTATATTTATTTAATTTTTATAATTTTCTAAATTTTATATATATAATAAGTATGTTAATTTTTTTAAATATCCAAAATGATGTAACATTGTCTCAGAAATTTATTTGTTTCAGATATAGTTCGATTTCAGATGTTTTGGAATTATTTCAGAATTTTATAAGTTATTTAGTAAGGTTTTATGTTATCAGGGGTAATTTGGTAATTTTACAGGTTATCTGAATTTCAGGTATTACAGATCTCCTTCGTAAACGCCCAAATCACGGTTTTTCAGAATTGCACCAAATCGATACGTTCTATAATGCTTTGACTCAAACCGATCAAGATTCGCTTAATGCAGCCGCCGGTGGCAATATCTTGAATCGAACTCCGATAGATATTTTGACTATTATCGAGAACAAATCAAAGAAACAAACCAGTTGTTTCCAAAGAGAATACTTCTACTTCTTCTTCACTGGCACATCCATCGGAGATGGCCGAACTTGTGGATGCTATAAGATGTATGATGAGAGAACTTCAAAACCAAAAACCGGAGCCCGTTAAAGCCGTTACCGAAAATTGCGTAATTTGTGGTGGTCCCCATCCTTACTATGAATGTCAAGCCTCCGATGGCCACGTTTTCAATGCTACCGCAGCAGCAGCGAATTACAATAAAGGATTTCGTCCTCAAGGAGAACCTAATTATCGTACTAATAACCAAATGGGACCACCCGGTTTTCCTCCCGTTCAAAACTATCAAAAACGTTTCAATCAAAATAACCAAGATTATAATGCTCATCAAGGTTATAACATAAACCATGGAACGAATTTCAATCAAGGAAACCAAAATTATCAAGATCCAATTCATCAACCTCTTCCTCCTCAAGTTGGACCTAATAATGATTTTTCGAACTACATGAAGACGAATGATGTTAGCATGCGAGCTATGCAAAATTAAATCAACAATATGAAGGTCAAGCTTAGAAAAGAAATCGATACTACGTTGACTAGACAAACGAATGAGCTTAAGAATATGATGAGTAGTTTTATGTAAATGAATTCCAAGCAATACCGTTGCTAACCCGAGAGGGGATTTGAAAGCTATCACCACCCGAAGTGGTGTTGCTTATGATGGACCTACGGTTCCTACTACATCTTCCTCTCCTCCTAAAGTAGTGGATCGTGAAACCGAGGTGACAAAGGACACAGTGCCTCCTACTAATAAGGGAAGTACCGAAAACATCCAACCTCCGGTTGTCCAAGTTTCTTAGCCCGAAGTTACTCCCGTTAATACTCCAAAGTCTAATCCTAAATAGTCAATTCCTTACCCGTCAAGACTTAATGATCAAAAGCTTCGTGAAAAAGCTAACAATCAAATAGAGAAGTTCTTCCAATTCTTTCAAGATTTACACTTCGATATTAGCTTCGCGGATGCTCTTCTTGTCATGCCTAAATTTGCTTCGACAATCAAGAATTTGCTAAGTAACAAGGAAAAAGTATTTGAATTGGCCAAAACCCCGTTAAATGAGCATTGTTCGGCAGTTCTCCTCAAAAAGTTACCCGAAAAACTGGAGACCCCGGCAAGTTTCTCATTCCTTGCGATTTTTCGGGAATGGTTGAATGCTTAGCCTTGGCCGATCTTGGCGCAAGCATTAATCTTATGGCACTTACCGTATGGAAAAAGCTTTCCCTTCCAGAACTTACTCCTACTCGTATGACTCTCGAGCTTGCGGACTGATAGATTACTCGTCCTATCGGTGTCGCCGAATATGTCCTCGTAAAAGTAGGAAAGTTCCATTTTTCGGCTGACTTTGTTGTCGTTGATTTTGACACCGATCCTCGGGTTCCCCTCAATCTCGGGAGATCCTTTTTGAGGACGGGACGTGCTTTAATTGATATTTATGGTGAAGAACTAACCCTTCGTGTTGATGATCAAGCCGTAACTTTTAAACTCGATGATATATCGGTTAACCGGATCGATGTCATAGATATTGCTTCTGAGGAGTATGCTCAAGAAGTTCTTGGATTTTCGAACAATTCTCCGAGTGGCAGTACCACTCCATCTTCTGAACATATCCTTTCCGACTCTTCCCCTTCTCTCACTCCGTTTGAGGGAAGTGAGTTCATTTTGGAAGAGATCGAGGCTTGTCTTAAGAATGATCCAATTTCATCGGAAATTGTTGATACCTACTTTGATCCGGAGGGAGACATTCTTCTCTTCAAGAAGTTACTCAATGATGACCCATCACCTTCTCTCCCTCCGAAGGAAATTAAAATTGAAGAAATAAAAGAAATTAAGCCATCTAATCCTCTGGAGCTCGAGCTCAAGGATTTACCTCCTCATCTCGAATATGCATTTTTAGAAGAAACCAACAAATTGCCCGTCATTATTGCTAAAGATTTAAAAGATGAGGAGAAGACCCAACTTTTAGAAGTGCTTAAGAATCATAAGCATGCCATCGCTTGGCAAATTTCTGACATTAAGGGTATTGACCCTCGTTTTTGTAATCATAAGATTTTAATGGAAGTTGAATTCTAACCTGCGGTGCAACAACAAAGGAAGGTAAACCCAAAAATTCACGAGGTTATCAAAAAGGAAGTTCTCAAACTCCTAGATGCCGGAATGATTTACCCTATTTCCAATAGCCCGTGGGTTAGTCCCGTTCATTGTGTACCCAAGAAAGGAGGTATGACCGTCGTCACCAATGAAGATAATGAGTGGATTCCCACATGTCTCGTCACTGGATGGAGAGTGTGTATTGACTATCGTAAGCTTAATGGTGTGACTCGTTAAGTCCATTTTCCGCTCCCTTTTATGGATCAAATGCTCGAACGTTTAGCAGGAAATGAGTATTATTGCTTTCTCGATGGATTTTCCGGATATTTTCAAATCCCGATTGACCCATAAGACCAAGTAAAGACTACCTTCACTTGCCCTTATGGTACGTTTTCCTACCGACGTATGCCCTTCGGCTTATGCAATGCTCCGGGCACATTACAAAGGTGCATGATGGCCATTTTTCATGATATGATCGAGAAAACAATGGAAGTTTTTATGGAAGATTTTTCGGTTTATGGAAATTCTTTTACGTCTTGCCTCTCCCATTTAGACAAAATGCTAAAACGGTGTGAAGACACCAATCTTGTTCTAAATTGGGAGAAGTGACACTTCATGGTTAAAGAGGGCATTGTCCTTGGCCATAAGATTTCCAAATCCGGGATTGAGGTCGATTGAGCTAAAGTCGATGTTATCGCTAAGCTACCTCATCCCACCACCGTTAAAGGAATTCGAAGTTTCCTTGGTCATGCCGGTTATTACCGTCGATTTATTCAAGATTTTTCTAAAATTACCCGGCCACGGACCAACCTTCTTGAAAAAGATACTCTGTTCTACTTCTCTAAAGAATGCATCGAAGCATTTGAAATTCTTAAGAAGAAATTAAAGGAAACACCGATTTTAGTTGCCCTCGATTGGGACTTGCCCTTTGAAATTATGTGTGTTGCTAGTGATTTTGCTATCGGGGCCGTCTTGGGGCAACGTAAGACTAAATATTTTTAGCCGATACACTTTGCGAGTAAGACGATGACCGACGCCCAATCTCATTATACTACTACTGGAAAAAAGTTATTAGTCATCGTCTATGCTTTTGAGAAATTTAGACCTTATCTCGTCTTATCAAAGACCATAGTGTATACAGATCATTCGGCTCTTAAATATCTCCTAGTAAGCAAGATGCTAAGCCGAGATTGCTTCAGTGGATCCTCCTTCTCCAAGAGTTTGATGTCATTATTCGTGATAAAAAAGGAGCGGAGAATCTTGCCGCCGACCATTTGTCGAGACTAGAGAACCCTCATCAAGGTGTTCTCGAGAAAAAGAAAATTATCGAAACATTTTCTCTCGAGACACTTGGAATGATATCGCTTAAAAGTGATTCTAGTACCCCATGGTTTGCCAACATTGCAAATTACCATGCGGGGAATTTTATTGTGAAAGGGACGTCGTCCCAACAAAAGAAGAAATTCTTTAAGGGCGTAAAACATTATTTTTGTGACGACCCCTATTTTATTAAGATTTGTGCGGATCAAGTGATTAGACGATGTGTTCACGGCCAAGAAGCCGTTGATATCCTCATGGCTTGCCATAATGGACCTACCAGGGGACATCATGGTGCCAACTACACCGCTAATAAGGTCTTTGATTCTGGTTTTTATTGGCCGACTATTTACAGTGATGCCCACAACTTGGTAAAGTCATGTGACTCTTGCCAACGTTATGGAAAAATCTCGAAAAAGGGCGAAATGCCTCAAAATGCAATCCAAGTTTACGAGATCTTTGATGTTTGGGGCATCGATTTTATGGGTTCGTTCCCGTCTTCTCGAGGGAACAAGTATATTCTCGTGGTGGTCGATTATTTGTCGAAATGGGTTAAAGCAAAGGCGCTCCCTACTAATGATGCCCGAGTTGTTGTGAAATTTTTGAAGAATCTATTTTCCCGATTTGGAACTCCTCGTGCTATTATAAGTGATCGCGGTACTCATTTTTGTAATGATCAATTTGCAAAAGTTATGCTTAAATATGGAGTTACTCACCGTCTTTCTACCGCGTATCACCCGCAGACGAGCGGACAAGTTGAGGTTTCCAATCGTGGTTTGAAGCGTATTTTAGAAAGGACTGTAGGAGAAAATCGGGCCTCATGGGCTGATAAGTTAGATGATGTATTATGGGCCTTCCGTACCGCCTTCAAAACACCCATTGGGTGCACCCCTTATAAGTTAGTCTACGGAAAGGCTTGTCATCTCCCCATAGAGCTTGAACATAAGGCCTACTGGGCCTTGAAACATTGTAATTTTGACCTAAAGACCGCGGGTGATCACCGAAAAATTCAAATGAATGAATTAAATGAACTTAGGGATCAAGCCTATGAGAGCTCTTTGATCTACAAAGAGAAAACGAAGAAGATTCATGACTGTAAAATTAAGAAACGCGTCTTTAACGTTGGTGCTCGAGTCCTTCTCTACAATTCTCGATTAAAGATTTTCTCGAGCAAGCTAAAAACCCGTTGGTCTGGGCCGTTCACCGTTGCTCAAGTTTTCCCTTCTGGAACCGTCGAGTTATCTCAACCCGAAGGCCCCAACTTCAAGGTGAACGGTCATAGTCTCAAACACTATTTTGGAGGGGACATACCATCCATGGTTGTCCCGGATCTCCAAACCTTCCCCATGGACAATTAAATTTTGGGCGAGTCAAGCTAACGACTCGATAATAAACAAGCACTTCTCGGGAGGCAACCCATGTCTATCTTCTTTCTATTTTCTAATAAGTGTAACGTGAGGAGGCCCACCTCTTCAATTTATCGTGTTTCGTGTTTGTTTGTTTTATGTCCAGGATTTGCCCGAATTATGAAGACTCTCGTGCTCGTGGTTTTGTCTTTCATCCACTCAAGTTTCATCCTTCAGTGCTTATTGGGAAATTCGATATCCTAAATCTTATCGATTAACGTTTATCTATTAGTATAATTAATAAACGGCTTTAGATTTGCATAAGAGGACCCTTATCTCAAAACATTAAGGACAATGTCTCGTTTTAGTCTTGGGGGGGGGGTAATCTTTCGATTTGATTTTACCTTGCATTTTGCCTTATACTCTCGCAACCCCATTTTTCCTCCAAAATTCCAAAAAAATGAGAAAATTTAAAAAATTTTGAAAAAATATAATAAATATTTTGACACATTGTTGACTTTCCGTTGGTGAGAGTAGGAATAAAATTTTGACTTGATCGAGCGTGTTGAGCTCTAGCTTGTCCCCTTAACCTTTATAATTGAAAGTTGTGCTAGTCTCTTATGCAAGAAGCTATAAAACGCGAATTCTAGCAAGAGTTTGCAAGTTTCCATAATTAACTTTAAATATGCGCAGCTTGATTTTATTAGACTAAGCATTCGCGGATCTTATTATTTAAGATTTTAAATTTTTGCGAAGAACAAAAAATGATAGAGTTGAATATAAGTTAGATGCTAAGCGTGGAGTAGTGGTTCTCTTTAGAGCTCATAGAGGTTAATTGTGAGTTTTTGCTCCCATCAGCTAAATAAACCCAAAAATATAAAAAATTTAAATAATTAAAGGTGCACGGTTTTGGCGATAATTAGTTTTTACTCCTTCTTTAGAAAATTCTTGCTTATGAGAGTTGGGTACACATCAAGGTACTGCCAGCGTTACGGGGAAATAATACAACTGATTCTTGATAGTACGTGCTATTGTTTTGGATGTTGAAAGACCGTAGGACTCGGGATTTGGCACAATATGAAATAATAAACCAAATAATAATAATCCAAAGCCGATAAAAGTTTTCTGTTTCCTGACGGTTCGCTCCCGTTGACTCATACTTAAAAAAGGCAGAGGAAAATTTTCCAAGGTCAAAATAAGACTCCCAATTCCTGACGGTTAGCTGCCGTTGTTTAGGTTGTTTAAAAGGCCGAGGACTAATATGTGCTTAATAATGTTAATAATGCCAAATTTTTCTCTTAAGATTGTTTTCTTTCTTGATTTAGTCTCTACGGTTTGACAATGTCAATTAATCAAACATAATATTGCGGGTTTGACGGTCGATGATGATATAAAGGGTGTTGAGCGACTTCTTGGGCCCTTATGTGCTCATGCCTAGCATGTAATTGTTTTAAAATATGATGATCAGCTGATCGCGTATATCAACCTTTACTACATGCATGACAAGGATGGGTGTGACAGATTGGGTAATGAATACTATGAGATATGGGTACAAATGACTAAATTTATGTGTTAATGAACTTGCTTACATGCAACTTGATTACATTCTTTGGTTTTATTTGTAGAGTTCAAGAAAAACTGATGCTGACATATGGTGAGATCAGGCATCTTGAGCTTGGAGATGCAACAGACTATAATGAATTAGCTTCTTATACGGGATGCATAAAGTAGTTATCATCGAGTATGTACATCGTACAATATTAAGATTTTTATGATGCATTCGTTGTTTTAATTTGACCAATTAAATTTCTTCTTATATGTATAATGTTGAATGGCGTCAAGTATCATATACCCGTTGCTACCCAAACCCAATATGACCTGCTGCTAAGGATATGATACAACAATGTTTTATACCTCACTACTATTAATATCTAATGTGAAAATTATTATTAATTGATGCATGTTTATGGTAGATAATTGTGGTTAATTCATAAAAACATTACCTTCAGTTCTTTCCAAAATGTAGGCTAAGACAATGAAGTTTGGATTATTGCAAGTTAGTTTTGTCTAAACTTAATTTTGAACAGAGTTGCTAAATGAAATCATGCTGGTTATATTCAAGGCTCGAAATTGACGAGTTCGCTTATGCTTTCATACCTTGCCTTTCAAACGATCTGATTGTAGGGAACGGAAAAAGTCGATTGTGGGAGTTCTGTGATGTAATTGATTTTCATATTTGAATTTTTTTTAGCATGTACAATAGTGTTTGTTCATTAATTAAGTAAAGAAGCAATTAAAAAGTTTATATATTCTACTCAATAAATATGTGGTGAATTAACTCCCACACTTGTGGTTACGTATGTGTTTTTGTTACTTCATTTGGTTACAAGACATACTGAGACTACTCTGCAAGTTTTCTTAATGCATTTGCATGTCAATCCACTGTACTACTAATCATTTTTTTACTAAAAAGGATGAAGAAGCTACACTTAATGTGGAGAAAATAAGATTAATATGCTTTTTTATCATACAAAAAATATATTTGGCCTTTTTTTTTCTTTTTTTTTTTTGACCGTGGTTATTAAATGTTTATTGAAACTTTAGATATGTTTAGTCGTCAAACATATATCTTCAAATACATATTACTTTTAATCGAAATTCAACCTATTCAAAATAACTTTAACGTTTTCCTTTATTGTGAAGATTGAACAAAGTCACACATTTGTCAATTTTTTTTCTCCATTTGTTTTTGAATGGTTCAATTTGTTGTTACTAAACAAGAAAACTAAATTTCATAATTATTCTATTTTATAGTTCAATTTCATTACATTTGTATCACAAGTTCACAACTTCAACACTTTTTATTAAGTAAATTTTTGTTAGCCACCCGTGATTTATCATGGGTCTATAGGCTAGTATGAAATAATAAACCAAATAATAATAATCCAAAGCATATACAAGTTTTCTGTTTCCTGACGGTTCGCTCCCATTGACTCAGACTTCAAAAAGGCAGAGGAAAAATTTCCAAGGTCAAAATAAGACTCCCAATTCCTGACGGTTAGCTGCCGTTGTTTAGGTTGTTTAAAAGGTCGGGGACTAATATGTGCTTAATAATGTTAATAATGCCAAATTTTGACTCCGGGGATATCCTAATAAAGTTTCTGTCTCTGGACTCGTAGATGAGTTACTTCGGTCGAAATAAAAAGGATATCCCTTAAATCGTGTTAAATTAGGACCTTGATGTGGACCTCATTTTTGTGGGCAACGGTTTTCGAGGGAAGGATTTTAAACTAGTTAGCGTCTAAACTTGGTGCCTTTATCGGACTAAAAGTCTATCAAAATAAAAAGAAAAACTTATTTTTTTTTATATAAAATCCTTAGAGGAAATAGGAATAAGGGAGCAAAGAAGTAGGTGAGCGTACACAATTAGCATCTATGGGTAGTGTTTGTAAGTTACTCATTAATCTAAACACATATGGTTCTTGTGATTTGGTCGATTCTAGAGAGAGAAAGAGAGAGAAGTTGGGAGCCTTTTAGAAAGAGAAAGTGAAAGATGTTAGATTGAACGAATGAAAGGTCCAACCCTCTCCTTGGGTGGGAGAGGGTATTTATACATATGAAGCAAACGCCTCTAGTAGGCTATGGACTGGGCTAACAGTGGGTAAAGACCCGACCCGACTCCATGGTGTTACGATATCGAAACAAATATTAAAAATCCTACGAGCTACTTAATGCTAATAGATACTCAGGGTGACCGAGTCTTTCATGTGAATATTTATATTCCTAACAATCTCCCCCTAAGGGAGGTCACCCCGGAAAATACACTTTGAATTCTAGCATTCTATTACATGAATGTAAATTCCTAGCTCGTAGTCTTTTGATTCTTCAAGTTCAGCACACTTTGTACTTTAAGCAATGATCGTGTGATTAATGTTCCTTTGCCATATGTGATCTTTGAGCATTCTTTGAGATCATCAGCCACCGTAAATCTCCAAGTTCATCCTGTGTAGTATCGCCTTCATGTGATGTAGTGACCATTGGACCGACATGCTCACACTTTTCTGGATCAGGAGACTTTGCATTAGAGTTGCGGAAGCATTGTTGTAAGTCTCTCAACTTTCATGATCCTTTGATAATGAATTGGTCGTGTGAGCATGGGGTGTGGATTGACATGTCTCTGCTGGAATTAGGTACCACCATCACCATCTTTATATAAAATCTGAAATAAAACAGTTAGCAATAAAGTTGTAGAACGAATATGGCTTTGTCATTCGCTTGGTGTGGTTGGATTAACCTTTGGTTCCGTGAGGACCGATATGTGATCAGGTAGAATCCCCTTTAAAGAAAATTCTCCTTGACAGGACTTTCCAGCTTGTTGTAACGAATCATCCAATGAATTAACATCAGAATCATCATACTAAGCATGTTCTCATATCGGAACGTCTCAAAGCAGACAGCACGGTAAAGTGAATCAGTTAATTAAATACCCACTAATTGATTAGAAATTGATTAGAAAAATCACTCGCGTATCACTGGATAAACATTTTATGCAACACGACGAGGGTTTTATAAATTGAATCACATTTATGTCATAAACACTTTTGTTTGAAAATTTACACAATCAATGTGCTCGAAACTCAGTTTGTGAGCACATTGAAAGGTTTTCCAAAAGCATCCGTCAATCCATTTCCTGGAAGAAGTTTGATTCAATTGTGAATCGCCCCATCGTTTCTTTCCAGTTGTCACTAGTTTGATCCATGAAGGATCTCACATGTCACCTACCAAAAACTTGTTTGTTGTTCGCTCTAGAAGGATTTCCATCTTCATTGTGAATACTTTACGTATCACTCGGATG
Organism: Artemisia tridentata subsp. tridentata; assembly: GCA_021014915.2. Taxonomy (NCBI): domain Eukaryota; kingdom Viridiplantae; phylum Streptophyta; class Magnoliopsida; order Asterales; family Asteraceae; genus Artemisia; species Artemisia tridentata. The sequence goes on from CP139507.1 coordinate 400,427,178, forward strand.
TTCTGGCAATACCACAAGGATAATGCGTAGGACTCTTAATATATGTTTTCTTACTTTTCACGGTGTATGAAATAGCAAGCATATTGGAAATGTGTCCTAATGAGATTTATGGATGATCTATTGGCTTTAGACTCAATAGTGCGTTTTGATTTAGTGATCGAAAGCTGGAGAGGACTGCCACCTTTTCAATATCGTCTAACTCGGAGTGAGAGAGACGATAGAAATGTATTGATCTCCGTGAGAAATGAAACACGAGTCCTTTGAGGGACCTTGAGTGGCTAGGGAGGGTTGTGCAGCGTATCACTGGGTCCATGATACTTGTCTTCAATGTCAGCAATCAAATAAGTAATTCTGACAGCATATGTATTGACCCGGTTTCTGCCTAAAGTATAAGGAGGGCTTCTTTCTTTTCACCCTTTATCTTTACATTTCTTTTTCATTCTTCAACCCCTTCAGCGCTTACCGAGACTTCATCACTAGTACCTTGTTAGGTTTGTTCCAGTACCAGTTCCATCTCAGTCGGCACTCTTCCCTTATTTTCACTTTTCTCTTTTTTTCATAGTTCCTAAGGACTTCTATTCTAACTAGAGGATTGTCCCTGGGAAGATCCCTCCAGTTCTGGCTGGATCATGGGAACTGATACCTAACCTTACCATCCTTATAACTCCAGTACATTAAATAAAATGGTCGGTCTTTGGTATTCTTCCACAATTGCCATCATAAATCATTCGCTCCCCCTCAATATGTGCATCGATATACGAAAGATTTTTGCACATATGAGAGAGCCTACACTTGAGTCCTACAGATCACATTTTATCAGTTTTCATATTTAAATCGCATTCTCTCCCCCGATCAAAAATTTCAAACCTTTTGAGATTTGGGATCTCAATTGATTTAAATAAGTTTAGAAAATTTGGGAGAAAATGTGGTCCAATTCAATATATGCTGATAATGGAACATTACGATGCTCCCCCTCAATCTATGAGGGAGAATGTTAGTGTCAGGTATGATAGGTTTGGAAGATTTTGAATTTAAAAAAAAAATCATACACTGACACATAACAACCACATTTTATTCACTGCTTATTATGTACAAAGTAACTGTTACGACACAAATGATCTTAACCTTTACGCACAGATGATGTGATCATTCGCTTGGCTGAGGGAGTCAGTAGTCAACATCAATTATCCATCCACCAATAAAACTTCCCAAATATTGTAGATCCCCACTCGACGAGACCAGAATTAGTAATGCTTTATTGAAGTGAAGGTGGTGGTGGTGGTGAAGGTGTTGTTGTTGTTGTTGTTGCTGATGTTGTTGTTGTATTGAATTTAGAGCCAGTCAATGGAGTTTGAATATCTGATCAAGTGGTTAGAGCGGGAGCAGGCACATTCACATCAGCCATGGAATCTGCATAGGAATATCCACAAAGATTGGCATACATACAAATTAACTCTACATTAACCGCTACCACGCAGTGGTTTGCCTACTCATAAAATCATATTCATGTCATGATCAAACCACAATCAGGAAATTTTTCAAACCACTATCTAGCATGAAGAGCAAGTAGCAATCATGAACATGGCAATTCACTCATATTTCAACATTCAACTCAGGATCTTATAAACAAGATTCTAACACGATAGCTACATACCTAAGCATATCCTGAGTGCAAAAGCAATACGTCAACAACAATTAAACAGCTATCTACTAGCAAAAGTCAATCAACATTCGAAACTCATTCAATCAGATCATACAAATGCCTGTGGAGTATTCAAGAACATCAAACACAATGGGTTTTCTAACTTCTTTTAGATTTTGAGTTTTAAAGTATTTAGGGGATTAAACGAGGATTCCTAAGAGACAAAAATGAACCTTCTAGTTACATAAAGCTAGGAAACTATAAGAAAATTGCACATAATGCCCTAATCTTTCTAACAACTAACACATTTGGCCATTTAAGATAAAGCTTAGTAAGTTCCTCTTCAACAAATACCCCATTAACAACAAAACCTTTTCTAACAAATATGAGATAACCAAGAAACCCGTTTGATGATATAAAATTTGAAATCACTCTCCCCCTCAATCAATGACCCGTATTCTAGTTAAAGAGCTGTAGTCATTGATTGAGTGACAAATTTTATGAACAATCCAAGTCTGAAAGAATTTCAAACAACACGTTACCACCATGTGTCTCACAAATAATTTTCAAAAGAATCATAGAAGGAAAATTATTTGTATACAAAGAAGATTTCTCTTCTTTTACAAGAAATAATGCACTTAAGCGTACATTAACTCGGAGAAACACGGATATAAAGTAATCCATGCCCGGGTGAACTTTACCCAGTGGGAGGAACAACCGTCTTTTTGGCAACGTGCTTTCCCCATTTTTGAAAAGCGGGTTGCTATCTGAAATAATAGCAAGCCATTTAGGCATGTTTTGAGAAACAATTTGAACTTCAGCTCGAACTTCATTTAAATACCCGTGTCATTGTTGAATGACATTTCTAGGACCGTAAATGTTATCGATACCAGAAGACATAATGAAATGATTGATTGAGTTGATGAGAATCTAATCGAATAACCCTTTGTAAAGATGATTCTTCAGAACTCGGGTCTGGAGTAAGATTATGGAGGAGGGGTTCATTATCAATCTCGGGAGGTAGAATTCCAATGTATCAGCAGATATCTGTGCATCAGCGGGAAACATAGGAGATACAACACTTGATGGAGCTAAAAGTATTCTTCAAACCAATGGTTGAAACAGTATATCTTCTTTCTTCATGGACGGTGGAACATATAGTGTTGAAGAAACTTGGTTTGCATGACTCCTGAACTGATGTATTCAGGAGCCGTATGACCATTTCTCAAACATCAATAAACATGTAGTTTATTCACCCTTCTCCCCCTCAAAAATTGCATATGACTGCCATTTTTGGTTGAACGAGTGAATAAGAGTATACTCCAATGTACGTTGATCCACTTGATGACTAAATGAGAATGGGAAGATCATGAAGCTTGTTATCAATGGGTGAGCCTTTGACCACTTACTGGTATAATGAAATGATTGATTAAGCTGATGAGAATCTGATCGAATAACCCTTTGTGAAGATGATTCTTCAGAACTCGGGTCTGGAGTAAGATTATGGAGGAGGGGTTCATTATCAATCTCGAGAGGTAGAATTCCATTGTATCAGCAGATATCTGTGCATCAACGGGATACATAAGAGATACAACACTTGATGGAGCTAAAAGTATTCTTCAAACCAATGGTTGAAACAGTATATCTTCTTTCTTCATGGACGATGGAACATATAGTGTTGAAGAAACTTGGTTTGCACGACTCCTGAACTGATGTATTCAGGAGCCATATGACCATTTCTCAAACATCAATCAACATGTAGTTTATTCACCCTTCTCCCCCTCAAAAGTTGCATATGACTGCCATTTTTGGTTGAACGAGTGAATAAGAGTATACTCCAATGTACGTTGATCCACTTGATGACTAAATGAGCATGGGAAGATGATGAAGCTTGTTATCAATAGGTGAGCCTTTGACCACTTACTGATATAATGAAATTATTGATTGAGTTGATGAGAATTTGATCAAATAACCCTTTGTGAAGATGATTCTTCAGAACTCAGGTCTGGAGTAAGATTATGGTGGAGGGGTTCATTATCAATCTTGGGAGGTAGAATTCCATTGTATTAGCAGATATATGTGCATCAGCGGGAAACATAGGAGATACAACACTTGATGGAGCTAAAAGTATTCTTCAAACCAATAGTTGAAACATTATATCTTCTTTCTTCATGGACGGTGGAACATATAGTGTTGAAGAAACTTGGTTTGCACGACTCCTGAACTGATGTATTCAGGAGCTGTATGACCATTTCTCAAACATTAGTCAACATGTAGTTTATTTACCTTTCTCCCCCTCGAAAATTGCATATGACTGCCATTTTTTGATTGAACGAGTGAATAAGAATACAATCAACGGTAAGTAGATCCACTTGATAACTGACATTTTTTTTATTTACCCTTCTCCCCCTCAAAAATTACATATGACTACCATTTTTTATAGAACGAGTGAATAAGAATACAATCAACGGTAAGTAAATCCACTTGATGACTGACATTTAGTTTATTCACACTTCTCCCCCCTCAAAAATTGCATACGAGGTTGCCATTTTTGATAGAACAAGTGAATAAGAGTATACTCCAATGTACGTTGATCCACTTGATGACTAAATGAGTATGGGAAGATCATGAAGCTTGTTGATGAGAATGGTTATAGACAAGAAGATTTCTCTTCTTCCGAAGATAAAGCGCACTCAAGCGTACGCCTTTCTTTTCTTTGAGGAACGGGGCCTGGAGTGTTTTCACCAGACGCCATTATGTTGGCATTGAGGCCCGAGGCTTGAACTGCAGTGTCAAACGCCATTGTCGTTGAAGAATGAGGCTTGAACTAATGTGTTCAAACGTCATACTCGTTTCCCCTCATATGTTGTGAGCAGCCTGAGTCCAAATGTCAAAGGACGATCTGTACGACCTGCATTTGAAACCAGACGAAAGAAGAGAGTTTGGAGTGCCGGATCCCCAATTTAAGTTGGGTTCTTGTTGGTTAGTGCAAACAATCTCTGGAGCTTCTGAAACCACAGGTGCCTTGGTTTTAACAATAAAGGCAACACTAGTAGATGCAATGGACCTAGTTAAAGTGCATTGTGTATCTAAAGGGATAACTCTACCAGTTGACTTCCATTCCTTAACAGGCACTAATTTAGAATTAGTTATCCTAGTTAAAGGGCACTGTTCTCCTAAAGTGAATTTCCTTCTAGTGGGCTTCCATTGATAACCAACATTAGCAAACATATTTCCTGTTGCTTTCCAAGTTTGCTTGACATGCTTGGCTCTCCAAACTTGCTTGACAGGGGTTTTGTTGGATGACTTCAAAAATTTCTCAACACATTTATCATGATTACCCGAAATTAAACACATTTTGCAGAGTGAATTAGGATTCAAATTATGATTCTTTTTGTTCAAAACAAACTTGTTGTTCCTCATGTGGTAATCTACTTTCTTCTTAGGAACACTTTTAGCTGGTGAAGTCTTATAATTCTTTATATTTCTCCTAGGTTTTGACTCGCTAGCTTTAGTGTCACTGTTAATTCCTGTAGAAGGACTGATGGGAATCTTAGTCCTTTTCACTTCCAGTTGCTGAACATGTTTTGATGTGTTGGGATCTGAAGTATCCAAGGGTGCCTTAAAAGTTACATGCTTGTTCTTAGTCATTGAGGATGATGCAATAAACCTATCTCGCTTGTTATCAGTCTTAGGACATGTGCCAATGACGTATTCTAAGAGTTCCTGAGATCATTTGGTGAGGAAGCATGTAACACCCCGACCCGACAAGGGTAAAGATGTCACAAGTACATGGTTTCACATCAGATCATACATAACATCCATAAGTAAACAGCGGAAACACAATGTAATATGAGATAGAAAATACATGAAATACAAAACATAATACAAATGAAGAATAATCCAACAAAAACCAAGCTTCACTCGTGAACACTCTTCCCAAATCCAAAACCCAGCTCCTAGCGTAATACCTGCCGCGGGAAAAGAAACGCGGCTGAGCTACACGAGCTCAGTGAACAGATATAACGGTAACAAATAATAATCATGAAATAGGGAAACACGAAAGAAATCATACGTGATATAATGATGAGATAAATAAAGGCAGAACAGTTCATGATATAAAGATGAAGTAAAATAAATGAAAGAAGCAAAACGTGACATAGTAGCAGATAAAAAAAAAAAAGATAGGAAGGTCATACTACCTAACTTTTGAAACCTGCTAAAAATGGTAGGTAGTATTTACAAAGATAGGAAGGTCATACAGAGATAGTAGAAGGTATAGATAAGTACATGAATAATAATTAAGTAGGAAAAAGCATGCAGAGATATCAGGAGTATAGAGTTGTACCATGAATACTGATGAGTAGAAATAAAAGTCCCAACTAGCCCAAATATAACCAACCCAGTCCAGAATAAGTCCAAGGTTCCATAAAGCCCAACATGCCCAAGCCCAGTCCAGAAATAAATCCACAATCCCATAAAACCCAACTTACCATGCCTAGTATAAGAACCAGTCCAGAATCCCAGGAGGCCCAACATACCATGCCCATACAGAAATAAGTCCAGAAACATATCATGGGTGTCATGAGGGTAAGGGTCAGAAGTCCATGAGGTCTAGTGATACAGAAATCCTCTACGAGCCCAGAAACATGAAACATGAGATCATAATCATAATCAGACCACCATGCAGAGAGATGTTCCTCTCACTAATCCCAGAAATCAGAAATGGAGTAGCTAGCTCCCAGAGTGTGAAAGACGTGTATCGCACACACCATCAGTCACCATGAATAACATAACATAACATGAACATGAACAGAAACAAATCTAGGATGCATCCATACGCCCCTGGTGGCCATAACTCCCAACACACCAAATAAAATACAGAAAAGGGACGGGCCAGGTCATCACTCTCCTGACCTAGAGTCATGCCATCGGTGCATCGACTGACATGGACATGAAACCCTCATGCCTAGTGAGTGGCTCGTAGTATCAGACTGTAGGTCAGTGGTCAAGTATAACTATCCGGTATTTACTTTAGTTGCATAAGTCAATTTCCATTTCATAATATCCTAAGTCCATAGTCATAGTTGCATAATTAGGGTTCATAATCAGAGGCTCATAATCAGAGATTCATAATCAGAAATTCATAATCAGAAAGTTCATGTTCAGAAAGGTTCAAAATTAGAAAGTTCATAATCAGAAAGGGTCGTAATCAGAGATGGTTCAAAATCAGAAGGTTCATATTCATGGTCCATCAGTAAGGTTCATAAGTAAGGTTCATGGACAAGGGTTCATAATTGAAGGTTCATGAAAAAAGGTTCCAAAATAAGTTTCATGAGTAAGGGTTCATAATCAGAAAGGTCATAACATCAGAAGGTTCATAAATGGTTTCATGATAAAGGATTCATAGTCAAGGTTCATATATCAAGAGGTCATGTATAAGAAAGGTTCAGTATCAAGAGGTTCAATATTGAAAGGTCATGGAAAAATAGAAGGGTCATAACATCATGAAAGAAAAGCAGACAAGATTCACAGAATCAAAAGCATGGCAATGAAATAGAAATCAGAAATGAGACGAAGGTCCTTACTAAATGAGGACAGAATATCTGTACCTTAGTGATCAAGTAAGCAAGTGAAATGGCAGACACTGATAAAACTTCTTCTCCTTGACACCTAGAGGAGTAGAGACAGAATTACTAAGGATACCATTTTCATATTAAGTACTTTATATTTTTTTGCAGGTTTCCATTTTTTTTTAGAAAGTTTCCATATATAGCAAGTTGGATCAACATTCTTAGTTAAATCATTATTTCTGGAATTAGGGTATCTCTTATCACATTTACATTTTAGGTCCTTAAGAATTCACAATTTACACTTTACACCCTTTAGTTTCAAAAGTTACACTTCAGACCCTTAATTTATCAAAGTTTCACAATGGTTACTCATTTTATCATATTATAAGAATGTATCCTCAATTTTACAGAATTTACACAATAGGTCCCTCTAGTTTTCAAAGTTGCATATTTAGTCCCTTATTATACAATTTCAACTTTATATTATTAATAATTACATATTAACCCCTTAAATCACCAAATTAACACATAACCCCCTGAATGAATTATTTTACTCAAAACAGCACTAACTTTCCAGAAATTACAAGTTTAGTCCCTCTATTTAATTATTTTATAATTCGAGCCATAATAAAACCCTAAAAAACATTTTAACCTTCTAAAATACAAAAATGACATTAGACCCCTTCCTTTTATATTTTATACAGTAGGTACATGTTCCAAAATAAGTTCTAAAAATAACCCTTGAGTTTTAAAAGTTACAAAACACCCCCTTATAATTTAATTAGGATCGAATAACATTTTATATTACCAAAATCCTAACCCTAGAAATACCAATCATTCACCAATCATATCATCATCATTAATCATCATTTAATCACACAAGAACAGCCCAAAAAGTCTAACCCTAATTCGATTTATATTTTATTTCTTTTTCTTCTTTATTTTCTTTAAATCGGTAAAACTAAATAAAAAGAATAATTATTTTAGGCCTTAACAATTCGAAATATAATTTTTCCCAGATTAGTATGATCATATGGAGTCCAAATAAAATAAATATGAAGCCTCAAAAATTCGAATTGAATTATTTAGGGTTTATACACGTTTTTAAGATTTAATTCACAAATAATTGTTAGATCATGCATGGATCGACTTTTACATTTTATTTGGTGTTCATAACATATATAGGGTCTGAGAAAAATACCAAATCAAGATTTGAACGTGTAGAACGAGACGCACGATTTAATATGTACGCGAATAGCCAAAATGCACCATAAATCACCACGACTTCAAAAACGATCTAAAAATCATGAAACCAATTTTCACAGGTCACATATGATGTGAGGAACACCATAAAAATAAGAAACGAATTTTCCAAGATCGAATGAATCAAAAATGGAATTATTACCTTTCGGGTTGAATTAAACAAGAATTTTCGAAAACCCTTGAATCCGGCCACCACAATTCGAAGTATTATTTTTCTAGGACTCTTTAGATGATGCTTAATCACAGAAAATTGAGTGTGGAATTTTAGGATGATCGAATGGGGCTATGCAATTTAATTTGTGTGTGTGTATTACTCGGCAATTTAGGGTTTTGAAAGGAATTGTGTGTGATTGATATAAATTATGAATTGGCTGGTCAAAGGGGAGTTTAATGGACATAAATTTCAGAATTATGTCAAAGGAAATAATTGCCTTGCTTAATTACCTTTAATGTCTTTTATTTCCCTTAATTTCTTTCATTTAAATCATAGAATTTGTATTTAATTTACATTAGGCGCCCAAGGGCATTTTAGTAATTTTATTGGCTTGTTTAAATGTTAAATGAAGTTGCTAAAATTATTTGGGACCATAACTTGTTCGTTGCTAGAAGTTTGGAATTTATTTTGTGCTTTACATATGTTTTATTCATATTTTAAATTCTCAGGGGCAATTTGGTCATTTTACATGTTATAGAATTTCAGGTATTACAACTTCTTCCCCACTAACAAAAAAAATTTCGTCCTCGAAATTTGCAGGGACATAGAGGAGCGAACATGACAGAAATGAGACAGAACATGCCGGATCAGATAAGCGTTACTTGCAGCAGATTTGGAATAGTTTAGCAGAATGGATCTTAACGTAAGATGACGGAGATAAACAGATGGAGTAAATTCTCTTAAGGTAGAGCAAAATGAAGTACATACTTGGTGTCTTCCATCGGATCATGATCATAAAATACTCAAAACAAATCAAGCCAAAATCTCAGAATTCAACTTGGAATGGAATTATTAGATCAAAATCCAAAATATTCGTACGAAAATCAAGAGAAAGTCAATGCGTCACAAACGGAAAGGAAACATGCGTATCAAATCATTCAAACAAACAGAAGGAAACAAATCATGCAGGCGATCTCTTCAGGCTGAGGCAGGAGTCGCATCGGCAGGGTTCTTCTTGTCATCCTCGAGGTTGTCCACGTTGCGGGGCTGGATTCGTACCACTCCATTCTCCTCAATGAAGTTGGGGCACTTGCCTGCGTACCGAATGACCGCTCCATCTTTGTAGATCACCTGGGTGGAGTACTCTAGCACTTCTGCTCCATCTTTGTTCACTATAGTCAGCTCCTCCTCGATATAACACGGCCATATACTAGCAGGAATTAACCTCCTCTTTGCCGTTCTCCATATCTTCCCAATCTTCCTGTTGCCGGTGGGATAAACGATAGTCCATCGTTGCTTTTTCCGTGCGGAGTACTCTCGAGCGCGCGTGGACACCATCTACACGATTAGCAGAACGATCAGAAGGAGTATATTGATGACAAAATAGAATACGAAAGGTGTCGACATGAGCAAGTGGGATAACAGAAACAACGGAAGAGAGTGCGCGGACGGAAACCTAATGTCTACCCAGATCCTCACAGGTCAAATGGCCTAAGCCGAAGGTTTTCGGGTGCCTGTAGTCTCTGATACCATAAATTGTAACACCCCGACCCGACAAGGGTAAAGATGTCACAAGTACATGGTTTCACATCAGATCATACATAACATCCATAAGTAAACAGCGGAAACACAATGTAATATGAGATAGAAAATACATGAAATACAAAACATAATACAAATGAAGAATAATCCAACAAAAACCAAGCTTCACTCGTGAACACTCTTCCCAAATCCAAAACCCAGCTCCTAGCGTAATACCTGCCGCGGGAAAAGAAACGCGGCTGAGCTACACGAGCTCAGTGAACAGATATAACGGTAACAAATAATAATCATGAAATAGGGAAACACGAAAGAAATCATACGTGATATAATGATGAGATAAATAAAGGCAGAACAGTTCATGATATAAAGATGAAGTAAAATAAATGAAAGAAGCAAAACGTGACATAGTAGCAGGAAAAAAAAAAAAAGATAGGAAGGTCATACTACCTAACTTTTGAAACCTGCTAAAAATGGTAGGTAGTATTTACAAAGATAGGAAGGTCATACAGAGATAGTAGAAGGTATAGATAAGTACATGAATAATAATTAAGTAGGAAAAAGCATGCAGAGATATCAGGAGTATAGAGTTGTACCATGAATACTGATGAGTAGAAATAAAAGTCCCAACTAGCCCAAATATAACCAACCCAGTCCAGAATAAGTCCAAGGTTCCATAAAGCCCAACATGCCCAAGCCCAGTCCAGAAATAAATCCACAATCCCATAAAACCCAACTTACCATGCCTAGTATAAGAACCAGTCCAGAATCCCAGGAGGCCCAACATACCATGCCCATACAGAAATAAGTCCAGAAACATATCATGGGTGTCATGAGGGTAAGGGTCAGAAGTCCATGAGGTCTAGTGATACAGAAATCCTCTACGAGCCCAGAAACATGAAACATGAGATCATAATCATAATCAGACCACCATGCAGAGAGATGTTCCTCTCACTAATCCCAGAAATCAGAAATGGAGTAGCTAGCTCCCAGAGTGTGAAAGACGTGTATCGCACACACCATCAGTCACCATGAATAACATAACATAACATGAACATGAACAGAAACAAATCTAGGATGCATCCATACGCCCCTGGTGGCCATAACTCCCAACACACCAAATAAAATACAGAAAAGGGACGGGCCAGGTCATCACTCTCCTGACCTAGAGTCATGCCATCGGTGCATCGACTGACATGGACATGAAACCCTCATGCCTAGTGAGTGGCTCGTAGTATCAGACTGTAGGTCAGTGGTCAAGTATAACTATCCGGTATTTACTTTAGTTGCATAAGTCAATTTCCATTTCATAATATCCTAAGTCCATAGTCATAGTTGCATAATTAGGGTTCATAATCAGAGGCTCATAATCAGAGATTCATAATCAGAAATTCATAATCAGAAAGTTCATGTTCAGAAAGGTTCAAAATTAGAAAGTTCATAATCAGAAAGGGTCGTAATCAGAGATGGTTCAAAATCAGAAGGTTCATATTCATGGTCCATCAGTAAGGTTCATAAGTAAGGTTCATGGACAAGGGTTCATAATTGAAGGTTCATGAAAAAAGGTTCCAAAATAAGTTTCATGAGTAAGGGTTCATAATCAGAAAGGTCATAACATCAGAAGGTTCATAAATGGTTTCATGATAAAGGATTCATAGTCAAGGTTCATATATCAAGAGGTCATGTATAAGAAAGGTTCAGTATCAAGAGGTTCAATATTGAAAGGTCATGGAAAAATAGAAGGGTCATAACATCATGAAAGAAAAGCAGACAAGATTCACAGAATCAAAAGCATGGCAATGAAATAGAAATCAGAAATGAGACGAAGGTCCTTACTAAATGAGGACAGAATATCTGTACCTTAGTGATCAAGTAAGCAAGTGAAATGGCAGACACTGATAAAACTTCTTCTCCTTGACACCTAGAGGAGTAGAGACAGAATTACTAAGGATACCATTTTCATATTAAGTACTTTATATTTTTTTGCAGGTTTCCATTTTTTTTTAGAAAGTTTCCATATATAGCAAGTTGGATCAACATTCTTAGTTAAATCATTATTTCTGGAATTAGGGTATCTCTTATCACATTTACATTTTAGGTCCTTAAGAATTCACAATTTACACTTTACACCCTTTAGTTTCAAAAGTTACACTTCAGACCCTTAATTTATCAAAGTTTCACAATGGTTACTCATTTTATCATATTATAAGAATGTATCCTCAATTTTACAGAATTTACACAATAGGTCCCTCTAGTTTTCAAAGTTGCATATTTAGTCCCTTATTATACAATTTCAACTTTATATTATTAATAATTACATATTAACCCCTTAAATCACCAAATTAACACATAACCCCCTGAATGAATTATTTTACTCAAAACAGCACTAACTTTCCAGAAATTACAAGTTTAGTCCCTCTATTTAATTATTTTATAATTCGAGCCATAATAAAACCCTAAAAACATTTTAACCTTCTAAAATACAAAAATGACATTAGACCCCTTCCTTTTATATTTTATACAGTAGGTACATGTTCCAAAATAAGTTCTAAAAATAACCCTTGAGTTTTAAAAGTTACAAAACACCCCCTTATAATTTAATTAGGATCGAATAACATTTTATATTACCAAAATCCTAACCCTAGAAATACCAATCATTCACCAATCATATCATCATCATTAATCATCATTTAATCACTCAAGAACAGCCCAAAAAGTCTAACCCTAATTCGATTTATATTTTATTTCTTTTTCTTCTTTATTTTCTTTAAATCGGTAAAACTAAATAAATCAAGAATAATTATTTTAGGCCTTAACAATTCGAAATATAATTTTTCCCAGATTAGTATGATCATATGGAGTCCAAATAAAATAAATATGAAGCCTCAAAAATTCGAATTGAATTATTTAGGGTTTATACACGTTTTTAAGATTTAATTCACAAATAATTGTTAGATCATGCATGGATCGACTTTTACATTTTATTTGGTGTTCATAACATATATAGGGTCTGAGAAAAATACCAAATCAAGATTTGAACGTGTAGAACGAGACGCACGATTTAATATGTACGCGAATAGCCAAAATGCACCATAAATCACCACGACTTCAAAAACGATCTAAAAATCATGAAACCAATTTTCACAGGTCACATATGATGTGAGGAACACCATAAAAATAAGAAACGAATTTTCCAAGATCGAATGAATCAAAAATGGAATTATTACCTTTCGGGTTGAATTAAACAAGAATTTTCGAAAACCCTTGAATCCGGCCACCACAATTCGAAGTATTATTTTTCTAGGACTCTTTAGATGATGCTTAATCACAGAAAATTGAGTGTGGAATTTTAGGATGATCGAATGGGGCTATGCAATTTAATTTGTGTGTGTGTATTACTCGGCAATTTAGGGTTTTGAAAGGAATTGTGTGTGATTGATATAAATTATGAATTGGCTGGTCAAAGGGGAGTTTAATGGACATAAATTTCAGAATTATGTCAAAGGAAATAATTGCCTTGCTTAATTACCTTTAATGTCTTTTATTTCCCTTAATTTCTTTCATTTAAATCATAGAATTTGTATTTAATTTACATTAGGCGCCCAAGGGCATTTTAGTAATTTTATTGGCTTGTTTAAATGTTAAATGAAGTTGCTAAAATTATTTGGGACCATAACTTGTTCGTTGCTAGAAGTTTGGAATTTATTTTGTGCTTTACATATGTTTTATTCATATTTTAAATTCTCAGGGGCAATTTGGTCATTTTACATGTTATAGAATTTCAGGTATTTGGTGACAAAGCAGGCATCTACAACTGCACTATCAAGTGGTTTCTCTATCCTATCCTCTTGTACAATCTCACTAAGAGTGTCAAGACTAACCTTAAGATGTGTGAGATAATCATGATGAGTTAACCTATTGTTCCTAAGGGGAAGGGGAATAGGCACAACATCAATTGCATACTTCTTACAAGCAGAAACCTTTGGAACATCATTATCACTAGTGATGATTGGCATTTTCCATTTCACCTGAGTCTTTAGATTCTCAATCTCATTTAGCAAAGAAGTTATCTTTTCATTGTGATTGTTACGTGTGACTTTTGAATTCTGATGTTATCTTTTCATTGTAATGCAGTTTAACTTTTGAATTTTCAGCTTGAAAACAATCATTTTCCTGTTGCAATTTATTGATGATGTTTTGAAATTGAAAATTCTGAGAATCTAGAGGTGGTGGTTTATGGGTGCCAATCACATCACTACTATTGGCTTTCAATTGAGAGATTTGTGCTTTAAATTTTCAGATCGTGTTAGTGTGAGGTTTGACTAAGGCTAAGGAGTTCTCCTTTGAATAATCGTGAGTTTTGTATAAGACCCGTTTTGCCACACATTCTGGATCCTTCATTTTTTCAGCCAATTTTTCTCTATTTATTACTTCTTTCTCATTACTCTCTTCAGATGATGGCACATCAGGAGGGGCATGACCAGGCTTAAGCATTTCATTACGATCATATAACGCAGGTTGGGCCACTTTAGCACTTCTAAGGTAAACAGATTTAGGGTCACCTATGGCTTTCTCACTATGTTCATTGCACAACTTTTTATGCTTTTGAATCATTTGAGCAGTTTGTCTAGTCTGGTCTTGTGTGTACAACTTGTGTTCGAGTTTATTCTTCAACGATTTAAGTCTGGAGAAATCGTTTAAGAGTTTTGTTTCTTTTTCTTTGAAATTTTGTTTGAGCATATTTACATTTTCTTGTAAAACTTGTTTATACTGTACAGTTCGTTTAAGTTGTGTTTTTAAAGAATGTAACTCCATTTTCAATTTTTCTTCCCTTAGATTACGTTCAGAAATAAGTGTACGCATCTGACCATCCATTTCTTGCTCACATTTAGTTAACCCAAACTTAGCACGTTGTTCATATATGGCCACTTGATCTTTATAGATGTTAAGTTGGGTGGTTAATGAGTCTTCAAGGACAAATTCAGTGGTCTCAAGCAACACATTATCATCATTTGGAATAGAAGATGCACTACTAGGTACAACAGACACTTCATTGTGTTTCACACACTGTTCATATGGGATAACATCACTATTTCCCATATTAGTAGTATCTGACTCAACAACGTTTGTCTGTTGTACTTTGTTAGGAATATTATGTACATCTATCATGTCGTACAATTTGAGTACCTCAGTAATGACTGAATCCGAAGTGTTTGACATGATATGAACGTGCACAGGATTTTACAAATCTATGATTTAAACCGAGAAATAGATTTTTTCGCAGGATTTTACAAAATCAAAAAGAAACCGTGAAATGATGCTTGATATGTGTTATGATAAACCTCGATAACTTCTTTCTGGAGCGATTTCAGGCTTCGAAAGGTGTGTTAAATGAATAATTTAATTCAACGTGTCCTTCTCCTCGGTCTCACGGTTGTTTTGACAGGTAATTCGCTGAAAACGGAGTTACGGTTCAAAAGTTATGGCCGTTTGAAGTTTTGACGTAAAAAGTCAAACCGCAGGATCTTTTGTCAACCGCAACAGGTCAAACCGCAACAAGCAAATCGCAGGAGGCAAATCGCAGAAGGCAACTCGCAACACCCCAAATCGCAGACTCCAAAACGCAATTCTTCAAATAGCAAGTCCTCAAATCGCAACAATCTTCAAACCGCAAGACTTGAGCAAATCGCAGATGCTTCAAATCGGAGAGACTCAACTCGCAACTGATTCAAATCGCAGGCTCAAGTCGCAAGTTCAGATCGCAGGCTCAAATCGTATTTCACAACCAGACAAACATGTCACTTTCTTCCAGTTTTTTCTTTTTCCCTTTTTAGTTAAAGACCAAATCGCAGATCTAGACTAACCCAAATCGCAACAATTTTTTCCCTATCGAACTCAAATCGCAACGAAGAATTACCAAATCGCAGTCAGGAATAGATCAAACCGCAACCTAGAAACTAGACTTCAAAGTCTCGAATTAGCTCAAAAACACCTATAAATTGATAAGATATGCAATCTAGTAATCAAGGTAAGCTATAATAACTATTCTAAACACGAAGGTACAATCACACAACGATCCTAACCACAAACAAAGCTCAAAACTTGATTTTTGTTCTTTTTCTATTCGAACCAAAAGAAAAAGGAAAAACAGCCAACTATGAGCTACAAATTCGAGCACATACAATCAATCTAACCTAACCATGAAAGTACAAACATCACACAAGTCTAACCACAAACAAGAACAAACCAAGGTGTTTTCAATAAGAAAAAGTCGAACCAAATGAAAAACCACAAAACCAATCTAAAAATCCGAGTACCCACAATCTAAGTGATCAAACCATGGCTCTTGATACCAATTGTAAGTTACTCATTAATCTAAACACATATGGTTCTTGTGATTTGGTCAATTCTAGAGAGAGAAAGAGAGAGAAGTTGGGAGCCTTTTAGAGAGAGAAAGTGAAAGATGTTAGATTGAACTAACGAAAGGTCCAACCCTCTTCGTGGGTGGGAGAGGGTATTTATACATATGAAACAAACGCCTCTAGTAGGCTATGGACCGGGCTGACAGTGGGTGAAGACCCAACCCGACTCCATGGTGTTACGATATCAAAACTAATATTAAAAATCCTACGAGCTACTTAATACTAATAGATACTCGGGGTGACCGAGTCTTTCATATGAATATTTATATTCCTAAGAGTGTTGGCATCTAACTTGTATTTAACAATGATTTTGTTTTTAAGCTTGGTTTGGGGACTCGTGAAAAATCAAGGACGATGAATTTTATCCTTATGGATGCTTTTTCATGAAAAGTGCCTCTTACTCTGTGATCCTAAAAGTTATTTGTTAAATAATGAAAATCAATATCCCGTCATATTAGAAAAGTACAAAAAGATATTATATATAATAAAATGGTCAAACGGGGCATTTTTAGAACTATTGATTTCTTAATCTCTTTTGAGGAACATTTTGCTACTTTTCAAAATTTTTAGTAGAAAGAGGTTTGAAATTTTTGGTTTTAAAAGCGTGATGTGATGACATTTCATGAGGACACGGCAATACCTTAGTCTGAGGGATTTTGGTATATGTTAAATTACATACCTTTTCTTTATCAAAAACGGACTTAAAAGACCAAAAACCAACCATAAATGCCATATATATGTTTGTTTTTGTGTTTGTGTATGTGCAGGTAAAGGATATAAGAAAAGGACAAAAAGAGACAAAACGGACGAAAACGAGTACGAGAATGAAAAGAGTGAGAAAAGCCGAGGCCGGGGATGTGATTCTACATTATTTATCAACCATAAACCCAAAGTTTCAAAACCAAATCCTTAATGATAAATCATTTTCATCAAAAGTCCAAAATCATTTTCAACATCAGTCCCTAAAATTTTGCAAAGTTAGTCCTAATCTAACTTTTGTTAAAATCCTAATTCTATTTAAACAAAATCCGGATCCAGTCCACTCCTTAAACCCAGCCAAGCCCAACAAAACCAATAGACTAGTCAACTCCCTTATACCCAGGTACAACCCGAAGTCAAAACAATTATAACCCAGGTCAAACAATAAAGAAAGGGCGCGTAATACATTTCATCTCCTTATTCCTTTTTACCCCGACCTTCCATTAATTACCCACTTCACTTAAGTACAATTAACCCTTTCTAGAAGGCTGACATGTCAGGGAATGAGCTCATTTTATGTACACGGTGGCAATTATCAAGCTCATGATTGGTGGATGCTATGTGGCACTTGATCCTTTTTACCCCGACCTTCAATGGTAATGATTGAAGGATGATGTCGAACTAAGTGATTGAAGGGTTGTGATTCAATGGAAGAAACCCTAGAAGCATCCTCAGCCATCTATAAATAAAGGCCTCTTCACCAAGCACAAGGAGTTTTTAGGAGTCTTTATTTTTAGTCGTGTAATAGCTTAATTAGTGCTTATTTTCTGTCTTAATTTTAAGTATTGTAATAGTTTTTAAGTATTAATAAAATTCAGTTTACCTTATTTCATTGTCTCTTTTACTTTATTGTTTAAAATGTTCTCATTTGGTTGAAATAAGCTTTAATAAGCTCTCTACTTAACTACTGTTTAGAACTCAAACAAGCTTTTCCATAGCTTGATTTGAGCTTCTATTACTCAAGCTTGAATTGTACTCAATTTGGTTTAAGCAATTTGGCCTTAAAGGTGAAATAAGCACTTTGGATGATAAGCCAGATTTGGATGGGCTTATTGGACTTTACCAGCTTGTTTTAAACAAGCTGGAGCTTGTAGATTAGCTCTTGGAGAATTTATAGTCCTTGTTTGAGCAAAGGACCTAGTGAGTTACACTTTTTCATGTTTAGCTTATTAAACTGCTTATTATTCATTACTGCTTATTATATGCTTATCTATTTTTATTTGAGTTTTATGTGCTTATCAAAAGTAGATCTATCTGATTTATTGCTTATTTCATAGTTTAAGAGTTATTTGTGCATATAAGTGATTTTATAGTCAAAATAGCCAATAAGCTTTGCTTATTGGCTAAGTGCTTATTTCCTATAATTTTTTGTTTCAAAACCTTCTAAAACACTTAATAGTAAACTGTTTTCAATAAAACTTAAGTTTTATAGCTCAAATCAGTTTTAAAAAGCACAACAGTTAGTTAAAGGGGTGTTTGGATTTAGGTTTTAAGAAAAGTTAAAACCTGTTTTCCTTCATTTTGGTCATGTTAGTCCAACTTGATTTAGCTTTAAATCAGTCTTATAAGTTGTTTTTAAGTTGTTTAAAGCTTTTCTACATAGATTTATAGGTTTTAGATTAGTTTTCAAATTTTCAAGGTTTAAAACTATTTTAATAGCTTATTTTGATAAGTTCATGAAAAGTCCTTTTTAGTTGTTAGTTTTTGAGTCTAAATAAGTGTCATAAGTGTGTTTTCATGTTTTGATTTAGTATAACATTGATTTGAGTCCTAGTTTTCAATTTTCAAGTCTGTGTCATCAGTTTCCAAAAGCCAAAAAACAGGTCTGAGTAGTTAGTTTATCAGCTTATTTTCTAAGCTTATTTATAATTCAAAGTGTGTGAAAATCATTTTATAAGTTCTTTTGGTTGCTTAACTTGATCTGTTCGGAGTTTTCATAGAATTGCTTATTGTTGGGAATTAAATATTCAAGATATCTAATATCGGGTTCTAATCCAAGAAATACTCTAAGTGTAATTCTGCTGCTAGTGCCAATGGTTTCTGCTGTTAATGTTGTTCCTGCTGATAGAACATTTCACTCTGCTGTTAGTGATAAATGATTCTGCTGACAGGCTTAGCATTCTGCTGATTGATCCTGCTGCTAATGATACTTGTTCCTGCTGATAGCGATAACTCGTTGCTACTGATAGTGAACATTCTGCTGATGAGAGGATAAGATTGAAAAGATATTTATTGTATTTTGGTCAACAATATACGGTAGATAATATCTTACCCCATGTGCTTAGTTAACAAGTTGTATACATAGATACATGTTGTATCTTATGTTCTGACACTCAAAAGGATAAGTTAACAAAGTAAGTCTGCTAAGACTTTAAGCAATATGTAAAGATCTTTTGACTATAAAAGAGATCTTAGTTGTGATATTAGTGTTAAAAAAATAGAGAGAATTAGTCAAGTGTCCATGCATATGTTATTTTGCAAGAACATATAACTGTTAGATAAGAACAAACACAAAAACATCACAAGTTAGAAAAACTTAAGATTCAAGGTTGTAACCCTAGTGATAGTTCAAGATCACTCGTATTATTATCTTTAATAATATTGAATCATTTGGTGATAATCTTTATGTGTTCATTGCTAACTAACAAACATAACAATTCCATTTCCATAACATACACAACCTTCTAGGTTTGGTTGAGTGAATTCCGCGCACTTAATTATCTTAACACAACATATCATACACACAAAGTCACAAGGTTTAACCACCTTAATCGTGTGTCCAGGATCCTAGCAAGTGGTATCAGAGCCAGGTTGATATTGTTGTTTTTAGAAGAAAAAAGAAATGGATGTACAAGATGTTCAAACAAATGTTGCTGCAAAGTTACCCATGATCAAACCCAATGAGTTTGAGTTATAGAGGATGAGAGTTGAGCAATATTTTATGGTTCAAGATTATGCTCTTTGGGACATAATTCAGTATGGTGATTCCTTCACTTTAGGCTATTCAGATGTTCTTGTTGAAGAGAAAACAGTTAGAAAAAGAAATACTGGACCAGTTTCCAATGATGAAAAGATACAGAAGAGAAATGATCAGAAAGCAAGAAACTTGTTGCTTATGACCATTCTTGGTGAGCAGATGCTATCTTTTAGCAAATATCTTGATGCAAAAACTCTTTTTGAAGAGATTTGTGCATTGTTTGGTGGTAATGAAACTACCAAAAAGACACAGAAAACATTACTGAAGCACCAATTTGAAAACTTTACTGCTTTTAGTAATGAGTCTCTTGATAAACTATTTTCAAGACTATATAAGCTTGTCAGTCAGTTAGCTGTGTTGGGTGTTGAGACTGAGAAGGAAGATCTCAACATGAAGTTCTTGAAAAGTCTACCTGTTGATTTCCATACTCATGTTATTGTCTGGATGAACAAACCAGAAATTGAAACAATGAAACTTAATGATTTGTTCAACAACTTTAAAATTGTTGAACAAAGTCTAAAGAGAGGTGGAAACTATGGTACTAGTTCTGGGAAGGCTGCACTTTTATCAGTTCCTAGTGTTAGTCATACAAAAGAGATAGATGAAGTTGAAAGTGTTTCTAATGTTACTTATGGTGGTCCTTCTACTAGTTTACAAAAGGATATTGCTGGACTTGGAGATCCAACATTTTATGCCTTTATAACCAGTCAAGCTAGTGGTTCTCCTCTAATTCATGAAGACCTTGAGCAGGTAGATAGTGATGATTTGGAAGAGATGGATATTAAGTGGCAAGTTGCTTTACTTAGCATG
The DNA here is from genome assembly GCA_021014915.2 of Artemisia tridentata subsp. tridentata. NCBI lineage: Eukaryota > Viridiplantae > Streptophyta > Magnoliopsida > Asterales > Asteraceae > Artemisia > Artemisia tridentata. Next base: position 400,448,317 of record CP139507.1, read on the forward strand.
AGGGTTAAGAAGTTTTGGCAGAAAACTGGAAAGCAAATTACCATAAATGGTAATGATACTGCTGGGTTCGATAAGAAGAAAGTGGAATGTTTTAACTGTCATAGGTTGGGACATTTTGCTAAAGAATGTAGAAGCCCAAGGAAGCAGGATAATAGGAACACATGGTATAAACAAGAGAGGAATAAGGAAGTACTGGTGGAAGAGCCAAAGGCTATGCCGGCTATTGATGGTATTGGATATGATTGGAGCTCTATGGCTACTGAAGAGGATGCACCACCAAATGCTGCTCTTATGGTCACTGAATTTGCTCTAATGGCTTCTTCTGATTCAGAGGTAGATACCATTCCTACTTGTACTAATTCATGTCCTAATCTTAAAAATTATAAAGACATTAAAAAGAGATTTGATGCTTTTAGAGAAGACTTAATTGATGCCCTTCATAATTTAGCTAATCATAAGAGGTGTGTAGGAGTTTTAGAAAAACATATTCAACATTTTAAAAAGAATGAATCTACGTTTACTGATGACTTAAATGCTTTAAAAAGAGGAATAGCATTTAGAGATGAATTACTTAATGATCAAAGTAGACAGTTATCTCAAGTCAAAAATGAAAAAGAAAATGTTAAGGTAACTATAGATACTCTAGCACATGCCTCAGAAGGAATGAATAAGATTTGGGAAGCTCAGGTAATTGATAAAGCTAATTCAGGTGTAGGTTACAAAATTGTCCCTCCACCATATAGAGGTGTTCCTTCACCTCCAGGTGTTGACCTAGCACATACAGGTTTAGCGGAGTTTCAAGAACCAATCATGGAATATGGTTCTAAGGCTAGTAAGAGCCTTAAGGTAGCAAAGATAAGTAAAAGTTTAGATAAAACTTTACTTTATCAAGACAAGGTGTCCTTTGCTAAGAAAGGAGAAACTATAGTTGTTGAAGATTGTACAACTGATAGTGATGATGATGAAGAAGATCAGGTTATGTCTAAACCTGTTTTGGTTAAGAAAGTAGGAACAAGTGTTCCTAAGGTAGTCAAACACAATACTGATAGGCCTAAATCAAACGTTAAGCATGTTAGGCAACCAGTTAGATATTGTGAGCAATATAGAACCACCAACAAGCCCAGAGGTAACCAAAGGAATTGGAACAACCTCAAGTCTAACCAATTAGGTGATGAATTTGCTTTTTATAATAAAGCTTGTTACACATGTGGTAGTTTTAACCATCTTGCAGCTTTCTGCAACCAATGGGTAACTGGGTATAAAAACCATAGAGTGAACCTCAAAAGGCAATCTCCTAAATCTCACTTTCACTCTAGTTCTAAGAAATCAAACCCCAGAGTAGTAAAAAACAAGTCTATCTCAAAATCTGATCCTGCTGATAGACCAAATGATCCTGCTGCTAGAAAATTTGTTCCTGCTGCTCGACCATTTATGACTATTAACCCAAAATCAACAGCTAAGGGTGCAAAAACATTTTTCAAACATGCACCAACAACTGTTCTAAGGCCCATTCAAACAAAAGCAGTGGTCCAAAAACAAGTTTGGAAACCAAAGGGTAGAACTACAAAGTTAGCAGATTATGCTGCTAAGCATGTGGTTCATTCTGCTGCTAAGGGAAAAAGGGCAAATGCTGTTAAGGCCTCAGCATGTTGGATTCTTAAATCCAATGTTGCATCAACTATCCTCAAAAGATTCAATTACATTGATGCAAGAGGCAGATCCAAGTCAGTAATGGCTTGGATCCCCAAAAGAAACTAACACTCTTATTTGTGTACAGGAACATTCAAATGATCAGGAAGAGGATCAAGGATACTCAGATAGTGGATGTTCAAGGCACATGACAGGAAACATGTCTTATCTCTTAGATTTTGAAGCTTTCAATGGAGGATATGTTACCTTTGGAGGGGGTGTTCGTGGTAAAATTTCTGGTAAAGGTACAATCAAAACCGGAAATTTAGATTTTGAAGATGTACTATGTAAAAGAGCTAAATTATAATCTTTTTAGTGTTTCACAAATGTGTGACAAAAAGAATAATGTTCTTTTCTGTGAGACTGAATGTCTTGTACTTTCTCCTGATTTTAAGATGCCTGATGAAAGTCAAGTACTTCTTAGAATTCCTAGAAAGGGCAATATGTACAGTGTAGACATGAAGAATATTATTCCTAAAAAGAATTTAACTTGTCTTGTTGCAAAGGCCACATTGGATGAATCAATGAAATGGCATAGAAGGCTTGGTCATATTAACTTCAAAACCATAAATAAAATTGTTAAGAATGGTTTGGTAAGAGGTTTACCTCACAAAAGATTTGAAAATGATCAAACATGCATTGCTTGTCTAAAAGGCAAACAACACAAAGCCACTTGTAAGCCCAAGATTTTTAACTCTATCAATCAGTCTTTGTTTATGCTACATATGGACTTATTTGGACCTGTTTCAGTAATGAGCATAATGCATAAGAGATATTGTCTAGTTATTACTGATGACTATAGTAGATTTACATGGGTTTTCTTTTTAGCCACTAAGGATGAGACATCAAGCATCCTTAAGGACTTCATTACATAGATAGAAAACCAACTAAGCAAGAAAGTGAAAGTCATTAGATGTGATAATGGGACAGAGTTTAAGAATAGAGTTATGGATGACTTCTGCAAAGAAAAAGGTATTAAGAGAGAATTTAGTGTTGCTAGAACACCACAACAGAATGGTGTAGCTGAAAGAAAGAATAGAACACTAATTGAAGCTGCTAGAACAATGTTAGCTGATTCTAAGCTACCAATAAATTTTTGGGCAGAGGCAGTCAACACTGCTTGTGATGAACTCAAATAAGTACATTTTATTACTATCATTTATCCTATTAATTTGACTTGTTTTACTATATTATGTATGAGGATTGATACTTAATCATTTACTTTTGTAATTCTCAGGTAAAAACAAGCATTTGGTGAAACTTAGCGATTATGGACTAAAAACGGAGTAAAATGATCAAGATTGGAATTGGTTGTTGGAATGAAGAGAATGAAGACCACTGCCTGACTTTGAAGAATGCGCCGCATGGATTTATCCCATGCGCCGCATATGAAACTTTGGTCAACGAAGAATAACCAACTTGTTCTGCTCCAGATGCGCCGCATCTCACTCATTACATGCGCCGCATCACTATCAATATTTCACCAGATACGATCCAAGATACAAGAGGACATGCGCCGCATCTTCTGGCGGTGTACGAATATTCCTGAATATTATAATCTTGGACCCCACGCGAAGTTAAGTACATGCGCCGCATCTACTTACTAGATGCGCCGCATCTTACCCTCAGACAGAAACTATAAATACCCCAAGACCAGACAAATTCGATGTGACATATATTATATACGAGACCGAAGACCAGAAACCTAGGACGAATTCAGTCAAGGCAGCAGCACAAGACACACCCAAATCAAAGATACAAGAGCTGTAAGAAGGTGCTGCATGTGTTTAATTCATTAAGTAGTTTTGTTTTATTGTGTTAGTAAACTTTAATTCATCAAGATTGGTGGCTTGTGTAATGTGACAACGGAAAGGTTGCACTCCCTTAAAACTGCTTTCTCATCAATTAAAGTTTATATGTTAGTGTCTTTGGTGACTTTTATTAGTGCATTGATAACCTCTGTGGCTAGCTGAGCGTTGATCGGGTCGCCATGCCTCTGCCCTCGCCTGTTTATTAGATGCCTATGTATTCTATGGTCTGTAGAAAATTAGGAGAAAGATAAATGGGATAGTCATAAGTAATCATTAAGGGTTTACTCACCGATAAGATTAGAACCAACAAGAAAGGACTTAATCTCGGTGCGTTGCATCGAACTATACACTTCATATAACACTAGCAATAAAACAAGTGACAAACTACTTATCATAAGGACAGCCCTCTTATTGTCTCGAGTATTTATCTGTGTACGTGTGTGCTACTTGCTGATTCGTGCCTATTGGTTTAGTTTATTATTTAATTGCAACCAAATCGTGCCAGTCTCTCAGGTTGAACCCCCTTGCGTTAGAATAGGTTGTATAGCTAACTTAATATATTAAAATACTGATTAGAATAACTAGATAATACGTTCCACTCTTAGTGATCGACACTCTACTTACCATTATATTCATACTGACCGGGTACACTGCTCGTTAGGTGTGTGTGTTATTGATAAGTCGGCTAAATATAAATTTAAAACTTGATTAGGCATTAAAACTGCTAAACCGCAACGACACACGCAACACATCAAGTTTTTGGCGCCGCTGCCGGGGAGTGAATTGTTATTATCTGTTAATTTGATTAGTATTTTAATTAGGTTTTTAATTTTTTAATCTAACCGCTAATTTTGTTGTGTATTAGTTTAATTTGCATTCATTGTACTATTTTGCATATTTTCTGTTTTTGTGTGTTATTTGTTTGCTTTTATTTGTGTTTATTTTCGTTTGTGTGTTTTTATTTGTTTCTATTTTTCGTAATTTTTGTTTTCTGCTATCGTTGTACTGAGCTAAATCGAACGATACGGCGCATCTGATTTCTCAGATACGGCGTATTGCGTTCAACTTTTTTATATAATACAACGCGTTTAATTAATTCGATAGGACGCATCTTTCCCCAAGATACGGCGTATCTGTTTTTAATAAGAAATTTTTTCTATGCGATAAAGCGATACGACGCATCTTTTCCCCAAGATACGGCGTATCTATTTTTGATAATTTTTTTTTCTAAACGTTAACGCCATACGACGCATCTGCTTCAGCATATACGGCGTATCTATTATTTTTATTAAAAACAGTTTTCGATTAATTAAACAGATACGGCGTAACGATTTTTATCGATACGGCGTATCCTCTGAATCAAAAATCATATATTTTGAAACGTAACGAAAATACGGCGCATTAACTTTTGTTAATACGACGAATATAATTTGATAAATATAGTTGATTTTTGATATTTACTTTGATCGGTCCGCTACTCTCGTGTGCAAGTTGTTTATTTTCAGGATAAAGGATGATTTAAGCATCACCATGAAAGATTACATTCTGAACCAACCCGAGAGAAGCTAGCTGGAGTGATCAAACGTAATCTCTTCGATTATTCAACCAGCCCAAAGGGAAGTTCTCCACATTATAATCTCAATTTTATTATCCATATTATACATCTGATTCAAATTGTAATTTTAATTTTGTATGCTTAAAAACGATATTTGTTCCTAACCTCGGAATAAATTCTTATCCTCTATACTATAAGATTACAATTGTTAATAAAACGTTTATACCTATTGCTCTTATTTTGAATTCATTTATATCGTATGGTGTAACCGTTTTACCCCAATTTGGTGTATAAAGAATCGTGTTGCGGAGGCCAAGGTACGTTCCTCATCTAAATTTCGTTCACTAATATAGCGATACGGCGGATCTAAATATCCAAAGCGCCGTATCTCTTACCAACTAGGACTCATTGACTAGTCAACGAAATTAAATAGATACGGCGCATCCAATTTTCCAATACGGCGCATCTCTTTGCCCTATAAATACGACGGGAATGCGCCGGATCTAAAATCTTTACCGCATAAACACACACAGTTAAGAACTTACACACACTAAAAGTTATACTCTAATTCCGATCATTTTTCCTAAATCCACCTCTAATCCGATCTATAATCCATCTCCTAATCATCAAATTAAGGTAATTATTCCATTTCGATTTAATCTTGGTTAATACGAAAATTAGGGCTTATATGATTAATTCGATTTGTGCTTAAATGATATAGAGATATGATTAGGACTTGTAATAGATGATCTTCCCCGTGTTTAACTTGCGTAAAACATCGAATTTCTAGCATAATTTGATTTGAACGAAAATTTGGGGTTTGTTATTCGGTTTTGAATATTTAGCGGGAAGGTGGATTAGTAAAATGTGATAAGCTATTAGAACTGATATAAGGAGTATATGATACTGTGATAGTTAGTGGTAGTTTACGTCACGGACACGGATCCTTGAAAAGTCTGCCTGACCCCCTTTACTTATACTGATATGCTTTTAGATGCGGCGCATCTAGGTTAATTGATGCGGCGTAACGACCTATTCCCAAATTAATAAAATTCTACATACGCCGTATTGATTAATCTAGATACGGCGCATCTACATACGCGGTATCTCAACTCTTGCTCCGCATCTCTTATATTCCATGCAGATACGCCGCACTGATTAAATCAGATGCGCCGTATCTACCTATCTTGCAGACTGTTTACTAACTTTAAAAATTTATTTCAGATGGCACTACCAGAAGTAGCACAGAGACACCAGTGGTTACGATTCGAGGACATGGGGCTAACCCCTGGCACTTTGGAGGACTACTTACGAAGACTTGAGTTGATTTACTTTAGGAGGATATTCAGGGTACAGGCTTTGGATTTCGATGATGTGGGATTGATTGGGGCAGGACATGCTGCTGAGAGTTTACAGCATAGGATGGAGATGGTAGTTGCTGGAGATGATGAGGAGGTGGTGTTCAGATCTAGTGCTTGGGAGAGACTGTTCTGGATCGACGAGCCCTTGGTGAGGGAGCTCATGCTGGAGTTCTTTAGTACATTTTACTATAGAGAGACGGATACGGGTTTAGATATTGCCGACACCCTTGTGTTCAGACTGGGTGGGGTGTCGAGGCAGATGTCGATGAGACAGTTTATCCTGGCCATGGGTTTGCATACAGCTGAGGAGCTTGAGTCAGATGGGTTTACCCGATATTGAGAGGGATTGTTGATGGTATGAGGAGAGATTCAGACTGGCTGGTTATGAGTGTGAGCAGACTATTGGAGCAGCAGGGTATTACCCACACCCGTTCAGATGGTACTCATGTTGCGAGAGTGACACGTGCATACGAGCGCCGAGTCCGCCCTAGGACTGATGGAGCCAGCACTTCCGGGACCCATCCAGACGACCTCACTCACCCATGATCTTACTCTCTTGATTTTACAGACATTGTTCCACATATTATTATTATTTTTTTGGATTGTACTGATCACTATTCTCGTGTATATATTTAATGTTTCAGTTTATGTTTCTTGTTATATTTGATGAAGACTGGCATTAAGTTCATCATGAGAGTACGAGAGGACGTAAGAGATTAAACCGTGGAACGAGTCATTTTACATCAGACTGTTATCAGCTGTTTGGTAACTACATGCGCCGCATCTGGTAAACAGATGCGACGCATCCTATCCTTTATTTTGTTTTATTTTTGTTTCAGACCGAAGAGGATACGGCGCATCTCAATCCTGAGATGCGACGCATCTCCTGCAAATGGTCATATCTTATTTTATCTTTCTTCATTTTTAATTTCCGAATTTAAAACTTTTTATCAGTTTATTTTAATGCGGCGCATCCCTGGTTAAGGATGCAGCGTATCTTTTATTCTGATCCGTATTTATTCCAGGCTCGATACGGCGTATCTTCTTCCATAAGATACGGCGCATCGACTGACCTGATGATTTTCATTTTTAATTTTTATGTTTTATTTTTACCTAACTACTAATGTGTTATGCAAGTTTGAACCTTTCTTACCTTAGGTGTGTTTTGAAGCCTTGGTGGTATTATAGATTCCTGCATTTCCTGTGGATACATCTTATATGAAGCTTAAACGTTCTAATCCACAAGAAAGATGATTTTTGCTCAACTACTAATGGAGGATCATACCAAGCAAATCTCAGGGGAGTTTTTCTGTTCTAATTCTTTTATTTTCTAGTTTTTAACCTTTTATACAAACAACGAGGACGTTGTTTAACTTAAGTGGGGGGATTGGAGAATTAGAACACTTAACATTTACTTGTCCTAAACTTTTCAAATTATGCTTAAAATGTGCTTAATATATCAAAATTTAAAATTTTTAGCATGTTTTTGTTTAAGATCTAAGTTGCATAGCTGCACACATGACGTTATTTTCAAAAATTGTGATTTTTCAAAACTCACAAATCTATGAGTGTGCCGGTGACTTGTAAACTTTAGAACTTGGCTTGTATACTATTCGAGACCACCATAATGAGTATTATTTATATAATTGGAATGACTTGTCTAAATTGGTAAATTTCTAGGATTACACCCAAATAGCCTTATATGTTATGTGTTATTAGCTAACTACACTGGTTAGTTAACCCCCGTATAAACCCTTTTGTTACTCTCATTTTTAGAGTAAGATACCCCTAGAAAAACACTCAGAGCCATTCCTTTCGTTTCTTACACCTATGTTTAAAATGTTTTGTTACACCCTTACACCTTAGCCTACCCAGTAGATTAGAATCCGTGGTTGGTTAATTGCTATAGGCAAAGTGTGTTTCCTTACATTACCTGTGTTCGCGTGCGTAATTCATTATCTTTGGTTAGGTCCGGAAATTGCACAATGCAATTGGAGTGAAAGTAAATATTGTATATCTTTGAGTTTATTTTTCGTGTGTTTACTACTTTCACTATTACCGTTATTTTTGAAGTTATGAAAAGTATGAAAAATTATCCAGAATTATTGTTATAGTGATGTGGTGAAATTTTACACATCTATGTTTATGTTATCAAAAAAAAAAAAAAAAAAAAAAAAAAAAAAAAAAAAAAAAAAAGAGAGAAAAGAAAAAGAAAAAGAAGAAAGTTGGATGTTTGTTTAACCAACTTATGTAAAGTTTTGTATTAAGTGGTCGATATCACCACTAATTGTTGTTATACTATATTTATGGATTGAATGGGAGTTGGCAGTTTTGGGAACGTCAACTAAGGTTTATTCTTTGATTAAGATCTTGTTGAGTATAATTCGTGTCTACCTAAAGCGTGTGTTTCAAGTGTTAAAGCGTGAGTTATTCAATGATATGAGTCTTATTCATGGGATGGTTGGGATAGTGATTAACCACACTTAGGATTTTAATTTATTTGTTTTGTTTATTTTTTATTTTTACACCAATTTATATCCCAAAAATTATCCATACCCTATTATTCTTTATCCAACGAAACCTTTGATTTATTGAGATTAGGGATTTGAGCAATCTTAAGTATCGTAGTCGTGGATTCGGCTATGTATTTATGATTTTGTCGCCCTTTTTGATATATTATTATTGGTGAAGTTTGGACCTATCTTTAGCCTGTTCGAGTTAAGGATTTGAGCAATTACAAGTATCGTGTTCGTGGATTCGATCATGTATTTGTGATTTTGTCGCCTTTTCTAGAATTTGAGATCGATAGTGATTAAGAATAATTAACCTTTAAGCCTAAAAACCCCTTTTACCGCTTTAGACTTGTTATTCTTTGGCTTTAGTGGTGGAGATGTGTATTCTTGCCAAGCTTATGATAGAATATTCGTCGCGACTGAACAGTTAAACGATTAGATTTGCTTTTATCAAAATATTTTATTCTACTTCTAATTCGTTAAGTGTTTAGTTGTGTGATTATGACAAAAGACGAATACATGCTTAAATATAAAAATAAATCCTAATATCTTTTAGGATACATTTTCATAAGATTAATTCTAAGGTTTACTTGGGGACAAGTAAAGTTCAAGTGGGGGGATATTTGATGAACTCAAATAAGTACATTTTATTACTATCATTTATCCTATTAATTTGACTTGTTTTACTATATTATGTATGAGGATTGATACTTAATCGTTTACTTTTGTAATTCTCAGGTAAAAACAAGCATTTGGTGAAACTTAGCGATTATGGACTAACAACGGAGTAAAATGATCAAGATTGGAATTGGTTGTTGGAATGAAGAGAATGAAGACCACTGCCTGACTTTGAAGAATGCGCCGCATGGATTTATCCCATGCGCCGCATATGAAACTTTGGTCAACGAAGAATAACCAACTTGTTCTGCTCCAGATGCGCCGCATCTCACTCATTACATGCGCCGCATCACTATCAATATTTCACCAGATACGATCCAAGATACAAGAGGACATGCGCCGCATCCAAAGATGAAGATACGCCGCATCTTCTGGCGGTGTACGAATATTCCTGAATATTATAATCTTGGACCCCACGCGAAGTTAAGTACATGCGCCGCATCTACTTACTAGATGCGCCGCATCTTACCCTCAGACAAAAACTATAAATACCCCAAGACCAGACGAATTCGATGTGACATATATTATATACGTGACCGAAGACCAGAAACCTATGACGAATTCAGTCAAGGCAGCAGCACAAGACATACCCAAATCAAAGATACAAGAGCTGTAAGAAGGTGCTGCATGTGTTTAATTCATTAAGTAGTTTTGTTTTATTGTGTTAGTAAACTTTAATTCATCAAGATTGGTGGCTTGTGTAATGTGACAACGGAAAGGTTGCACTCCCTTAAAACTGCTTTCTCATCAATTAAAGTTTATATGTTAGTGTCTTTGGTGACTTTTATTAGTGCATTGATAACCTCTGTGGCTAGCTGAGCGTTGATCGGGTCGCCATGCCTCTGCCCTCGCCTGTTTATTAGATGCCTATGTATTCTATGGTCTGTAGAAAAGTAGGAGAAAGATAAACGGGATATTCATAAGTAATCATTAAGGGTTTACTCGCCGATAAGATTAGAACCAACGAGAAAGGACTTAATCTCGGTGCGTTGCATCGAACTATACACTTCATATAACACTAGCAATAAAACAAGTGACAAACTACTTATCATAAGGACAGCCCTCTTATTGTCTCGAGTATTTATCTGTGTACGTGTGTGCTACTTGCTGATTCGTGCCTATTGGTTTAGTTTATTATTTAATTGCAACCAAATCGTGCCAGTCTCTCAGGCTGAACCCCCTTGCGTTAGAATAGGTTGTATAGCTAACTTAATATATTAAAATACTGATTAGAATAACTAGATAATACGTTCCACTCTTAGTGATCGACACTCTACTTACCATTATATTCATACTGACCGGGTACACTGCTCGTTAGGTGTGTGTGTTATTGATAAGTCGGCTAAATATAAATTTAAAACTTGATTAGGCATTAAAACTGCTAAACCGCAACGACACACGCAGCACATCAGCTTGCTATGTTCAAAATAGAGTTTTAGTTGTGCAGCCTCACAATAAGACATCATATGAACTTTTTAATGGTAGAACTCCTGCAACAGGATTTCTTAGACCTTTTGGATGTCATGTGACAATACTCAATACCTTAGACCATTTAGAAAAATTCGATGGTAAGGCAGATGAAGGTTTCTTTGTTGGTTATTCTCTCAATAGCAAAGCTTTTAGAGTTTACAACACAAGAAAAGAAATAGTAGAGGAAAATCTACATGTGGATTTTTTAGAAAACAAATCCAATGTAGAAGGTCAAGGACCAAAATAGCTATTTGATCTAGAGTATCAAACAAATTCAATGAATTATGTGCCTTTTGTTGCAGAAACTAATGATTTTGCAGGTTCTTATACAACAAATGAGGCAGAGTTAGAGAAAGATCAAAATGATGTGATAATGCCAATATGGTCAAGTTCAATTGTGGAATCAACTTCGAAAACTGATGAATCTTCTTCTAGTAAAGCTAAAGAAGGTGTTGAAGATGAAAGTAAAGAATATGGAACTCAGGAACAACAAAGTGTTTCTGCTGGTAGTATTTCTGTTGCTGCTGGTAGTGTATCTGTTTCTGCTGGTGATTCTGCTGATAAGCTTACTGATTCTGCTGTTCGACCAAATGACTCTGCTGATGGTCCTTCAGAAACAAAAGAAGCAGAATTCTCAGATAATGAGGTGGATTTCAACAATCTTCCATCAAATTATCAAGTTCCTACTACACCACAATCAAGAATTCACAAAGTTCATTCCCTGGAACATGTGATTGGAGATATACAGTCAGGTGTGAAGACAAGACAACAATTTATGTCTTCAGACCAACAAGGGATTCTTGATGCCCTTTATGCTTCAAAACAGCATGAGCTTTCAAACTCTTGCTTGTTTGTATGTTTTCTCTCACAAGTTGAACCAAAGACAATTCTTACAGCCCTAGATGATTCAAGCTAGTTAGAGGCTATGCAAGAAGAGCTTCTTCAGTTCAAGATTCAAAAGGTTTGGGTGCTAGTTGATTTACCTACAGGTGTGAAGGTAATTGGCACTAGATAGGTTTTTAAGAACAAAAGGGATGAAAGGGGAATAGTGATCAAGAATAAGGCTAGATTAGTAGCCCAAGGGTACACACAAGAAGAAGGGATAGATTATGATGAAGTTTATGCTCCAGTAGCAAGGATTGAGGCAATTAGGCTGTTTCTAGCTTATGCTTCATTTTTAGGCTTCACAGTCTACCAAATGGATGTCAAGAGTGCATTTTTTTATGGTAAAATTGAACCAGAGGTGTATGTTTCACAACCTCCAGGCTTCATTGATCCATTACATCCAAACAAAGTGTACAGAGTAGTAAAAGCTCTATATGGCCTTCATCAGGCACCAAGAGCTTGGTATGCAACACTAGCTTCCTACTTATTAGAAAATGGATTTCAAAGAGGAAAGATTGATCAGACACTGTTCATCAAACAGCACAAGAAGGATCTTCTGTTAGTGCAGGTGTATTTGGATGACATTATCTTTGGATCTACTAGGAAAGATATGTGTTTAGAGTTTGAGAAACTTATGAAAGATAAGTTTCAGATGAGTTCTATGGGAGAACTTACATTCTTTTTGGGTTTGCAAGTTAAGCAATCATCTGAAGGCATATTTATTAGTCAAGACAAATATGTTGCAGAGATACTTAGAAAATTTTAATTTGCTGGTTCAAAAATAGCAAGCACACCAATGGACTCTGAGAAGCACCTTCTGAAAGATGAAGATGGAGAGAGTGTGGATGTACACACTTACAGATCTATGATAGGCTCTTTGATGTACCTTACATCATCTAGACCTGATATCATGTTTCCTGTTTGTGTTTGTGCAAGATTTCAAGTTACTCCAAAGGTTTCTCATTTAACTGCAGTCAAGAGAATTTTTAGATATCTCAAAGGTCAACCAAGGTTGGGTATATGGTATTCTAGAGAATCTCCTTTTGACTTGGTAGCATATTCGGATAGTGATTATGCTGGTGCTAGCTTGGACAGAAAGTCAACAACTGGAGGATGTCAATTCCTTGGGTGTAGACTTGTCTCATGGCAGTGTAAGAAGCAAACAAGTGTGGCAAATTCAACAACTGAAGCTGAATACATAGCTGCTGCAAGTTGTTCTAGTCAAGTTCTATGGCTTCAAAACCAACTCCTTGATTATGGGTACAATTTCTTAAACACTGTTATTCATATTGATAATAGTAGTACAATTTGTATTATTAAAAATCCAGTGCAACATTCTAAAACAAAACACATTGAAATTAGACATCACTTTATAAGAGACTGCAATGAGAAAAGATTAATTCAAGTTCTTAAAATTGCTTCAGAACATAATTTTGCAGATCTGCTAACAAAAGCTTTTGATGTTTCAAGGTTTCAGTACTTGGTAGCAAGTATTGGAATGCTTAATCTTTAAATTTTCAATATGATGTGTTTTTGTAAATAAATTTTTGTTATTACTGCTGATTTATCTAATACTACTGTTATTACAAAAGTTTGTGCTACTAGTACAAATTTAAATTGTGTTATTTATATAGTTGGTCTTATGATTATACTAATGCAAGACAAGTACTTTGTATTTTGTTCTTTTGGTTTTAGACTAACAATTTCAGGTATGAATATGTAAACACAAAGGATGTTTTCAAGTGAAATGGAAACAGTAGAATTGAGATATTAGCTGCTGACCATAATAGGTTTATGATGGACTAAGTTTGGGACTTTAAAGCTCCTTAAAACTTCTTTCTTGAAATCTAGTTATGATATTTCACATTGAATTGATGACTTAGTTGATCAGATAGTAACTGATGCAACTCACTTTCTATCATTTTATACTTTTAAGTATAATGTGCAAGTCTGAGGACATCTGATAGAAAGAACAGCTAGTAAAAGTGAATCTAACACTTGTGTTAGAGGCAACAATTACTATGAGCTGGAAACCCTGTCAAGAAAATCTTTTGAATAGATTTATCTTTACACAGGCAGTTATTTATAACTGAAAAATATTGGTTCTCACACAACCAGAGGTTGCTTTAAACCGAAATGCTGATTAAGTGTCTGTTATACACTTGATTCCTTCAAAATGGTTGAAAGTAGTATGATTTTTCAATTCTAAAATCATGAACATACTACTAAGTTAAATAATTTCTTAAAAGGATTTTCAAGGATTCACAAAAACCATCCATTGATGGATCATGAATCGAAATGTCCACTGATTTACCTCTCATAGGAGTTAACACACCTAGAAGTGATGAGGGCAGTAACTTAAACTCTTAAGGAATTGATGGCTTCATGTACAATATTGTCTGACAACAAGTTCTAAATGCTGGATCAGATGATAAGGAAAGATATATTTTGGTACATAGTGAGATCTTCCAAACAAGGGGAGGAAACAAAAGTTATTTGCTTCAGGGAAGGTAACAATCTCAGGGGAGGAAATAATGGCCCAGAAAAGGAAGATAATCCAATGAAAGGAAGGAGAAGACAAGAGCATACAAGATGATGAGGAGGTTGAAAATGACAAGAATAGAGCTTATTCTGGAGTATTATATATCTTCAGAAGGGATGAAGCATTCCAAAGGAGAAAGTTCTATCAAGATCAAACGAAGAAAAGTTTCAATTTCACTTCAAAGACATGCTGGTTAGATGATTTCACTTGTTGAAACAAGCATCCAAGATACACAGCATCATTGCCTCTTATAATTCCTCCATCCAAGGAAATTGCACCATCTTTTAGTCCAAGATTGGTTCAATATGTTTTGATATTGTTAAAGTCAAAGAAGAGCAAAGTAGATGAATTACTGAGAAGATATTCTATCTTGAAGAACATAATTGTTTGAAAGATCTTCAATCCAAGATTTAATTCAGAAACATGTTTGAAAGGATTCACATGTTTAGGGGAGGATTGTTGGGAATTAAATATTCAAGATATCTAATATCGGGTTCTAATCCAAGAAATACTCTAAGTGTAATTCTGCTGCTAGTGCAAATGGTTTCTGCTGTTAATGTTGTTCCTGCTGATAGAACATTTCACTCTGCTGTTAGTGATAAATGATTCTGCTGATAGGCTTAGCATTCTGCTGATTGATCCTGTTGCTAATGATACTTGTTCCTGCTGATAGCGATAACTCGTTGCTGCTGATAGTGAACATTCTGCTGATGAGAGGATAAGATCGAGAAGATATTTATTGTATTTTGGTCAACAATATACGGTAGATAATATCTTACCCCATGTGCTTAGTTAACAAGTTGTATACATAGATACATGTTGTATCTTATGTTCTGACACTCAAAAGGATAAGTTAACAAAGTAAGTCGGCTAAGACTTTAAGCAATATGTAAAGATCTTTTGACTATAAAAGAGATCTTAGTTGTGATATTAGTGTTAAAAAATAGAGAGAGTTAGTCAAGTGTCCATGCATATGTTATTTTGCAAGAACATATAACTGTTAGATAAGAACAAACACAAAAACATCACAAGTTAGAAAAACTTAAGATTCAAGGTTGTAACCCTAGTGATAGTTCAAGATCACTCGTATTATTATCTTTAATAATATTGAATCGTTTGGTGATAATCTTTATGTGTTCATTGCTAACTAACAAACATAAAAATTCCATTTCCATAACATACACAAGCTTCTAAGTTTGGTTGAGTGAATTTTGCGCACTTAATCATCTTAACACAACATATCATACACACAAAGTAATAAGGTTTAACCACCTTAATCGTGTGTCCAGGATCCTAGCACTTATTGATTCAGTGGCTTATTTGGTAGCTTAAATATCCCCCCTCAGGCCTGCAATTTTCAATAATCCAATACATTTTGTCTGAGTGTCAGTTTTCAGCAACTTAATTTTAAGGTCTAATTTGTTTCAAATTGTCTGATTTTAATTATATAAGTTCTTTAGTCTATAAGCTTTATCTTTTTTTTGGTTTTGAGGATTAGCTTTTAGATTTAGTTGCTTTTTAGATATCTTAAAAGTGCCTTTGAAGTCTGTTTTGATAGCAGTCCAGTGTAGTAGCTTATTTGAAGATTTTGAGCTTAAGGCTTGTTTATGATTGCTTAATTTAGTGTAGAACTACTTATTAGGTTAGATTTTAGGCTTTAGAAGCTTATTAGAACTACACGCAAGCTTATAGAAGCTAGTGTGTACAACTCAGTTAGAAACCTTTAGTTTTTTAGTTCCTTAGTTAACTGCTAGCTTATTCAGCCTTTTCCAGCTTATTTCTTAAGTTATAAAAATATTGTTTTCACAAAAGTCGTTCGTTTATAGCTTATTAATAAGTTTCATAAAAAAAATGCAAAAACAAAACTAGGAAGTTGGGAAGCCCAGGGTGAGCCAAGGCTTGAACCCCAGACCTCTACCAACCTCAACCAGCTTAACACACACACCACAACCAACTGAGCCCTTGGGTCTTTTTCGACTAAGGGTGCATTGGTTATTTACTTAAGCTTTTTTTTTTTTTTTTTTTTTTTTTTTTTTTTTTTTTTTTTTTTTTTTTTTTTTTTTTTTAGCTTATTTTGCTTTTTTCCTTATTTTCAGCTTATCTAAATAAGCTGTCAATTCATTTTTATTTTTCCTAAGATACTTATATGATATAACACTAGATCTACTTTATCACACAACTAATATATAAATTATAACAATAAGCTTAATAGATGAGATCTAGGAACAGAAATGTAAATAATAAGAAAAGTAGATGAGACGTGGCATAATAGACACAGATGGGACCAGTAGCAGTTATATAATATGAAGAGATAATAGAAGTAGAAATAATAGAAATGATTAAAGAAGATAAGAAGATGCGGCGCAATAGAGAGAATAAGATATAAGAGAAAAGAAAGTGGAAGATTTCATTCATACTAAAGACAGTCGAAGCTTAGGCAACATAGTGAATAAAACCAACAACTAAAATGAGGACACAAGCATCCTATTTATAGATGAAAACTAGGGCAACATGTGCTTATGTGGACGGCCCATGGGCTACTTATGGACCGGACCTATTTCTAACATATAACCCAATATTAAGCAACCTATAATACATGATGATCAAGACTTGAAATATTCACGAAACGTGTTCCCAACAATCTCCCCCTAAGTCTTGGTCATCTTGGTTACTCGACGTCATCTTTGCTTCTTTGGCTTTTGATGTCTTTATAATCTTTGTTCTTTTGTTCTTGTTCTTGACATGATATGATATGGTACTGATCTTCCGTATTCCAATGGTCTCTGCTACTGGTGTCTTCACGTCTTCTCCACCATGCTCATATGTCTTTGGACTTTAGTTCTGCAACTGGTTCTCACATCTTCAATCTTTAACTTGTGAAAGGTTGTGGTGCTTGAACTTTGACATTCGATGAAGTTTTGCCATTTCTGAGTCTTTGTGAGAACACATCTTTGGAATATGAGCAAGGTGGAGTCTTGATGGTGGTTGAACTCCAAGTCTTCAAGCTCCGCAGCAACAGTACGAACCAACCGGCACTTACAGGCTTAGACTTCGAGATCGTCAACAGCATAGTGTGAAGACTTTCTCTAATCCTTGCCCAGGCCGTTCTGAACCGGATACCCCCGAAAGGGCTTACACGGACACACCGAAGTGCACCCACGATTCAGTGAGTCGCTGGAGATCACCCCATGACTGTAGACAATTTTGGAACAAACACTAAGCGTAACTGATGAACTCAAATAAGTACATTTTATTACTATCATTTATCCTATTAATTTGACTTGTTTTACTATATTATGTATGAGGATTGATACTTAATTGTTTACTTTTGTAATTCTCAGGTAAAAACAAGCATTTGGTGAAACTTAGCTATTTTGGACTAATAATGGAGCAAAACGTGCATAAAGTGAAAGTCTACTGACATGGACAAGATCAAGTCAATTCTGCTCCAGATGCGCCGCATCTCACTCTCAACATGCGCCGCATCTCTATCAAGATATCACCAGATACGATCCAAGATACAAGAGGGCATGCGCCGCATCTAATAAAGGGTTACGCCGCATCTTCTGGCGGTGTACGAATATTCCTGAATATTATAATCTTGGACCCCACGCGAAGTTAAGTACATGCGCCGCATCTACTTAGTAGATGCGCCGCATCTTCCCTCAGACAGAAACTATAAATACCCCGTAGACCAGACGAATTTGAGAGTTCCAAAACCCTAACACCGAAGACCGAACAGTAGGAACAAAGGACGAATTCAGTCAAGGAGGCAGCACAAGACACACCCAAATCAAAGATACAAGAGCTGTAAGAAGGTGCTGCATATGTTTAATTCATTAAGTAGTTTTGTTTTATTGTGTTAGTAAACTTTAATTCATCAAGATTGGTGGCTTGTGTAATGTGGCAACGGAAAGATTGCACTCCCTTAAAACTGCTTTCTCATTAATTAAAGTTTATATGTTGATGTCTTTGGTTACTACTTATTAGTGCATTGATAACCTCTGTGTTTATTAGTGGCTTGCGGGCATTTGACTGCGGGACATAATGTGGCTCCCACGGTTGTTTCTAAATTGATCACTTAGGAATAACTTTTAGACATAAGTAATCATTAAGGGTTTACTCGCTGATAAGAATAGGACCAACGAGAAAGGATTAACTACATACACTTCATATAAAGCTATCAATAAAACAAGTGACAATCTACTTAATTATAAGGACAGCCCTCTTATTGTCTCGAGTATCTATCTGTGTACGTGTGTGCTACTTGCTGATTCGTGCCTATTGGTTTATTTTATTATTTTAATTGCAACAAATCGTGCCAGTCTCTCAGGCTGAAACCCCCTTGCGTTAGGATATTAAAATACTGATTAGAATAACTAGATAATACGTTCCACTCTTAGTGATCGACACTCTACTTACCATTATCTTCATACTGACCGGGTACACTGCTCGTTAAGTGTGTGTGTTATTGATAAGTCGGCTAAATATAAATTTAAAACTTGAGTAGGCATTAAAACTGCTAAACCGCAACGACACATCACGCAGCACATCAAGTTTTTGGCGCCGCTGCCGGGGAGTGAATTGTTATTATCTGTTAATTTGATTAGTATTTTAATTAGGTTTTTCTTTTTATTAGATTAATTGCATCATTGTACTATTTTGCATATTTGTTGTATTGTGTGTTAATTGTTTTCTTTTATTTTTGTGTGTTTATTTTTGTTCATGTGTTTAATTTTTGTTTTTATTTTTCGTATTTTTCTGTTCTGCTATCGTTGTACTGTGCAAAATCGAACGATACGGCGCATCTGATCTCTCAGATACGGCGTATTGCGTTTAATTTTTTTTAATACAACGCGTTTAATTAATTCGATACGACGCATCTTTTCCCCAAGATACGGCGTATCTGTTTTTAACAAGAAAATTTTTCTAAGCGATAAAGTAATACGACGCATCTGCTTTTGCAGATACGGCGTATCTGTTTTTGATAAAATTTTTTCTAAACATTCACGCCATACGACGCATCTGCTTTAGCAGATACGGCGTATCTATTATTTTGATTAAAAACAGTTTGCGAATTATTAAACAGATACGGCGTATCGATCTCTGTCGATACGGCGCATCTTACTGAATCAAAAATCTTTTATTTTTAAACGTAACGAAAATACGGCGCATTAACTTTCGTTAATACGACGCATTTAATTTTAATTAGATAAGTTGATTTTTGATTGATTAATTCGATACGGCGCATTCTTAAATTCTAAAGCGGCGTATCTATTTTCTGAATAAGTCTGATTAAATTTTAACGATTATAAGATACGGCGTATCCAACTCTTTGGATACGGCGCATCGTCTGCAGATATCAGTAACTTTAATTTTTCGTATTCCGTTTTCGTTATTAATTATCTGATATATTACTTTCTCGAGCATACCCTACTGATGCTTTTGTGATTGATTTCAGGAAGTGCATGACCAGGAGTTCTACGAAGAACTTGATTCAACCTTTCGAAGATTGTAAAACCCTAAATTTTCATTCATTTGAAATTCCCACTTTGCCCCTCCAAGTTTTTGAAGTTATTCAAGCATAAAAATTTATTATACAAGGACAAGTATGGAATTATAACACCCTAAAATTATAAATAAAATTTTAGTAATTATTTGGTAAAACACAAGTACAAATAAATAAATAAAATGACATACCCTTTTTGAAATTTATCATACTCTTTTGAAATTGATATATATATTTTTGGAAACATAATCACCCCTTAATTCTCGGTCAATAACCTCCCTTAGTCACCCAAAATAATCGGCCAATTAATCTAAATGGATCTGTTTGCTATTATTGCCCACACGTTTTTCCTTCTTAAAAGGATCCGAATATACACATCCTGTCACCACCTTATCAATGATATCTCACTATACATGCAGCTTGACATTCTTTGTTTTTACACGTCTCAAGCAAGATAAAAGAAATATTTGATTCAAACTTGGTCCATATCTCTCCTCCACAATCCCATATTCGAATAAGATATTAGTCACATATATATGGCTGCTTCCCATATGCATGTTTCTCAACACAATCACAAACAAGTTCCAAACTAAAAAATTATTCCGCATAATCAAGAAGGATTGGAGAGCAGGAAAACCCAAGTTGGGTTCACGTCGGCATTAATCTTGTCCTGGTTTCGGTTCGCATGAGTGAGTACGTCTTCAAGATTTGGTTTTGTTTGTTCGGGTGCGAGTTTAGTTCGGGTCGTAGTTCATGTTTGGGTTCAGTTCGAGTTCGTGCGGGGCTAAGGTTTCAGTTCGCGACTGGTACTTTTGGCGTTGTTGTACAACGAGTTTTGGGTTCGTTTGGGGCTCGTTGAATCTTGTGCCGTGTTCGTTGTTTCGTTCTTGAGTCCGATTCGAGGTATATTGATCTCCTTGTTCTATTCAGTCGCATATATATATATATATATATATATATATATACGCTTATAACCGGAAAAACTAGTCGTTTGTTTGGTTAAAAACATGAATACACGAATGGACATGAACATTACGAATAACATTAGATACTTATCATGAAATTATGAATGGCATATTATATATACAGCATGAGATTCACGAGTCCATGAAGCATTTACGTGTCGACCGATTTCAGTTTAGAGAATTCAAATATGTTCGAAATACGTTTTGATATGTCTTCGAGATCGTGTAAATGGCGTCTAAAAGCACGCTCAATATACCGGAAATAAACTTAAGAAATATAAAGGGCATGCGTTTTTTTTTATTTTATATATCTTGTGGAAACTGAACCGCTCCAAAAGGTTTAATGGGTTACAGGCTACAAATACTACAGTATAATTTTAGCATGAGAAGTCAAAGAAAAACACAAACAACTAACCAATTTGAGACTCTAAGGTCTAAACTCGAATGAAATACAGATTCACATATCACATGTATCGTTGATGACTTGTTCGAAATAAACAATACCGCTAATTAGGAATAAGATATAAATAGAGTTTGCCAAAGAGAAGATCCTTCAAGTATATTAACATGGATCGGATATGATTTTATATTGTGTATGCATGGGATCATATGGGACTGAATAGCCACATATAACTGAGTATAATAAACAAAAGATAAGTAGGTGACATGTGTGCGTGTGTGTCGTTTGAATAAAAGAGTAGGCGCATGGTCTGTAAAATCTCAATACTTTTCATATTTGTATGCTTGCATGTGTGTATATCAAGAGTGTGTAAGAATGGACTGTTATTGTGGATCGAAGGCAAGGATAATAACGTATTAAGCTATATAAAACTCGACATTGTAAAGTTAAAATAGGGCATAGTTAAACTGATATTTAACAAATAGATATATTAGTATCATGGATTAATTGAAGAATTTACGGTGTAAACCCCAAAGTTAATTATTTGACATTTCTAAATATTAAATTTTGATAATTTACACTTATGACCCTAAAACTTTATTAATTTGGCATAATTGACCCTAAACTATTATATTGGTCATTCAAACCCTTAAATATTATTTAATTGTAAATTATAACCTTAAAGTATTAAATTACTATTACGGGAAAGTTACTAATTATAGAAAGTTACTTAATTTGGAAGGTTAATAAATATGGAAAGTTTCTAAAAATAGTAAGGAACCTAAATTATGAAATCTGATTAAAATGAGCTTATAAGTAATATGTGATTATTAAATTGTATAGGTTCGGTGAAGAAGGAGTGACCTTCCGTTTCTATGTGATCCACCTTTTATCCGTTTGTCTATCTGCATAAGGTACAGATATTCTGACCTTTCTTTTAAGGTTTCTCATGATCTCTCTCGTATTCTGAATCCATTAGTTTCTGATTCGATTGCTATGATTTCCCTTTTGCTTGAACCTCCACAGTTGAGTTCCATTTGATATGAATTCTGATCTGAAGCTATGCTATGAAAACCTTTTCTAATTATATCTTGAAAATGTTTTGAGGAAAAACTATTTTTAAAAGGGTGCTTATAAATGAGGCAAAACTATTTTATATAAATGTTACTAACTTTTATGAAGGCTATTTTGGAAGACTAATTTTTATGACAAACCGTTTTGAAAGAATATTTTATGAAAATTACTTTAAAGAATCGTTTTATTAACGGCACAAATAAAGGATGGTTTAAAATGGACTTTGATGGAAGTTTTAAAATGAACTTTTGAGATGAACCTTGATTATGATTATGAGTTATGATTCAGTTAAGATTTCCCAGGCCATTTCTATGTTTCCTTATGTATGAACCTTTTGATATGACGTTGAGATGCATTTCTGATATATGACTTTGAGATGACCTTGAGATATGACTCTTAGTTTGATACCCGAGCCACCTTTCTGTTTCCTAGCCAGGAAGGTAACCTGGCCGTGTCTGTGATGCACCACTGGCATGACTCCTGTGTGGGGGAGTGATTTCTCACGCCGTCCCCTTTTATATTATGATATGGCCATGATGACTTTGAGATTATGATTTTGAGATTGACTTTGAGTGGGGGCGTATGGATTGCAATCCTAGGCATGTATGTTTAGTGGATTTAACTATGACTTTGAGTATGACTTTGAGGTGACTGGTGCTTGTGTGCATTACACGCCTTTCACATTTCTGGGAGCTAGCTACTCCACCCCATTTGATACATGAGGCCACCCCTCATATTATCTGGTTGCCTGAGAGGTATCCCCTCTGATTGTGAGACTATGATTTTGAGATGTGACTTTGAGTTTCTGGGCTCGTGGTGGATAACTATCCTAAACCTTTACTCTTTATACCTTTGCTTATACCTTATACATTATGCTATATATGTTCGTTTCCTTTTACTTTCATTTCCGTTTGTTATATATATCTGTTCACTGGGCTTTTTAAGCTCAGCCGCACGTTTTCTTTTCGTGTGCGGCAGGTTTTAGTTGGAAGCTGGGTATGAGTGAAGAGACCTTTGGACTTAGAAGACCTTGATAGTTATTTCGAAGTAGAAGTTATTAGAAAAATTTCTCTTGCAGACTTAGTATTTAGCTTTTGTTTCCTTTGTATCCTTGTGTATTCAATATTTCACTTGTAACCTTTGAGAATCTTTGTATTACTTTTGAATGTATGCTTTGTTTGATCTGATATGAAGCCATTAATGTGATACTTTTACCCTTGCCGGGTTGGGGTGTTACAATTATGGTATCAGAGACAGGTTGCGATACGTAATACATTTACCCTTGGCCTGTGTAAGTTAGGACCACTAAGTTTTCCACTGTAGGCGCTCATAAGATAACCTGTAAGAATTTGCTTTAGGATTTCCCTATAGGAACTTAAGTTCTGACCAGTGAGGAATGGGTAGACTATAAGTCATTTGTTTAAATATAATTGCTTCCGCATCACTCTGATTCGTGCCTTGCTTTTGGTTAGATCCGGTTGACATCACTTTTGGGAAATTGAAAGCTCACACCTTGCACCACCTGAAATTTAAACCTGATTAAATCTTGAACGCATTGAGAATTTCATAATAATTGCCTGACACTATTTGATCCTTGTCTTCAGATCTTGACTCTGATCTTTGATCCTTTCGTTAATCATTTTGACGCCTCTTCGGGCACTTTGAGAACCTCCATGGCGATGACGTACTGGATATGTTTTGTTATTTGTCTTTTGTTTTTGATAAGTATCTATGAATCTTCTGACACTATTTGATTTCGTTTCACATATCTCTGTCCCTACGAGAAGTCTTGTGGTGTTTAACCACGAGTATAAGAATGTTTCCCTCTCACTTTTGAACGATAAATTTTGCTATGCTGATTTGTCTTTCTTCGGATAGTTAACTTCGATTTTATTCCTACAAGGAATTGGTTGATTGATCACCCAATATTTACAACTATCCCCCTATGTCTCACCTTTGGCGTTTGCAACAATTTTGAACTCCCTACCATGATTACCGATTGTTAAACCCTTTGCTATCAGTATCACTATAGAGACTCGTGTGTTACTTTCGCGGTTATGAAGTTTTCCTAGAACCCATTTCGTACACCAATGAATGAACCTCATCTTGAGAGCTCTTTGGCACCTTGAGTCTTCTGAACATGAACCTTATCTTGAACGTTATTTGGCACCCTGAATCTTGAATATGATTCCTGGTCGAACCACCAAAATTTTCCATCGGAGCGTGAAGTAGGATTTGACTTGATACAGAGAGATTGTCTAGTCACCAAGCAAAGGTGTCTTTCAGATGTGTCCGGGATCATGTCAGTTTGTTTGAGCAACCGAGAGGAGCAAGAACCGAAGACCAGAAGTGAGTTGGTTTAAGTGTATCTTCTGGGCGGTGAATGGAGATATATGTTGATTACAGGAAGCTGAACCGTAATACCGTTAGGAGCCAATATTCCTCCACCCTGAAACGACTATGTGTTTGTTTAATTCCAGAACGCGAAGTTTCCTTTCTGATGAATTGATTTTATTCTTGGAATCGCCTTCAGTATTCGTAAAAGACTGCGATGACGGTTGGTGACGCTAATAGTATTAGCTAAAGCTCTGATTTGTTTTGCGAATTTGATAAATGATGTTTTCTCGTGAGTACTTGGATAAATGGTCATTGTATGATTTAATAGTACGTTCGGAGACGAAGAAGAGCATGAAAATCATCTTTGCATTTCGTTAGAAAATTCGTCGGTCATTGGTGCCTTCTGAGAGATTGATATTTGTTGAAGACAACGATGTTCTTAATCGAGGATATCTCTTTAAATTCCGCAAGTTTTGAAAACTATCACCGTGTGGTCAAGATTAATAACAGAATGGAGAACTGAAACCTTTTGAACTTTGCAAAAGAATTCTGGAAGATGTTTGCTACTTATGATACCATTGAGAAATTTCGTGAACTTAGAGAAACAACTTAGTTTGAATTAGAATGGAGCTTTAGAAAAATTGAAAAAGGATTAGCTTCCACACCCTCGGGCGGAGCAAATTTTTGGGATAAATCGGAAAGAGAATCGGTTATACTCTCTTACAGCACAGAAGGCTTTTCGTATGCAGCAGGACAACTAGAAGCACATCAGAAGAGTTACTTCACTGCCTGACCTGGAGTTGACAACAACGGTGGCTAACTGGAGAGTGAAGACATTACTTACAAGGTAGAAGTGTTGGCGATGCTGAAGATGTAGTCAGGACGGCAAACCCGGAGCTGATGAAGACGCGCAGTCTCACTTCCCTATTCATCTTGGTTGTACTAAGATGAATTGAGAGCGGAAACAAACTGAATGATGAAGAGCATGATAGGAATTCACATTCCTCTATCACATTCCAAGAAGAACTACAGGAGGCTCGACAAACCAGACACAAGTTCTCAAGTTTGGTTTCACTTCCAAATTGATGGACAAACGAAGACAGATTAACCGGACTTGAAGAGATTGGATGTGTTGAATGAGTGGATTTCTGAAACAGACCCTTTAGGTTTGGAAGAACTGATTCTACGAAGGCCGAAGCTCTTGGCAACTAACTTTCATTCCGTTGACTCTCTTAAGTTTCGTTATATAGTAATAAGATCCTTTAATGATTCAAGTTCCCTAGAAGCATTTCAGTTCTGTATTCATTTTTCATATGTTCGGTGATGGCTTTGTTTTGAGAGATTTCGGCGAGTGGGGGAAGATATGATGCTTGTGACGGCGTACCTCATTTTTGCTAGGCAATCTGGGATTTTGATACTCTTGCGAATAGTTTTGTTTTCCCTCTTGACTATGGCATTCGATTTTGTTGACCGCGAGACTGTAGTAGTACTAGGTGGATTAAGATAGGTGGTTTTGATTACGACTTGAGATAAAGTATGACCATCATGAGGGCATATTTATATGATGCCAGTATTATGACGTCTGGCCAACGTGATAATACTTACATCATATAACTGCGCTTGTTGTGGGCATAGGATATCTTGAGAAGTACCTAAGAAGTTAGAATTTGAATCTTCGTTGGATTATCCGTGATTAGTGAGACTTTAGGTTCTTTCTACCTATGTGTATACTCCGTTTTCGTTCGTTAAATATCTGGATGAGTTTTGGACACTCGCTTTGCATTTTGTTGACCTCAGTTATAAACCTTGAACTCCTTTTAGAACTCCCTACTGTTGATACAGTTAATTCGATTTGAAATCTTGTTCGTATTCTATATGAACTTTCTAAGGATTCGCCTATCGTCCATTTTTGTTGCATGGACCTTTTGATCAAGATCAACTTATTTTGTCTCCTTCTGAGAAATTTGAACCTACCCCGTTTTGATTTGAGTCATGAGAAACTATTTGATCTGAAAATCTTTTGGAAGAACCTCCCCGGGCGTGAGAATGTTTTGTGACGATCTTTTGCGATTTGCTACGACTTCGTCTAACCCTGCGACTTCAATTTTCGAGGGCGAAAATTTTTTTTTAGAGGGGAAGAGTTGTAAAACCCTAAATTTTCATTCATTTGAAATTCCCACTTTGCCCCTCCAAGTTTTTGAAGTTATTCAAGCATAAAAATTTATTATACAAGGACAAGTATGGAATTATAACACCCTAAAATTATAAATAAAATTTTAGTAATTATTTGGTAAAACACAAGTACAAATAAATAAATAAAATGACATACCCTTTTTGAAATTTATCATACTCTTTTGAAATTGATATATATATTTTTGGAAACATAATCACCCCTTAATTCTCGGTCAATAACCTCCCTTAGTCACCCAAGATAATCGGCCAATTAATCTAAATGGATCTGTTTGCTATTATTGCCCACACGTTTTTCCTTCTTAAAAGGATCCGAATATACACATCCTGTCACCACCTTATCAATGATATCTCACTATACATGCAGCTTGACATTCTTTGTTTTTACACGTCTCAAGCAAGATAAAAGAAATATTTGATTCAAACTTGGTCCATATCTCTCCTCCACAATCCCATATTCGAATAAGATATTAGTCACATATATATGGCTGCTTCCCATATGCATGTTTCTCAACACAATCACAAACAAGTTCCAAACTAAAAAATTATTCCGCATAATCAAGAAGGATTGGAGAGCAGGAAAACCCAAGTTGGGTTCACGTCGGCATTAATCTTGTCCTGGTTTCGGTTCGCATGAGTGAGTACGTCTTCAAGATTTGGTTTTGTTTGTTCGGGTGCGAGTTTAGTTCGGGTCGTAGTTCATGTTTGGGTTCAGTTCGAGTTCGTGCGGGGCTAAGGTTTCAGTTCGCGACTGGTACTTTTGGCGTTGTTGTACAACGAGTTTTGGGTTCGTTTGGGGCTCGTTGAATCTTGTGCCGTGTTCGTTGTTTCGTTCTTGAGTCCGATTCGAGGTATATTGATCTCCTTGTTCTATTCAGTCGCATATATATATATATATATATATATATATATACGCTTATAACCGGAAAAACTAGTCGTTTGTTTGGTTAAAAACATGAATACACGAATGGACATGAACATTACGAATAACATTAGATACTTATCATGAAATTATGAATGGCATATTATATATACAGCATGAGATTCACGAGTCCATGAAGCATTTACGTGTCGACCGATTTCAGTTTAGAGAATTCAAATATGTTCGAAATACGTTTTGATATGTCTTCGAGATCGTGTAAATGGCGTCTAAAAGCACGCTCAATATACCGGAAATAAACTTAAGAAATATAAAGGGCATGCGTTTTTTTTTATTTTATATATCTTGTGGAAACTGAACCGCTCCAAAAGGTTTAATGGGTTACAGGCTACAAATACTACAGTATGATTTTAGCATGAGAAGTCAAAGAAAAACACAAACAACTAACCAATTTGAGACTCTAAGGTCTAAACTCGAATGAAATACAGATTCACATATCACATGTATCGTTGATGACTTGTTCGAAATAAACAATACCGCTAATTAGGAATAAGATATAAATAGAGTTTGCCAAAGAGAAGATCCTTCAAGTATATTAACATGGATCGGATATGATTTTATATTGTGTATGCATGGGATCATATGGGACTGAATAGCCACATATAACTGAGTATAATAAACAAAAGATAAGTAGGTGACATGTGTGCGTGTGTGTCGTTTGAATAAAAGAGTAGGCGCATGGTCTGTAAAATCTCAATACTTTTCATATTTGTATGCTTGCATGTGTGTATATCAAGAGTGTGTAAGAATGGACTGTTATTGTGGATCGAAGGCAAGGATAATAACGTATTAAGCTATATAAAACTCGACATTGTAAAGTTAAAATAGGGCATAGTTAAACTGATATTTAACAAATAGATATATTAGTATCATGGATTAATTGAAGAATTTACGGTGTAAACCCCAAAGTTAATTATTTGACATTTCTAAATATTAAATTTTGATAATTTACACTTATGACCCTAAAACTTTATTAATTTGGCATAATTGACCCTAAACTATTATATTGGTCATTCAAACCCTTAAATATTATTTAATTGTAAATTATAACCTTAAAGTATTAAATTACTATTACGGGAAAGTTACTAATTATAGAAAGTTACTTAATTTGGAAGGTTAATAAATATGGAAAGTTTCTAAAAATAGTAAGGAACCTAAATTATGAAATCTGATTAAAATGAGCTTATAAGTAATATGTGATTATTAAATTGTATAGGTTCGGTGAAGAAGGAGTGACCTTCCGTTTCTATGTGATCCACCTTTTATCCGTTTGTCTATCTGCATAAGGTACAGATATTCTGACCTTTCTTTTAAGGTTTCTCATGATCTCTCTCGTATTCTGAATCCATTAGTTTCTGATTCGATTGCTATGATTTCCCTTTTGCTTGAACCTCCACAGTTGAGTTCCATTTGATATGAATTCTGATCTGAAGCTATGCTATGAAAACCTTTTCTAATTATATCTTGAAAATGTTTTGAGGAAAAACTATTTTTAAAAGGGTGCTTATAAATGAGGCAAAACTATTTTATATAAATGTTACTAACTTTTATGAAGGCTATTTTGGAAGACTAATTTTTATGACAAACCGTTTTGAAAGAATATTTTATGAAAATTACTTTAAAGAATCGTTTTATTAACGGCACAAATAAAGGATTGTTTAAAATGGACTTTGATGGAAGTTTTAAAATGAACTTTTGAGATGAACCTTGATTATGATTATGAGTTATGATTCAGTTAAGATTTCCCAGGCCATTTCTATGTTTCCTTATGTATGAACCTTTTGATATGACGTTGAGATGCATTTCTGATATATGACTTTGAGATGACCTTGAGATATGACTCTTAGTTTGATACCCGAGCCACCTTTCTGTTTCCTAGCCAGGAAGGTAACCTGGCCGTGTCTGTGATGCACCACTGGCATGACTCCTGTGTGGGGGAGTGATTTCTCACGCCGTCCCCTTTTATATTATGATATGGCCATGATGACTTTGAGATTATGATTTTGAGATTGACTTTGAGTGGGGGCGTATGGATTGCAATCCTAGGCATGTATGTTTAGTGGATTTAACTATGACTTTGAGTATGACTTTGAGGTGACTGGTGCTTGTGTGCATTACACGCCTTTCACATTTCTGGGAGCTAGCTACTCCACCCCATTTGATACATGAGGCCACCCCTCATATTATCTGGTTGCCTGAGAGGTATCCCCTCTGATTGTGAGACTATGATTTTGAGATGTGACTTTGAGTTTCTGGGCTCGTGGTGGATAACTATCCTAAACCTTTACTCTTTATACCTTTGCTTATACCTTATACATTATGCTATATATGTTCGTTTCCTTTTACTTTCATTTCCGTTTGTTATATATATCTGTTCACTGGGCTTTTTAAGCTCAGCCGCACGTTTTCTTTTCGTGTGCGGCAGGTTTTAGTTGGAAGCTGGGTATGAGTGAAGAGACCTTTGGACTTAGAAGACCTTGATAGTTATTTCGAAGTAGAAGTTATTAGAAAAATTTCTCTTGCAGACTTAGTATTTAGCTTTTGTTTCCTTTGTATCCTTGTGTATTCAATATTTCACTTGTAACCTTTGAGAATCTTTGTATTACTTTTGAATGTATGCTTTGTTTGATCTGATATGAAGCCATTAATGTGATACTTTTACCCTTGCCGGGTTGGGGTGTTACAACTTGATTCAACCTTTCGAAGATCCTGAACGAGCCCTACATTCGCTTAAAAGGCTTTTCAACACAAGAAGCTTTGATCTTTCAAGTTCACTCGAGCTTGATTACTTTTCTGAAGAAAAAGAGGAAGTTGAAACAGAAACAATGGGCGAAAACACTACTATGGAGGAATACATGAACAATACCCGTGCTGATTACACTTCAGGAGTTGCTAGACCTAAGTTTGATGACAAGTCAAAATTTGAGTTGAAGGGACAATTTCTCAAAGAGCTCAGAGAGAATGCTTTCAGTGGGACGGAACAAGAGGATGCTAATGAGCATGTTGAAAAGGTCCTGGAAATTGCAGATTTGTTTACTACAGAAAGTGTCAATACCGATCAACTCATGCTAAGAATCTTCCCAATCTCACTAAAAGGAGCTGCTAACAAGTGGCTAAGGAATGAACCTGCTAGTTCAATCACCACGTGGGAAGGTTTGAAGAGCAAATTCCTGAAGAGATATTGTCCACCTGCTAAGACTGCTAAGAAGATGGAGGCTATCAATAGTTTCAAGCAAGAGCCTGATGAAACCCTTTATCAAGCTTGGGAACAATTTAAAGATTTATTGATAAAATGTCCTCAACACTATCTAACCCCTATGCAGGAAATAATATTGTTTTATCAGGGATTGGACGTGCCTACAAGACAGATTTTGGATGCTAAGGGAGCTGTACCTCAGATGAGTGCAACTAATGCTAGGAAAGCGATCCAAGAAGCTGCTGATCATTCTCAAAAATGGCACGATGGGACCTCTACTAGATCTAAGAGCAGCA
Organism: Artemisia tridentata subsp. tridentata; assembly: GCA_021014915.2. NCBI lineage: Eukaryota > Viridiplantae > Streptophyta > Magnoliopsida > Asterales > Asteraceae > Artemisia > Artemisia tridentata. Next base: position 400,479,728 of record CP139507.1, read on the forward strand.
CTAATTTTGACGGGATTGCTGCTATTCAAGCTCAATTGGATAAAATTAGTAGAGAAATGAAGAAGCGTGATGAAAGAGCGTATGCTGCCCAAGTTGGATGTGAAAAGTGTGAAGGACCTCACTACACTAAGGATTGTCCGAATAAGAATGAAAGTGAGACGTTTGAAGAAGCTTATTACACCCAATTTGGACAACCATTCCGACCTTCAGGAAGATTTAGGGAAGCTAGTCCGGGATTCTATCAAAAGAACAACTTCAATCCCGCTTATCAAGAGAGGAGGAAGACTTTAGACGATACTTTAAAGCAAATTATGGCCGATGCTGCTAAAAGACATGAAGAGAATACTGCTATGATCAAGGAAATTCGAGCTTCAAACGGACACTACTACAAGAAATCAAGGAGCTTCGATCAAAGCATTGGAACAACAAATTGGTCAAATGAGCAAAGTTCTTCAAGAAAGGGGATATGGAAGTTTACCGAGCTCAACTGAAACCAACCCAAGGGATCATGTCAAGGCCATAAGCACCACTGAAGAAGTCACTCCTAATATACCTAGAAGGTCGATGAATGGTAATGATGGTGCAAGACCCGAATTTTTCTTTAACTCTTCAATCAGCTTAAGGAGACTACTAAAAGAGAAGACAAAAATTGAAGAGGAGATCAAGGCAACAATGAAAGAAGAGAGCCCTGCAACCGATTCAAATGCCTTGCCTCATAAAGAAAGAGACCCAGGAAGTTTTACTCTACCTTGTTCTATTAATAATATATCTTTCAATAATGTGTTGGCTGACTTAGGAGCTAGTGTTAGTGTTATGCCTCTTAAGACATTCGCTACCCTAGGACTAGGAAAATTAGCACCAACTAAATTACTTATTGAATTGGCTGATAAAACAGTAAAACGACCTGAAGGGATTGCTAATAATGTGCTAGTTAAGATTGAGCAGTTTATTTTTCCCGTAGACTTTATTATACTAGACATGCCCGAGGATGTTAAGATTCCTTTAATCCTCGGAAGACCTTTCTTGTCTACTGCCCATGCTAAGATTGATGTGTTTAAGAGAAAAATTTCATTAAGGGTAGGGAATAATAAACTAGTCTATAAGTGCCAAGATCCGGTTAAAAGCATAATTAGAGGTGTTTATGTACTAGGATTAAGAGAACGTATGGACCTCGATCTTGAAGCTAGACTTATGGGAGAAACATTGATTCAAAACAACTCAACTAATCCTAATCATGAAGACTTTGAGGAATTCATTGACCTTAATGTACCTACCGAACTTAGACGCGATATTGTTAGTGATTCTGATGATGAGTGGTATGATTGTGTAGTAATAAATAAACGTAGGAGAGTAGTTGAGAAAACGAATTTGAACAATGATGTGTTTATTGAACTACCACCCCACCTTGCTTATTTGTGCCTATATGATAATAAGAATTTCCCGTCTATCATTTTGTCATCTCTGCCCGAAAGGGACAGGACTTTGTTTATACAGATATTAAAGAAGAACGGCGTGGAAATTAAGGACGAGCAAGGAGTGTTCAATATTACTAAATTGGGGATGAAGGAGCGTGATGTTTCCGACTCCTTCAATGATCGATAATGAAGTGCTGAACGTGAGTCTAACTTGAAGACTCTGGAATAAAGACAAGTGCTTACCGGGAGACAACCCGGATTTATCTTTTATTATTCTGTTATCTGTGTCGAGTCAGTCCAGGCCGCACGAGGATACGGCGCATCTCAATTCTGAGATGCGACGCATCCTCTGCAATGGTCATATCTTATTTTATTTCTCTGCATTTTTAATTTTCAACTTTAAAACTATTTATCAGTTTATTTTAATGCGGCGCATCCCTGGTTAAGGATGCGGCGCATCTTTATTCTGATCCGTATTAATTCCAGGCTCGATACGGCGTATCTTCTTCAATAAGATACGGCGCATCGACTGACCTGATGATTTTCAGTTTTAATTTTTAAGTTTTATTTTTCCTAACTACTAATGTATTATGCAAGTTTGAACCTTTCTTATCTTAGGTGTGTTTTAAAGTGTTGGTGGTATTATAGTTTCCTGGATTTCCTTTGGATACATCAAGTATGAAGCTTTAACGTTCTAATCCACAAGAAAGATGATTTTTGCTCTTATAATAATGGAGGATCATACCGAGCAAATCTCAGGGGAGTTTTTCCGTTCTAATTCTTTTATTTTCCAGTTTTTAACCTTTTATACAAACAACGAGGACGTTGTTTAACTTAAGTGGGGGGATTGGAGAATTAGAACACTTAACAATTACTTGTCCTAAACTTTTTCAAAAATTATGCTTAAAAATGTGCTTAATATATCAAACTTAAAATTTTTTTAGCATGTTTTTGTTTAAGATCTAAGTTACATAACTGCACACATGACGTTATTTTCAAAATTGTGATTTCTCAAAATTCACAAATCTATGAGTGTGCCGGTGACTTGTAAACTTTAGAACTTGGCTTGTATACTATTCGAGACCACCATAATGAGTATTATTTATATAATTGGAATGACTTGTCTAACTTGGTAAATTTCTAGGATTTCACCCAAAAAGCCTATTATATGTTATGTGTTATTAGCTAACTACACTGGTTAGTTAACCCCCGTATAAACCCTTTTGTTACTCTCATTTTTAGAGTAAGATACCCCTAGAAAAACACTCAGAGCCATTCCTTTCGTTTCTTACACCTATGTTTAAAATGTTTCGTTACACCCTTACACCTTAGCCTACCCTGTAGATTAGAATCCGTGGTTTGTTAATTGCTATAGGCAGAGTGTGTTTCCTTACATTACCTGTGTTCGCGTGCGTAATTCATTATCTATGGTTAGGTCGGGAAATTGCACAATGCAAATTGGAGTGAAAGTAAATATTGTATATCTTTGAGTTTATTTTTCGTGTGTTTACTACTTTCACTATTACCATTATTTCTGAAGTATGAAAAGTATGAATAAAAATTATCCGGAAAGAAAGTTGTAGTGATGTGGTGAAATTTTACACATCTATGTTTATGTTTAAAGTAAAAAAAAAAAAAAAAAAAAAAAAAAAAAAAAAAATCGAAAAAATAAGAAAAGAAAAAGAAAAAGAAAGAAAAGTTGGATGTTTATTTTAACCAACTTATGTAAAGTTATGTAAGTGGTCGATATCACCACTATTTGTTGTATTATATCTATGGATTGAATGGGAATTGGCAGTTATGGGAACGCCAGTTAAGGTTTATTCTTTGATTAAGATTTTGTTGAGTATAATTCGTGTCTACCTAAAGCGTATGTTTCAAGTGTTAAAGCGTGAGTTATTCAATGATATGAGTCTTATTCATGGGATGGTTGGGATAGTGATTAACCACACTTAGGATTTTAATTTATTTGTTTTGTTTTGTTTATTTTTATTTTTACACCAATTTATATCCCAAATGTTATCCATACCCTATATTATTCATTATCCAACCGAACCTTTGATTTATTGAGATTAGGGATTTGAGCAATCTTAAGTATCGTAGTCGTGGATTCGGCTATGTATTTATGATTTTGTCGCCCTTTTTGATATATTATTATTGGTGAAGTTTGGACCTATCTTTAGCCTATTCGAGTTAAGGATTTGAGCAATTGCAAGTATCGTGTTCGTGGATTCGATCATGTATTTGTGATTTTGTCGCCTTTTCTGGAATTTGAGATCGATAGTGAAAAGAGAATAATTAACCCTTAAGCCTAAAAACCCTTTTTACCGCTTTAGACTTGTTATTCCTTAGCTTTAGTGGTGGAGATGTGTATACTTGCCAAGCTTATGATAGAATATTCGTCGCGACTGGACAGTTAAACGATTAGATTTGATTTTATCGACTTATTTTATTTTACTTCTAATTCGTTAAGTGTTTAGTTGTGTGATTATGAGTTAAACGAATACATGCTTAAATATAAAAATAAATCCTAACATCTTTTAGGATACATTTTCATAAATGAAATTCTAAGGTTTACTTGGGGACAAGTAAAGTTCAAGTGGGGGGATATTTGATGAACTCAAATAAGTACATTTTATTACTATCATTTATCCTATTAATTTGACTTGTTTTACTATATTATGTATGAGGATTGATACTTAATTGTTTACTTTTGTAATTCTCAGGTAAAAACAAGCATTTGGTGAAACTTAGCTATTTTGGACTAATAATGGAGCAAAACGTGCATAAAGTGAAAGTCTACTGACATGGACAAGATCAAGTCAATTCTGCTCCAGATGCGCCGCATCTCACTCTCAACATGCGCCGCATCTCTATCAAGATATCACCAGATACGATCCAAGATACAAGAGGGCATGCGCCGCATCTAATAAAGGGTTACGCCGCATCTTCTGGCGGTGTACGAATATTCCTGAATATTATAATCTTGGACCCCACGCGAAGTTAAGTACATGCGCCGCATCTACTTAGTAGATGCGCCGCATCTTCCCTCAGACAGAAACTATAAATACCCCGTAGACCAGACGAATTTGAGAGTTCCAAAACCCTAACACCGAAGACCGAACAGTAGGAACAAAGGACGAATTCAGTCAAGGAGGCAGCACAAGACACACCCAAATCAAAGATACAAGAGCTGTAAGAAGGTGCTGCATATGTTTAATTCATTAAGTAGTTTTGTTTTATTGTGTTAGTAAACTTTAATTCATCAAGATTGGTGGCTTGTGTAATGTGGCAACGGAAAGATTGCACTCCCTTAAAACTGCTTTCTCATTAATTAAAGTTTATATGTTGATGTCTTTGGTTACTACTTATTAGTGCATTGATAACCTCTGTGTTTATTAGTGGCTTGCGGGCATTTGACTGCGGGACATAATGTGGCTCCCACGGTTGTTTCTAAATTGATCACTTAGGAATAACTTTTAGACATAAGTAATCATTAAGGGTTTACTCGCTGATAAGAATAGGACCAACGAGAAAGGATTAACTACATACACTTCATATAAAGCTATCAATAAAACAAGTGACAATCTACTTAATTATAAGGACAGCCCTCTTATTGTCTCGAGTATCTATCTGTGTACGTGTGTGCTACTTGCTGATTCGTGCCTATTGGTTTATTTTATTATTTTAATTGCAACAAATCGTGCCAGTCTCTCAGGCTGAAACCCCCTTGCGTTAGGATATTAAAATACTGATTAGAATAACTAGATAATACGTTCCACTCTTAGTGATCGACACTCTACTTACCATTATCTTCATACTGACCGGGTACACTGCTCGTTAAGTGTGTGTGTTATTGATAAGTCGGCTAAATATAAATTTAAAACTTGAGTAGGCATTAAAACTGCTAAACCGCAACGACACATCACGCAGCACATCAAGTTTTTGGCGCCGCTGCCGGGGAGTGAATTGTTATTATCTGTTAATTTGATTAGTATTTTAATTAGGTTTTTCTTTTTATTAGATTAATTGCATCATTGTACTATTTTGCATATTTGTTGTATTGTGTGTTAATTGTTTTCTTTTATTTTTGTGTGTTTATTTTTGTTCGTGTGTTTAATTTTTGTTTTTATTTTTCATATTTTTCTGTTCTGCTATCGTTGTACTGTGCAAAATCGAACGATACGGCGCATCTGATCTCTCAGATACGGCGTATTGCGTTTAATTTTTTTTTAATACAACGCGTTTAATTAATTCGATACGACGCATCTTTTCCCCAAGATACGGCGTATCTGTTTTTAACAAGAAAATTTTTCTAAGCGATAAAGTAATACGACGCATCTGCTTTTGCAGATACGGCGTATCTGTTTTTGATAAAATTTTTTCTAAACATTCACGCCATACGACGCATCTGCTTTAGCAGATACGGCGTATCTATTATTTTGATTAAAAACAGTTTGCGAATTATTAAACAGATACGGCGTATCGATCTCTGTCGATACGGCGCATCTTACTGAATCAAAAATCTTTTATTTTTAAACGTAACGAAAATACGGCGCATTAACTTTCGTTAATACGACGCATTTAATTTTAATTAGATAAGTTGATTTTTGATTGATTAATTCGATACGGCGCATTCTTAAATTCTAAAGCGGCGTATCTATTTTCTGAATAAGTCTGATTAAATTTTAACGATTATAAGATACGGCGTATCCAACTCTTTGGATACGGCGCATCGTCTGCAGATATCAGTAACTTTAATTTTTCGTATTCCGTTTTCGTTATTAATTATCTGATATATTACTTTCTCGAGCATACCCTACTGATGCTTTTGTGATTGATTTCAGAAAGTGCATGACCAGGAGTTCTACGAAGAACTTGATTCAACCTTTCGAAGATCCTGAACGAGCCCTACATTCGCTTAAAAGGCTTTTCAACACAAGAAGCTTTGATCTTTCAAGTTCACTCGAGCTTGATTACTTTTCTGAAGAAAAAGAGGAAGTTGAAACAGAAACAATGGGCGAAAACACTACTATGGAGGAATACATGAACAATACCCGTGCTGATTACACTTCAGGAGTTGCTAGACCTAAGTTTGATGACAAGTCAAAATTTGAGTTGAAGGGACAATTTCTCAAAGAGCTCAGAGAGAATGCTTTCAGTGGGACGGAACAAGAGGATGCTAATGAGCATGTTGAAAAGGTCCTGGAAATTGCAGATTTGTTTACTACATAAAGTGTCAATACCGATCAACTCATGCTAAGAATCTTCCCAATCTCACTAAAAGGAGCTGCTAACAAGTGGCTAAGGAATGAACCTGCTAGTTCAATCACCACGTGGGAAGGTTTGAAGAGCAAATTCCTGAAGAGATATTGTCCACCTGCTAAGACTGCTAAGAAGATGGAGGCTATCAATAGTTTCAAGCAAGAGCCTGATGAAACCCTTTATCAAGCTTGGGAACGATTTAAAGATTTATTGATAAAATGTCCTCAACACTATCTAACCCCTATGCAGGAAATAATATTGTTTTATCAGGGATTGGACGTGCCTACAAGACAGATTTTGGATGCTAAGGGAGCTGTACCTCAGATGAGTGCAACTAATGCTAGGAAAGCGATCCAAGAAGCTGCTGATCATTCTCAAAAATGGCACGATGGGACCTCTACTAGATCTAAGAGCAGCACTAATTTTGACGGGATTGCTGCTATTCAAGCTCAATTGGATAAAATTAGTAGAGAAATGAAGAAGTGTGATGAAAGAGCGTATGCTGCCCAAGTTGGATGTGAAAAGTGTGAAGGACCTCACTACACTAAGGATTGTCCGAATAAGAATGAAAGTGAGACGTTTGAAGAAGCTTATTACACCCAATTTGGACAACCATTCCGACCTTCAGGAAGATTTAGGGAAGCTAGTCCGGGATTCTATCAAAAGAACAACTTCAATCCCGCTTATCAAGAGAGGAGGCAGACTTTAGACGATACTTTAAAGCAAATTATGGCCGATGCTGCTAAAAGACATGAAGAGAATACTGCTATGATCAAGGAAATTCGAGCTTCAACGGACACTACTACAAGAAATCAAGGAGCTTCGATCAAAGCATTGGAACAACAAATTGGTCAAATGAGCAAAGTTCTTCAAGAAAGGGGATATGGAAGTTTACCGAGCTCAACTGAAACCAACCCAAGGGATCATGTCAAGGCCATAAGCACCACTGAAGAAGTCACTCCTAATATACCTAGAAGGTCGATGAATGGTAATGATGGTGCAAGACCCGAATTTTTCTTTAACTCTTCAATCAGCTTAAGGAGACTACTAAAAGAGAAGACAAAAATTGAAGAGGAGATCAAGGCAACAATGAAAAAAGAGAGCCCTGCAACCGATTCAAATGCCTTGCCTCATAAAGAAAGAGACCCAGGAAGTTTTACTCTACCTTGTTCTATTAATAATATATCTTTCAATAATGTGTTGGCTGACTTAGGAGCTAGTGTAAGTGTTATGCCTCTTAAGACATTCGCTACCCTAGGACTAGGAAAATTAGCACCAACTAAATTACTTATTGAATTGGCTGATAAAACAGTAAAACGACCTGAAGGGATTGCTAATAATGTGCTAGTTAAGATTGAGCAGTTTATTTTTCCCGTAGACTTTATTATACTAGACATGCCCGAGGAAGTTAAGATTCCTTTAATCCTCGGAAGACCTTTCTTGTCTACTGCCCATGCTAAGATTGATGTGTTTAAGAGAAAAATTTCATTAAGGGTAGGGAATAATAAACTAGTCTATAAGTGCCAAGATCCGGTTAAAAGCATAATTAGAGGTGTTTATGTACTAGGATTAAGAGAACGTATGGACCTCGATCTTGAAGCTAGACTTATGGGAGAAACATTGATTCAAAACAACTCAACTAATCCTAATCATGAAGACTTTGAGGAATTCATTGACCTTAATGTACCTACCGAACTTAGACGCGATATTGTTAGTGATTCTGATGATGAGTGGTATGATTGTGTAGTAATAAATAACCGTAGGAGAGTAGTTGAGAAAACGAATTTGAACAATGATGTGTTTATTGAACTACCACCCCACCTTGCTTATTTGTGCCTATATGATAATAAGAATTTCCCGTCTATCATTTTGTCATCTCTGCCCGAAAGGGACAGGACTTTGTTTATACAGATATTAAAGAAGAACGGCGTGGAAATTAAGGACGAGCAAGGAGTGTTCAATATTACTAAATTGGGGATGAAGGAGCGTGATGTTTCCGACTCCTTCAATGATCGATAATGAAGTGCTGAACGTGAGTCTAACTTGAAGACTCTGGAATAAAGACAAGTGCTTACCGGGAGACAACTCGGATTTATCTTTTATTATTCTGTTATCTGTGTCGAGTCAGTCCAGGCCGCACGAGGATACGGCGCATCTCAATTCTGAGATGCGACGCATCCTCTGCAATGGTCATATCTTATTTTATTTCTCTGCATTTTTAATTTTCAACTTTAAAACTATTTATCAGTTTATTTTAATGCGGCGCATCCCTGGTTAAGGATGCGGCGCATCTTTATTCTGATCCGTATTAATTCCAGGCTTGATACGGCGTATCTTCTTCAATAAGATACGGCGCATCGACTGACCTGATGATTTTCAGTTTTAATTTTTAAGTTTTATTTTTCCTAACTACTAATGTATTATGCAAGTTTGAACCTTTCTTATCTTAGGTGTGTTTTAAAGTGTTGGTGGTATTATAGTTTCCTGGATTTCCTGTGGATACATCAAGTATGAAGCTTTAACGTTCTAATCCACAAGAAAGATGATTTTTGCTCTTATAATAATGGAGGATCATACCGAGCAAATCTCAGGGGAGTTTTTCCGTTCTAATTCTTTTATTTTCCAGTTTTTAACCTTTTATACAAACAACGAGGACGTTGTTTAACTTAAGTGGGGGGATTGGAGAATTAGAACACTTAACAATTACTTGTCCTAAACTTTTTCAAAAATTATGCTTAAAAATGTGCTTAATATATCAAACTTAAAATTTTTTTTAGCATGTTTTTGTTTAAGATCTAAGTTACATAACTGCACACATGACGTTATTTTCAAAAATTGTGATTTCTCAAAATTCACAAATCTATGAGTGTGCTGGTGACTTGTAAACTTTAGAACTTGGCTTGTATACTATTCGAGACCACCGTAATGAGTATTATTTATATAATTGGAATGACTTGTCTAACTTGGTAAATTTCTAGGATTTCACCCAAAAAGCCTATTATATGTTATGTGTTATTAGCTAACTACACTGGTTAGTTAACCCCCGTATAAACCCTTTTGTTACTCTCATTTTTAGAGTAAGATACCCCTAGAAAAACACTCAGAGCCATTCCTTTCGTTTCTTACACCTATGTTTAAAATGTTTCGTTACACCCTTACACCTTAGCCTACCCTGTAGATTAGAATCCGTGGTTGGTTAATTGCTATAGGCAGAGTGTGTTTCCTTACATTACCTGTGTTCGCGTGCGTAATTCATTATCTATGGTTAGGTCGGGAAATTGCACAATGCAAATTGGAGTGAAAGTAAATATTGTATATCTTTGAGTTTATTTTTCGTGTGTTTACTACTTTCACTATTACCATTATTTCTGAAGTATGAAAAGTATGAATAAAAATTATCCGGAAAGAAAGTTGTAGTGATGTGGTGAAATTTTACACATCTATGTTTATGTTTAAAGTAAAAAATAAAAAATAAAAAAATAAAAAAAAAAAAAAAAAAAAAAAAAAAAATCGAAAAAAAAAGAAAAGAAAAAGAAAAAGAAAGAAAAGTTGGATGTTTATTTTAACCAACTTATGTAAAGTTATGTAAGTGGTCGATATCACCACTATTTGTTGTATTATATCTATGGATTGAATGGGAATTGGCAGTTATGGGAACGCCAGTTAAGGTTTATTCTTTGATTAAGATTTTGTTGAGTATAATTCGTGTCTACCTAAAGCGTGTGTTTCAAGTGTTAAAGCGTGAGTTATTCAATGATATGAGTCTTATTCATGGGATGGTTGGGATAGTGATTAACCACACTTAGGATTTTAATTTATTTGTTTTGTTTTGTTTATTTTTATTTTTACACCAATTTATATCCCAAATGTTATCCATACCCTATATTATTCATTATCCAACCGAACCTTTGATTTATTGAGATTAGGGATTTGAGCAATCTTAAGTATCGTAGTCGTGGATTCGGCTATGTATTTATGATTTTGTCGCCCTTTTTGATATATTATTATTGGTGAAGTTTGGACCTATCTTTAGCCTATTCGAGTTAAGGATTTGAGCAATTGCAAGTATCGTGTTCGTGGATTCGATCATGTATTTGTGATTTTGTCGCCTTTTCTGGAATTTGAGATCGATAGTGAAAAGAGAATAATTAACCCTTAAGCCTAAAAACCCTTTTTACCGCTTTAGACTTGTTATTCCTTAGCTTTAGTGGTGGAGATGTGTATACTTGCCAAGCTTATGATAGAATATTCGTCGCGACTGGACAGTTAAACGATTAGATTTGATTTTATCGACTTATTTTATTTTACTTCTAATTCGTTAAGTGTTTAGTTGTGTGATTATGAGTTAAACGAATACATGCTTAAATATAAAAATAAATCCTAACATCTTTTAGGATACATTTTCATAAATGAAATTCTAAGGTTTACTTGGGGACAAGTAAAGTTCAAGTGGGGGGATATTTGATGAACTCAAATAAGTACATTTTATTACTATCATTTATCCTATTAATTTGACTTGTTTTACTATATTATGTATGAGGATTGATACTTAATTGTTTACTTTTGTAATTCTCAGGTAAAAACAAGCATTTGGTGAAACTTAGCTATTTTGGACTAATAATGGAGCAAAACGTGCATAAAGTGAAAGTCTACTGACATGGACAAGATCAAGTCAATTCTGCTCCAGATGCGCCGCATCTCACTCTCAACATGCGCCGCATCTCTATCAAGATATCACCAGATACGATCCAAGATACAAGAGGGCATGCGCCGCATCTAATAAAGGGTTACGCCGCATCTTCTGGCGGTGTACGAATATTCCTGAATATTATAATCTTGGACCCCACGCGAAGTTAAGTACATGCGCCGCATCTACTTAGTAGATGCGCCGCATCTTCCCTCAGACAGAAACTATAAATACCCCGTAGACCAGACGAATTTGAGAGTTCCAAAACCCTAACACCGAAGACCGAACAGTAGGAACAAAGGACGAATTCAGTCAAGGAGGCAGCACAAGACACACCCAAATCAAAGATACAAGAGCTGTAAGAAGGTGCTGCATATGTTTAATTCATTAAGTAGTTTTGTTTTATTGTGTTAGTAAACTTTAATTCATCAAGATTGGTGGCTTGTGTAATGTGGCAACGGAAAGATTGCACTCCCTTAAAACTGCTTTCTCATTAATTAAAGTTTATATGTTGATGTCTTTGGTTACTACTTATTAGTGCATTGATAACCTCTGTGTTTATTAGTGGCTTGCGGGCATTTGACTGCGGGACATAATGTGGCTCCCACGGTTGTTTCTAAATTGATCACTTAGGAATAACTTTTAGACATAAGTAATCATTAAGGGTTTACTCGCCGATAAGAATAGGACCAACGAGAAAGGATTAACTACATACACTTCATATAAAGCTATCAATAAAACAAGTGACAATCTACTTAATTATAAGGACAGCCCTCTTATTGTCTCGAGTATCTATCTGTGTACGTGTGTGCTACTTGCTGATTCGTGCCTATTGGTTTATTTTATTATTTTAATTGCAACAAATCGTGCCAGTCTCTCAGGCTGAAACCCCCTTGCGTTAGGATATTAAAATACTGATTAGAATAACTAGATAATACGTTCCACTCTTAGTGATCGACACTCTACTTACCATTATCTTCATACTGACCGGGTACACTGCTCGTTAAGTGTGTGTGTTATTGATAAGTCGGCTAAATATAAATTTAAAACTTGAGTAGGCATTAAAACTGCTAAACCGCAACGACACATCACGCAGCACATCAAGTTTTTGGCGCCGCTGCCGGGGAGTGAATTGTTATTATCTGTTAATTTGATTAGTATTTTAATTAGGTTTTTCTTTTTATTAGATTAATTGCATCATTGTACTATTTTGCATATTTGTTGTATTGTGTGTTAATTGTTTTCTTTTATTTTTGTGTGTTTATTTTTGTTCGTGTGTTTAATTTTTGTTTTTATTTTTCGTATTTTTCTGTTCTGCTATCGTTGTACTGTGCAAAATCGAACGATATGGCGCATCTGATCTAGTTCTAGACTTTGGGAATTGTCCTTGGGTAGATCCCTCCGGCTCTGGCGGATCATAGGACGGTTTTCCTAAACCTTAGTCACCTTATTACTCCATGATTATCCTATGTTGATGCCATTTACCAAAACCTTTGAAAATCTCTCAAAGTGTCGATGATAGTAAAAAAAATTTATTGACACCTTGAGAGTTTTGTGTTTTTCAGAAAGACTCCCCCTTAACATGTGCTCAAAAGTAATTAATTTGAAATTTGCACATGCCGGGAAGAGTTGGCACTTTTGAATTGATTGATTTTTCAATGAACATGATCATCTCGAGACACGCTTACATCACTAGTAGAACTAGCTTGAAATTATTACCCGTCCAGATCACATTCAAGGAAAATCGCTCAAAATCGGTACATTCTACTCAGACACGTCCTTTGCGAGACACGCTTACATCACCAGATGAATTGGCTTGAAATTATTACCCGTTCGGGACATATCCTTTCAACTACTGACTTTCCTACCATCAATTCGAGGGTCAATTCTGAGTCGAGCACTTATGAGATTCCAGCATTGAGACACCATATTTTAATCATATTTTACTTCTCCCCCTCAAAAATAGCATACTCATGATGTTTTTGAAAAACTTTATGATTAAAATTTGCTGTTTTTGAGTTTTAGGGAAGAAAATCAAGAACATTTGTTTTTATGAACAAAGATTATTTTTCAAATACTCCCCCTTGACGAGGGAATACTTGTCCTTATGAGCAGAATGTTTGAAAACTTAGAAAACATTCCGGTTTAATTCTGCTCATAAGTAAGAAGCTTTCGCTCCTTTGATCAGGATTGAGGCACTGAAACGTACCTCAGGGTCCTTTCTTTAGGGACCGGGTTGTGCACTGTTATGAGTGCACAAGCCATAATGTCACAGGCCAATGGTAAGAATAATGATATAAGAATTATGAAATATGAATTCAAATGCTCACATCAAGCCCTGTTGCCAAACGTTGAGAATTCCGGGTCCGTCCTTTGAAATAGTATGATGGCAAAGGATGGACGACCCCCAACGTAACTCTCTAGTCTCCTCATCTGGTCCCGATGATACAATCTCCTCTCAAGCTTCCATATGAACTCCTTTACTTGTCTGACCTCATCAGAATTCCATCTTCTTGATTTCCCCAACTCTTTATCTCGAACTCGATTAACCAACCCATAACGAACATTCTTCAAGGTATCGTCACAGAACTTATGAATCTCATTGAAAGACATGAAGCGGTTGAAGTTCGTTGTGCTTTTGTAGACGAACCCGAAGGTCGGATGTCGTTTCATAGTGTATTGAGGGTCACGGTTGTTGTCAAGAAGAAATACTGGTTCAACAAGGTTCAAATTCGTCTGATAACTCTCCACTCCCAGCTGAAGATCCTCTACCCGTTCTCTTATGATTGTTCTCCTGATGAAGTGACAGAGTGCGGTACTGAATGCATATCAAAGTTCGTTGGACAGATGCTGTAATTTGCCTTGTACTTTCATCAAGTACATATCTTCAATATCATTCAGGTTCAGATCTGGAAAGTCTGCCTCAAAGAACGTGTAGATGTTGTTGTCATGTCTTCTGACTGTGATTTCTTCAAGAAAGGTGTAATCACACTTCCTGGATCCACTGACACTAACTACTGCCATGATTCGGAGGTCACTGTAGACTGATTCCCGAGACTTTAGGCAAAGTTTGTATTTGTACCAAGTCTTTCGTTTGTCATACCAGTGGTGGATTCCCAATTCGGCATCACGATCATATACCACGAATTCCTTAACAAAGAGATGTCGGTGAAAGGCTTCTTCCTCAATGGCTGATTGTGTGTAGTGAGCGGCTGCAGTGAAGGTGATAGAAGTTGCATACTTTGTTTTCCCTGATGCTCCATGCTTGAGAAGTTTCAGATCTTTGTTGAAGAAGAATTGAAACGGAATTTCTGAGTGGTGATGTTTGCGTATCACGGGAAGTGGCTTGGTCCAATCGGTGATGTAAGGACGGTTTCGGCTATCTTGGCCATTTCCCCTGACTACGTCTGGGTTAGCCCAGTCGAAGGCACTTGACATTGCTCTTGCAATGTTCTCAAGGTGATACTCAAGTTCAGCAGCACTGTTAGATTTGTTTTTAAGGAGATTGAAAGCATCATTCTTAATCCGACGAAGTTCCCATTTTGTCATCCTTTTGATGTTGAAACTGCTTTTGATCTGCTGAGCAACAGCAAATGTGCTGTCTTCAACCTTGGAAGCTTCATCATTTTGGATTTGAGCACTTGCAAGCTGATCGAACCAATCGTTTCCTTACTCATCTTTGTCTTCATCAAGCCATGTAACGACAGCTGGTTCTTGAGAAGATTTCTTGCTGCTAGATGGCTTTGATTTTGAAGGCTTAGACTTTGGTGGGGATGGTGGTGGTGATTGTGGTTGATCGTCTTGTGTTTGAAATTCCACATTTTCTTCATGAATGTGCTCAAAATGATGTTCAGTTGCTGTAGGACCAGATTTCGGATTCGGTTGAGGTGGAGAAGAAGTTGTGGTTCCTGTGGGCTCTACAATGTGAATCCCAGATCCGCTACCAGTCTTTTGTTTCTTTGTAGTGGTGTCTGGATCTTGGTCATCATCATCATGTTGACGCTTGCCTTTATTACCTGCAGTCTTACATGATTCCATGTTGGCTCGAATAGCATCCAGGATGGGCATTTCAGTGTAGTTGAGGGTGGTTTTTGCAAGCAATTTGGTGAAGAGGGCGTCTTGAAGTTCTTCAACAGAGTATTCAAGAAGATGTTTCTGTTGGAGTGCTAGATCTTTGACCTTCTCATCTACTTTTGTGTTGATGTAGGCTTCAATATTTTCTTGAATATCTGGTAGAAACTTCTTGACATAATGTCTCGTGTTGGCTTTGACTTTATCGCCTACATCATAAGCTAGAAACTCATCCATTTTCATCTTTGTCTCTTGCATCTCTCCCATTTGTTGAGACAAATTCTGGACTAAGGTTTGCATCTCAGCCAGTTGTGCACTCGTTTGGTTAACTTTCTTAGCTTGGGCGAGTTTAACTGCTTTTTTGAGTTTCTTTCCAGCAGGTGAGACAACCTCTACTCTAGTCACTCAAGCTATTCTTCTCACATTCTTACCTTTTATGGCTGATTTGATTTGTTCTGAAAGAGTTGCTTTGACTTTTGGTGATGGAGATCTTGTAGGTGATGGAGTAAGTGAAGGAATTGATGATTGTGAATTAAGAGGAGCAGAGTCCTTAGGAGATGAGGGTGGTGGTGTAGGATTCTCGGGAGGTGACCCAGGAGGTGTGTTTGGTTTAGGTGATGATACAGGTGAAGGTTGAACTGGTGTTGATTTCTGCTCCTGTTGAGGGTTATGAACAACCATAGCAAGTTCGGGTGGAGGAACTGATGGAGAACGGATGTAGCTATCGGCTTCCAAGTTAGGTTAAGTATCCTCCTTTAGTTTCCTTTCTGTTTCCACTTGTCTGGCCATTGCTTCCTTAAGTTCATTTGCAGCTTCAGTTGTCTTATTACCAAGAATTTCCTTTTCATCTTCAGGATTCCAGTCCATATTGTCATGATGGCGTTGTTCCTCCCCCTGATCATTATCAAACATTGAGTCTGAAATTTCTTTATCAGTTAAGACGATAGTGCTCTCCTGATCATTCTCCTTCTCATTCTGAGCTTGTACTTCCAAGTCGGGTTGAATAACCGAACTTGGTTCCTGAGGAATGACAGTTTCAGCCTTATCGGGTTGAATAACCGTATCAGGCTGAATCGTGGATGTAGCTACCCCAGACCCTCTGGGTTGATTAACCGGATTAGTGTGGGTCGAAGCTGCTTCTTGCACAGTTCCTGATCCTCCTGCTCCTTTCTTCATTTCATACTCCCTTTGTTTCTCAAATGTCAATTTTGCTCTTCTGTCTTTATCCTCTTTAACTGACTTCAAACTGACCTTTTGTGCATATTCCAAGTTGAGCTGAGTTTGAAATTTAGCCTCTGCTTCAGTCATTCTAACAGGGATCTCTGGTTCTGATTCTGTTGCCTCAGAATCAGAATTTTCATCAATTATTCCAACTGGTTCAACTTTTGGCTTGGGTTTACTAGGAACTTTTCTCTTGAGAGTTGGTTGTTTCTGTGGGTATTTAGATGCACTAGACGCACTTCCAGTCTTACTCTTGCTTCTAGAACGGGTCTTGGTTGATCCTGACCCTTCTTTAAGTTTAGAACGTCCCACACTACCTTCTTTGAATGCCTCATCATATTCAAGATGGGCTTGTGTTTCTTTTACTTCTTCAGTCATCAAAAATTCAGGCAGTCTAGCTCCTTTTTTATGCGTGCTCCCTGTGGGAAAGTAGACATTGTGGAAAGTTTTATCCATCTTGTACAAATGCGTTTCTCGATCGGTAGGACGTCGATCAATGTCCACATGTTCGTCTAGCAAATAACTGATGAGAACTTTGGTGTAACGTACGAAAGGGATTTGTCTGAAAGCTTTCCGCATTTGGAATACCATATCTTCCCAAATAAGAGCAGCAAGGTCAATCTTTTCCTTATACACGAACCCCCAGAAGACTTGAAGATGAGGCAGTCTTGGGTGTTCAAAGCCACTATCTCTACCGGATATTGAACGTGTTACGATGTAGAAGATAGTTCTCCATGGCTGTGGAGTGTATTTAGCATTGACTTTAGAGATTTTGGTTAACGGTGTATCGGGTTGAACATCATAACCAATATCTTCAAGGAACTGCATAACTTCAGATTCTGATGGAGTCGGGTAGTATTGGTTGGTAGGATCAGGTGTACTTGGAAGGCCTAAGGCTTTGCGGAGGTGACTTGGTGTAACTCTGATCTTCTTACGATCCAGGGTGCATGTGAAAAACTTGTCATCACTGCTCAACATGAAGTGTCCCAGAGTTGATGTATGTTGAGTTCTGGAATGCTATCTGAGCTGTCAAGAAGATTTCTGCACTCATGTTGTTTGAGAATTTCCACAGCAATTTGGAAGCTTGATTCAGAGCACTTAATCTTGTCAAGTTCTACCCGCGCATTCTTTTCCCAATCTCAAAAGAATACCCATGAGGAAAAACTTCTTCTTTAGTGAGTGTTAGAAGAGGTTGTTGTTGAGGTGCAGCCATTGATGTTTTTCTGAAATAACAATCAAGTACAAATATGCAGGATACATGATTGTTAATTGATGTTAAAACTTGTATTCCACACATGTGATCCTTTTTGTAGTTATGATTGGTATTTACATGCTTGAGCACATAATTTATCAAGATATGACCAATTTCTATAAAATTTGATCAATTTCGATAAATATTGAAGAGATATTTGAGGAAATTGATCAAAGTCTATAAAAATCACATTTGCGATAATTATGGCATTTGCGATAATTATGGCATTTGCGATAATTATGGCATTCGTGATAATTAGGCATTCGCGATAATTATGCATTCGCGATAATTAAGCATTTGCGATAATTATGCGTTTGCGATAAATAGGCATTTGCGATAATTATGCATTTGCGATAATTTTGGCAATCTCGATAAACTCTTATACAAGAGTTTCCGATAACTTTTGAAGATGAACCGTCTCACAGTTTTTTATCAAAATTCATTATAACTTAGATTTTGCAGCCACAGATTATCTCAAATAGTTTATATGGCTAATTTAAATAATCTGACCAAGTTATAACAATTTTCATCCACGAAAACTCAATAATCAATTTGCTAGTGTTCTTCGTTCTTCATAAACCCTCAAACTCAATTAACGCACTTAAGGTGTTTCTGGGTTCAATCAAAGCATGCAAACATTCAATTCAACACACAATAACAACTTCCCAACACATAGATTACACAATAACACTCATATATAGTTTTCCCCAAATTTGACGCTTAAACCCTAAAACGAGATTATAACAATTTGATGTTTCTGGGAACAATTAAGCATGCAATCTAGGTTCATTAACGATATCTAAGCATAAACGTACAATCATTCACAACTAAAACACTCTCAATCGAATATCCCTAATTATGCGCAAACCCTAGAACTATAAATCACAATTGCGATAATTCTACCCGTTGGATCATGATATGATTCAAAACCATGTGTTATAATGACATGTTAAGCACAAAAGTACTTACAAAATTTGATGATCGTTAGCGGATATGCAGATTGAATGATGGCCGTTGATGATGGTGGGTGGTGGTATTTAATATGGTTGGTGAATGTGTCAGTTAACTTGCAGCGTATTAACTGTGGTGAAATTTTGATTTTTTATATCTATTAACTTTCCATGATTGACACATATAGTCCCCAAACCTTGAAACATTTTAATCTTACTCCTAACCCACCATTTCACTACCTATATGTCTCAATCTTAGCAAACTAGACACACTACTTTTCCATCTTTTGATCTTATCACAAAAACCTATGTGAAGCAACAAGTTTTTGAAATCAGGCAAGTACAAGTTTTGGAAAATTTGAGAAAGATTTATGTCTCCCCCTCAACACTTGTTCAAAAATAATTTAAGACATTTTTAAAAAATGAACAAAGTGTTGTAAACGGGGTTTGTACTTGCAATTTTATATATATATATATATATATATATATATATATATATATATATATATATATATATATATATTTACAAAGATAGTTTGTAGATGTTTGACTTGGTTAATTGTTTTTAAGAAATTTTTCCAAATCATTTGGCGTCAAACATCTCATACCAATCCGGTGAACCAGATCCACAAATCTTGCATGAGGCAAGGCTTTTGTGAATAGATCCGCCAATTGGTGTTCAGTTCCCACAAAATACAATTCAACAGTACCCTTCTCCACGTGTTCCTTGATGAAATGGTATCGGAGATCAATATGCTTGGACATGGAATGCTGCACGGTGTTGCATGAAATAGCGATGGCACTCTTGGAATCACAGTACATAGGAATCTTGTTGAATACGTATCCGTAGTCCATCAGTTGTGATCGCATCCAGATGACTTGAGCACAGCAGGCAGACATGGCCACATATTCAGATTCTGTAGACGACAGTGAGGTGCAGTCTTGTTTCTTTGATTGCCAAGAGACGAGCTTGTCACCCAAGAATTGTACTCCCCCTGATGTACTTTTGTGTGTATCTAAGCACCCTGCATGGTCAGCGTCTGAAAATGCAACAAGTTCAAACCCAGAATCCTTTGGATGCCAGATCCCCAAATTAATGGTTCCCTTTATGTATCTAAGGATTCTTTTAACGGCTGACAAATGCCGTTCAGTCGGTCTAGACTGATATCGGGAGCAAAGGTATGTGGCAAATACAACATCCGATCTGCTAGCTGTGAGATACATGATCGACCCAATCATACTACGATATTTCACAGGATCAATGGGTGTTCCATGTATGTCAGCATTTAACTTCGGGGATGAGGAGGACATGGGGGTGTTATAGGTGTCACAGCTGGTCATACCATGCTTTTTCAGGATTTCCTGAGCATACTTTGACTGACTTAGAAATATACCATGGGGCGACTGATGAACTTGCAATCCTAGAAAGAATTTAAGTTCACCCATCATAGACATCTCAAAGTTTTTTTTCATCAGTTTAGAAAAAGCGTTTGAATATTTTTTATTGGTTGAACCAAAAATAATATCATCCACATAAATTTGAACAATGAGAATGTCTTCCCCGTGTGTCTCTATAAATAAAGTCGGGTCAACAGTTCCTTTGGTAAAGTGATTAGCAAGGAGAAATAAAGACAGTTTATCGTACTACGCCCTCGGGGCTTGTTTAAGGCCGTATAGGGCTTTCTTAAGCCGATATACATGGTTTGGATGATCTGGGTCCACGAAGCATTCTGGTTGTGATACGTACACCTCTTCTCGGAGTTGTCCATTGAGAAATGCCGTCTTCACATCCATCTGATAAACCGTGATGTTCTTGTGGGCAGCGTATGCCAGAAACATTCGAACGGCCTCAATCCGAGCCACTGGAGCAAACGATTCCTCGAAGTCAATACCCTCTTCTTGGCTATACCCTTTTGCTACCAGTCGGGACTTGTTACGGATGACGGTACCATCTGCATCTAGCTTGTTCTTCCAAATCCATTTCAATCCAACAACATAAACTCCATCTGGTCGTTCCACTAATTCCCAAACTTCCAAACGTTTGAATTGTTCCAGCTCTTCTTGCATGGATTCAATCCAGTTGTCATATGTAAGGGCTTCTTTGATTTTTTTAGGTTCAGATTGACAGACAGTGAGTGCATACATGCAGTGTTCACTATCTGAGTGAAGTTTTTGTCTTGTCATGACTGAATTGTCAGGATTTCCAATTATATCTACCAAGGGATGATCTCTTGTCCATTTGTGGGTGGATGGAAAATGTTGAATGTTGTTATGGTGATATGACGGGTCCATATTGCTCGAGGATGATTCTCCTGTTTCTAGAATGGTTGGTGGTGGAGCAAATGGATTAAAAAATGCATTCCCGTCATACCCTGAAGGTGTGGGAACTTGGTTAGAAGTGGGGGAAGAATCTTCAACTGCAGGTGGAGGTGTTTGAACCATGGGTGATGAGGGTTCAGGTTGAGGTGCATCGTTATCAACTGCTGTAGAAGTAGTTGCAGATTGATCAGGTGCTTGATTTAGGACATGTTGAGCAGCGGAACTGGTGGAAGCATCTGATGCACTACTAACACAAACTTCATCAAACATTGGTGCAAACAAATCTTCCAGATCCTTCCTGTTAAAGGGTAGGGGTGCAGCCGAAGATTCAGGGAAGTTTAGACGGTTATGTTCGGGTTCTAAGCGGTCTTGCTCAGAAGCCATAACATTAAGCTCGGGTCCGAAACTGAGTTATTCCGAAGCCATTGTCAAATCTCTGAAAAGAAAGAAGAGACAAACATAGAACATGGATCCCCAAGTGAAACTGGGTTCCAGATGTTAGAAGCATAAAGTTGTAGTGTCAATTATCCTCTTGACACCTGAGCACACGATTTCTAAGGTATTCTTACTAGCCTCAGAGATAGATGTTGTGGAATCCACATTCGTTTTGGTGCAAATGTCTAAAATCTTTCCTATAGGAATCCACCTAAGACCAATCGTTTTGAAAATTCTACCTGTGGGAACCCACCTAAGGTTAGATCTAGGAGATGTTTTCCTTTTAGATGCAGTGTAATGAAATGTGGGAGCATCACTTAGTTGAGAAAACCTACGTCCTATATTGATCCATTTTTTAGGTTTCTGAATCTTTTCTTTTGGTTCAACGGGTTTGTTTGGTTTGATTGTCTTTGTCAATTGTGAGTTAGCATGTGAATTCACTTGTTGAAGATATTTTGACCCACAGACATTGCAACTACTCTTAGATGCTAGCCAATTATTATTTGTTTGTGGAGTGCTCCTAGGATTTGGTTTGCTACTACTAGCAGTGTTCTGTAAAATAGTGGAAGGCCACACACAAGGTTTTGAACCTAGAATTTCGTCCTTTTGAAGTAGTGCCCTTTTCCTAGCTTTTTCTAGATCATAGTTCTTGTACATGTCATTTATGCCATAAGACTCTTTACTTTTAATGCTTGTTTCAGACACAGTTTTTGAACTAATCCTAGATGAGCCAGGTATAATCACATGTTGAGGTTTAGCAGAGACAGATGCATTATTCTTAGGCCAAAAATGTAGAGTGACTGGTTTTGTCAAATCATTTTCCTTAACAACTTGGGAGGCAAACCGAGATTTTGAAAATTTTTAGGTCGTTCAGATTTAAACGCAGTTAGTTGTCTAACCACTGATTGTTTTCTAATAGGTTGTAGAAACGGTTTCCCCAAGATTGATGGTTTTGCAAACTTAGTATCCACACTCTGGCCAGTCAATCTTCTTAACTCGTTTTGCAATGCAGCATATGCAAACACCTTTGCTTGAATTTGACCTTTTAACAACTCATTTTCCTTAACTAATGTATCCATACGTTTACTTTCTTCATTCAAAGATTTACCATTGTTTCCCGAAGTTAAAGATTCGTTTTGCAGTTTAAGTTCAAGTGAGATGCAATGTGCCTCTAGTTTTGAAAAATCTTTTTGAAACTGGGCAATGGTCTTTTTCAGACAAGTATTTTCAAACTCGAGAGTTTGGTTTAATGGTACATTTGTTTTGTTTTCATTTACTGGATCAGGCAAAGGTTGTTCGTCAATATTCTGATCAATCCCTCCTTCATTTCTGAATTCAGGTTGATCAGTTAGTTGGCAATCATGAGCAGATATACTATTATTGACAACTGGTTGTACCTCAGCCATTGGCTCTTTGTCAAATATCGGCTCTGTGTCATGTGTGGTTCTGACATCTGCACAATCAGCATCTGCATCATTCATTGATCTGCTGCTGTCATCCTTAGCCATTGGCTCTATGTCAAATATGGGCTTTGTGTCATATGTATGTCCGACATCTGCACAATCCGCATCTGTATCATTCCTTGATTTGCTGCTATCATCCTGCTTTTCAGATTCTGTCTCACTGCTTTCTATTTCTATCCTACTGCTTTCTGTTTCTATCCCACTGCTTTCTGTAACACCCAAATTAGGTTCCAATGCTTTAACTGTAGTAGCTTGCTCTTCTTGAATCTTCAACTTCTTTTCATTCACTCTTTTGTCATACTCTCGTCTGTGAAGTACTCTTTCAGCAATTGACTTTTCAATCGAATCCATTTGTTGGGTCATCATGTCTTTGAGCGTTTTAACCTTGATTCTAGTGTATTCCAAAAAATACTTGCATGTCATGACACTTTCAAAATCTGATGATAACCAGGAAACGATGAACTGCTGAAATTGTTCCTTGAGCACTCTAAAGGCGACCATGGATCCATTCTCGTGAAATTCTTCTTTTTCAAGTTGCTTCTGCAATTGATCCACATTGAGGAACATCGTTTTTGTGAATATTTCAACGTCTTCTCCAAAGAGTGTTGAGAATGCCCGTTTGAATCCATACTCGGTACGAGTTCCCGCTAAGTCTTCGTTTGAGAGGACCTTAAGGTGTGAATGAAGTAATCTAAAACATGACATGCATTTCTCTCCCGATTCTCTCTCTTTTGCTCGCAATAATAGCACTTGTGTATCTCTCTCTTTTGAACTTGATTCCATTTGATTTTGTTCCGATGTGTGATAAAGTTGATCTTGGATCGTTGCAAAGAAATAGGAGTTGTGGTTGTTGAAGGTTAAGGTTTGGAAATTTGTGACATTTGATTGATACATTTTCTCTCCCCCGTGATTGTTGCGATGAAATCGAAATAATCAAACCAAAATGTATCACACGTAAGGTTGAACTCAGTTGTTGTTGTGAAGTCTTTATCCATTGCTGAAGATCGATCAAAGGATTTCTGAATGGTGATTTTGGTTTCCCTCCAAAATTTGAATTTGAAAAATTTCTTTACCAAAATTTGAAATTCTCCAAAAAATGCAATTTTAAGGTTATTAGAAAAATTTTGAGTTTTAGAAATTTTTTTACGCCAAATTCACCGTAAAAATTCGAATTTTGACCTAAAAATTTGAATTTTCGGCCAAAATTTTCACTCTTATACCAAAATTTGAATTTCGCGTAAAAATTGAAAGTTTAGTCCCGTGTGAAAAATAAATTTTACTCAAATTTTTCCGCCAAAAAACTTAATCAATTGCGAGGGCCAAAATTGTCAATTTGGGAAAGATCACAAAACTGCTGCAAAGGCGAGGGGCTGAAACTGCCAATATCTGAAAGTTCTGTTCTGTCCGATATCTGATTTGCGATAACCCTTTGTTGTCCGATATCTGATTTGCGATAAAGTTATCGGATGAGCTTGTGATGATTTGCGATAAAAACAGACAAGTCCAATTGCGATATCTTTGTCGGAATTGGATTGCGATAACCTTCCCAAGCTGATTAGCGATAAAACTGGTTATGCTGATTTCCGATAAGAGCTCAGTGCCAATTGCGATAAGCCTCAGT
The DNA here is from genome assembly GCA_021014915.2 of Artemisia tridentata subsp. tridentata. Taxonomy (NCBI): domain Eukaryota; kingdom Viridiplantae; phylum Streptophyta; class Magnoliopsida; order Asterales; family Asteraceae; genus Artemisia; species Artemisia tridentata. The sequence goes on from CP139507.1 coordinate 400,504,427, forward strand.
TTGTTGATTTGCGATGAAAGGCCAAGAACCAATTGCGATGAAACCTTAAGTTGTCGCAATTTACATGGCGATGGACCCTAACTTATCGCGAATGGTACTTTTGAATCAACTTTCTTATACAAGAAAGTGGATTATCCAATGACGATGTGGGGCCCTTTTTATCAGATTTCTTATACAAGAAATGATAAAAATCAATGTGTAACGAGCAGATTCGAAACAGGACCGTTGGTGATGAACTTTTCACGAGCAACACTTCACAAACCACGTTAAACCAACAAAAAATATTCACAATTTTTTCCCTTAAACTCACGTAAAACTCAAAAATTATAACCTTTATGTATAAAACCCACTTACAAATAAAAAGCTACAACCTTGACCTTTAAAACCCACATTAAACTTCAAAAACAAACACAACTAGAACCTAAATCTTTGTTTGGCTCTTGATACCACTTGTTATAACACTAGATCTACTTTATCACACAACTAATATATAAAATATAACAATAAGCTTAATAGATGAGATCTAGGAACAGAAATGTAAATAATAAGAAAAGTAGATGAGACGTGGCATAATAGACATAGATGGGACCAGTAGCAGTTATATAATATGAAGAGATAATAGAAGTAGAAATAATAGAAATGATTAAAGAAGATAAGAAGATGCGGCGCAATAGAGAGAATAAGATATAAGAGAAAAGAAAGTGGAAGATTTCATTCATACTAAAGACACTCGAAGCTTAGGCAACATAGTGAATAAAACCAACAACTAAAATGAGGATACAAGCATCCTATTTATAGATGAAAACTAGGGCAACATGTGCTTGTGTCCTTCTAGAACATTTTCACATAAGTGGCCGGCCCATGGGCTACTTATGGACCGGACCTATTTCTAACATATAACCCAATATTAAGCAACCTATAATACGTGATGATCAAGACTTGAAATATTCACGAAACGTGTTCCCAACATTATAGCTTAAAGTAGTTTTCCAAAAAATTTCATAATTTTTCATATTAATTTAGTATTTTAATGTCCAAAAGTGTTTTTAATTCATTAAAAATAAAATAAAAAGCAAAAAAATATAAATCTTTTTTCAAAAATTATTTTTAATCATTTAGGACTTTTAGGAACCAAATTCACTCATCTAGGGTTAATTTTTGATTTTTAGGTTTTCTTAGGCCCGTTTAATTCCTGTAAGAGCCCCTTTTTTTAGTTTAATTTGCGTCTTTGCTTATTTGTGCTTTACTTATTTATTTTATATGCTTATTAGTTGCTTTTTAGTTTAAATTTACTGTTTTTAGACATAATCCCAAAATATCTCAATTAATCAAATCATTCGATCACAAACGAAATTCAAAGTTCCATTCAAGCTTCATCGGAACCTAATGACTCATTGACAAAATATTAAAGAGATTCAATATGCAAAATTATAAGAAAGGATATTTGCCAATGGAAGTAAAGCATGGCTTATGTAGGAAAATGTGTGCTTAAACACCTGCAGATGTGGCATACATGAGTAATGTTCTTGATGCTTTGGCTGTAGGATCTATCATGTATGCTGTTAGATGCACAAGGCCAGATGTGGCGTTCCCTCAAAATATAACCAGTCAATTTCAACAAAATCCATGTAAACTTCACTGGATTGTTGTTAAACATGTTCTTAAGTATCTAAGAAATACAAAAGATATGTTTTTAGTGTATGGTGGAAATCCAGCTGCAGAACTTGATATTACAGGTTTCTGTGATGCGTCCTGGCAATGTGGAAAAGATGATGCAAAGTCTCAGACGGGTTATGTCTTTGTTATCAATAGAGGAGCAGTAGACTGGAAGAGCAAGAAGCAGAGTACAATTGCGATGTCTGCAACAGAAGCTTAATACATAGCTGCTTCAGACGCTGCTATGGAGGCTGTTTGGATTAGGAAATTCATTTCAGGGCTTGGTGTTATGCCTTCAATTGAATTGCCTGTTAATGTGTATTGTGACAATTCTGCTGCAATCATACTTGCCAATGAATCTGGAATCGTGAAGGGAACCAGACATTTTCTATGGAGATATCACTATGTTCGAGAGCAAGTACGCATAGGTGAATTAAATTACTGAAAGTTCACACATATGATAACTTAACAGATCATTTCACTAAGGCTTTACCTAGAGAAAAACTTACTGAACATGCCAATTGCATTAGACTTCGTTTAGCTAGTAGTTTCATGCATGACTGTGATTAGTACTTGGATAAAGGATATTGTAAACAATTATTATCTATTAATGAAATAAAGTATTTGTTATGTTCATTTTTCATTCTTTAATATATTGTGTCCTATATTTGCATGTTTAATCCGTGAATAATTTAGTTATTCTAAATCGTCCGTTGTCAATTAATAATATGGAAATATCAATAAATTAAGACAAATGTGAGTTTTGGTGTAATAATATACTTGAAAGTATATTGATGTGTAGTCATGCCAATTTCACATGATATTCAATGAAGTGAATATAGAACTTATCCCAAACTACATGATTGTACTTTATGGATCTTGTCATTAAGTAATCATGAATAGTTATCCTCAGACTTGAGATACCAGAGAACTGTCATGGATGTAGTGCATTTCTGTGAAGCAATCTAACGCTATACGTTACTGGTAGTTATAAGGATTGTTTTCAGATATGTTGCAAAATTCGTGAGTTTTGCTTGTAGTCAATAAAGAATTTATTCCTTCAAATTCATTTTGGAGTTTAATACTGATGGGCCCCTCGTAGGGTTAACAAGATGTTTGCGTGGCCACGCCCAAGATTTTCTAGAATACCTTCAGAAGATTTGGTAATCTTGCTCAATCACAAACAACGAGAAACAGAATAGTTAAATAAAGAAAGATTTAAATCTATATCGTTATTTAACATGGTATTAGTAACAAAAGGATAATAACACGGATGAATCATTAAAGGTTTTTTCCAGGAGATCTTACTCGAGTTGTACTAGAGGCATCGGCGTGTTGCTAGACGCTAACCGATGTGATTACACTATTAAGATATGTCTAAGTGGGAGCTGTTAGTTTATGGACATAAAATAATAGTCGTATGTTAGGATCGAACTCGAGACCACGGGATTGCACGCTTTACGTATGAGAATTAAAGAATAATAATTCTATATAAAATGTTATATTTAATTATTTATTACACAAAATACATAACGACCATTAGTAATTAACGGATATTGACTAACGACCGTTAACTAATAAAAGGAAATAATTATGAGTGAATAATTGGGAAGTCAAGAAATATCCAGAAACCCTCTTTGGGTTTAGGGCCGATCGGCTAGGGGTAGGAATTCCTATTCCTAGTCCAACTTGTTCTCCAAGTTACTCACCCTATATAATCAAAGGCAAGGGTTATTGTTTTGTATCTCTTGTGCACACACACATAACCCTAAAATTGTTTTCCATGTTCTTTTCTTTTGGGCGATCGACACAAACACCCTACATAGGGGTCGATCGAATTTTGTTCTTAAAACAAATCGTTTTGGTTTATTTTTTGTTCCTTTACTAGCATAACTTTAATTCGTTATATTACGTGTGTACAAGAACGTGGTACTAACACACTATTGTTAGTATCTTGGATAGAATTGCAAAAACGGTAAGGGGTAATTCTCATAGTGATAACTATAATAGTGTAATCTCAATTACTAGCTTGGAATTGATTCTTGTTTTGCTAGAATAAAAAAGGTACGTATACTTTTATGTTTGGTTAATTAGTTTACATGTTATTGATCTTTATGCTTCCGCTATACTTGATGTTTATGTGTTTAATTATGTATGACATGTTATTGTAGGATCGAGTACTTCTAGCTTGATAGAGCTTGGTTAAACGAGAATCTCTAGGTGTAAGACTTGTGTTTATGCGGAAACTAAACAACAAGAATGTAAAGAAGAAAATAATAGAAGACAATGATCCTCTATGGATCAGGCTATGAACAAAGAGATTGTGTTATTGAATATTGTAATGTCGTACATAACTCATAGACGGGTGTTTCTTTTATACTCACAATAAACCCAAACCCTAACCCGTCATACAAGAAAACGTGTGAAGAGATAAATATGATATCTTCTAAAAATAAATCTAACAAACTTTCTAAACATACGGGATAACAATTACTAAAACCCGCAGTAACAACTACTATTGGCAGAAACAAAAATAAACTATCGGCAGTAATGAACTTCAGCAGGAACCATAAACTATCGGCAGGAACCAGCGAACACTACCAGCAACAATGAGAAAACTTTATTTCTCAGAGATCCTAACAATCCTCCCCTAATCTTGAAGTTGACTAGGTTAACTTGCAAGATTCCACTTGATAGAGCTTAAACTTCTCAGGCTTGAGGATTGCGATAGAGCAGCAGCAATAGTAAGTAACTAGCAGTAACACTTGAAACTTCCAGCAGCAACTTCGATAGTTCAGCAGCAATAGGAAATCATCTTCAAAAGAATATTTAAGCTGGTCACCATGTCATTCACTTGAACTTGACTGCTACTATGACAATATGTACATCAAATCACTTGAAGTTTCATACTATTCTCATCACTTCTAGGTGTGTTAACTCCTGTGAGAGGTGAATCATTGAAAATTAATGGATTTGATGTCTTTTTACCAATAGCCATCACTACTGGAGTAGCCAATGTTTAGGTGTGTTAGACCATGGTACATTGATAACCATCTGATTTTTAGTAAATCAGCAACTTTAAACGGATTTGACTTGTCTTTACCTGTAGCCGTTTGCTCAGGACTAGCCAATTCTTGGGTTACAGCAAACCTTGGTGAGTTGAATACCAAATATGGATACCGATTGTCTTTACCACAAACCATACTTTTGTGGACTAGCCAATTCTTTGGATCCCATAAAGGGTTACATCCATGGCAAATTGAAAACTATTTCAACTCTCAGGAATGAACCATGTGTGAGTTGAAGTACCCTATAGCTTTGAGCAAGCTATTATAGCTATCAACAGATTTGACAATCACACCAGAGCTGTACCCTCATGGTGAGTCAACTCTTTCTTGTCTGAAAGACATGGTGAGTTGATTACCATTTGCTGTGTAGGTGTAAACACCAACACTGTACCTGCAAAGTGTTGCTCAAAACCAATTTATTAGCACACAAAATATATAGATTTTTTTTTTTTTTTTTTTTTTTTTATTTTTTTATTTATTTATTTATTTTTTATTTTTTTGAACTAACAATGATAAAGAGAAAACAAAGAAAAAGAAAATAACAAAATATACAACAGAAAACCTCCCCTTAGTCCAAAAAGCCTCCCCTTAGGCTTTGTCCTTTCCTCAAACTCAGTACCCAAGGATTTACCATCCCAATATGGACCACCAAATGGTTAAACCTTGGTCCATCAAAAGCCTTGGTCAGCAGATCAGCCACATTGTCATCAGTATGAATCTTAATCACCTGAATAAGATGCTTCTCATAAGCATCTCTTATGAAATGGTGTCTTATCTCAATATGCTTTGTCCTTTGATGATAGACAGGATTTTTAACAATGCACATAGTACTTTGATTATCAATGAAGATCTTAGTGTTCATGAAGTTGAACCCATAATCTAACAGCTGATTTTGCATCCAAAGAACCTGTCCACAGCAGCTAGCAGCAGCAACATACTCTGCCTCAGTAGAAGATGTAGCCACTATAGTCTGCTTCTTGCACTGCCAAGAAACCAACCTTCTACCCAGAAACTGACAACCCCCAGTAGTTGACTTTCTATCAAAGTTAGCACCAGTAAAAGGAGAATCTTTTGGGTACCAAAGTCCCAACTTAGGCTGTCCTTTCAAATACTTGAAGATTCTCTTGACTGCATTTAAGTTAGAAGTCAAGGGTGTAACCTGATGTCTAGAACATGCACTGACAGCAAACATGATATCAGGTCTAGAAGCTGTCAAATACATGAGTGATCCAATCATGGACCTGTATAGATGAACATTAACAGCAGCATCAGGTTCATTATTGGATTTAGGCTTTGGAGGTTCAAATGGGGTTGTTGCAGTTTTCACATTTTCCATATCAAACTTCTTAAGTATGTCATAAACATACTTCTCTTGGCAGATAAAGATCCCATCTGACTTCTGCTTAACCTGAAGACCCAAGAAGAAGGTCATTTCACCCATAGCACTCATCTCAAATTCACTCTTCATCAATTCTTCAAATTCCCTGCACCATGCTTCATTAGTAGAACCAAAGATGATATCATCAACATAAACTTGTACCAGAATGATATCTTTGAAGTTCTTCTTGATGAAAAGTGTTTTATCTATTGCCCCTCTTCTGTAACCATGTTTTAGCAAAAAGGCAGATAGCCTTGCATACCAAGACCTTGGTGCTTGATGAAGACCATAAAGTGCTTTTACCACTTTGTAAACCAAATCTGGATTCTGAGGATCCACAAATCCCTTTGGTTGAGTAACATAAACCTATTCTTCAATCCTTCCATACAAAAATGCACTCTTCACATCCATCTGATATACTACAAACCCCATGAATGAGGCAAAAGCTAAGAACAGTCTAATAGCTTCAACTCTTACCACTGGAGCAAACACCTCATCATAATCAATCCCCTCTTCTTGTCTATGTCCTTGAGCCACCAACCTGGCTTTATTTCTAACCATAATTCCCCTAGCATCCCTTTTATTCTTGAGAATCCATTTAGTTCCAATAGCATGCTTTCCTGCAGGCAAAGGTACCAACATCCATACTTTCTGATTCTGGAACTGCTGCATTTCCTCTTGCATAGCCTCAACCCAATCAGGATTTTCAAGAGCTTGGGCTATACTACTTGGTTCAATTTGGGATAAGAAACAAGCATATAGGCAATGTAGATAATCAGTATGATTGCTTCTTAACTGATCCTGGATATAACTGAGAAAAGCAGATTCTCCAAACTCGGGTTGATGTATTTTGCTTCTTGTCTGAACAGGGGAATTTAGATCTCCAAGGATCAAGGACTGAGGATGAACTGTATTGATCCTCTTGGTAACAATGAGATTGACATCAATTGTGGATGGCTGATTAGTAATGGAGGGGTTGAAGTCATCATCATATGAGGAAGAGGTGAAAATGCCTATTCTGGATTGATGATGAGGATCTTCCAGCTTATCTCTTGAAGAGAATGAATTTCCAAGATCAGAAGGGATTGGAAATCTTTCAGGGGAGTTATCAATACCTAGAGATTCAACAGGTGGAGTAGACACAGGAACACCAGCAGGAATGGAGACATCAGCAGAACCATTAGAAGGATCAGCTGAAACAGATGCACTACCCGCAGAATTGGTAGCACTACCAGCAGAATTGATAGCATCAAGAAAAGGAAGACCACCAGCAGAATTCAGTTGCTTTCGAACTTCAGCTTCAGCATTTCTCAGAATCTCCTGTGTTTCTTTAGAAAACTCAGAACCAAACATTTCAGCAGCTTTCTTGGCATGATACTCTTGTCTTTGAAGCCTAGCAAGATCTTCTGCAAAACTTGAATCACCTCCAGCCATATCCGAAGAATCTTTGAGCTTTGAACCTGAAATGTTGTTAGAGGGAAAAGAAGGAACAACTATAGGGCGTTCATCACTCTCTGCATCAGAATCATCATCTGAGGTACCTGCATTGTTAGTTTGAGAAACATGTGTACCAACAGATTGATTTGCTTTGAATCTAGTATAACCTAAGGAGTCTGTCAGATAATCTAGGTCAAAGAACCACTCTGGACCTGCACCCTGCAAATTAAGTTTATCCTCAAGATATCTTAAGTTGAGAGTCTCTTCTATCCTCTTAGTAGACAGATTATATACCCTGTACGCTTTACTATGAGCAGAATACCCAACAATAAACCCTTCATCAGCCTTCCCATCAAACTTGCCTAGGTGATCACTAGTGTTCAATATAGTAACATGACATCCAAAAGGTTTAAGGTAACTAATGTTTGGAACCTTCCTAGATAAAAGCTCATAAGGTGTTTTATTATGAGGACTAGTAATAGATACCCTATTCAGCACATAACAAGCAGTGCAGACTGCTTCAGTCCAAAAAATAGTAGGCATCTTAGAGTCAGCTAACATAGACCAAGCTGCTTCTATAAGGGTCCTATTTTTCCTTTCTGCAACCCCATTTTGTTGTGGGGTTCTAGCATTACTATAGTCCCTTTCTATCCCCTTACTCCCACAGAGTTCTATTAGATTAGAATTCTTAAACTCTGTTCCATAATCACACCTTATTGACTTAACTTTTTTATTTAGCTGATTTTCTATTAAGGTAATAAAGTCTCTAATAACTGGATAAGTTTCATCTTTAGTACCCAAAAAGAAAGTCCAAGAAAACCTGCTAAAATCATCTGTAATCACCAGACAGTAGTACTTGTGGTCAATACTTCTGATTGAAGTAGGACCAAAGAGATCCATATGAAGAAGCTGCAGAGGCTCAATGATGGTGCTCACAGCTGTGATTGCCTTGTATGAAGCTTTGTGTTGCTTTCCTTTGTTGCATGCAACACAATTGTGTTCATTGGAGAAGGTCTTGAGAGGGAGCCCTTGGACCAAACCATTCTTAGCCAGCTTGTTAATGGTCTTGAAGTTCACATGAGCCATTCTTCTGTGCCATTTATTAGATTCATCCACAGAAGCTTTTGCCATCAAACAAGCAAGTGAACCCTCAGGCTGAACATCACTTAGATTGAAACTGTAAAGGTTGTAAGTCCTTGGAACTTTGAGTTCAACCTGACTTTCATTAGGCAACTTGAAGTCTTTGGACAACACAAAGCAATCAGTTTCAGTGAAGAGAACACTGTTCTTCTTGTCACAAATTTGTGAGACAGAGAACAAATTAAAGTTTTGGAGTTCCTTTACATAAAGCACATCTTCAAAGTCTAGCTTGGTTGTTTTGATAGTTCCCTTCCTAGTAATTATGCCATCTCCTCCTCCAAATGTCACAGTTCCTCCATTTAAGGGCACAAAGTCATGCAGTCTCTCTAAATTTCCTGTCATACTCCTGGAACATCCACTGTCAACAATGCCAACATCTTTACTTCTAAAAAGAAATTCCTGATACAAAGAATACATTCACAACATTAGATACAAGGGAGACCCAAGCCATTGCTGACTTGAGCCTGCCTAGTGGATCAATAAGTATTAAACCATGGAGATTGATGAGATCCACCATTGTTCTTAGACCCCATTCTCATATGTTGGTTATTGTTTCTCCAAGAACAACCTGCTGAGGATTTAACAGCAGTTTCCCATCTTGCCCCTCCCAAGTGCATGGTGTCAAAATATACAGGCCTCATATCATTTTGAAAGTAAATGCTAGTAGGTCTGTAGTAAGGTCTAGTAACATTGCTTCTCCAACTAGCAAGATCAATCCTACCAGCTGGAACTGGATCACCAGCAGCAATAGGCTTATCAGCAGGAATGGACTTGACAGCAGCAACAATCTTACCAGCAGCAACATGCTTACCAGCTAAAACTGGCTTTCCAGCAGCAACAGAATCTCTACAAGAGTTTATTCTTGCTGCTTGTGGAATATATGGGGGAATATCATTGACATTGTTCCACACAGACCTATTTTGACAAGCATATATACCCATCTGTTTTTCATAATAGTCATAGTCTTTGATAAGATGATCATAACTACGACACACAAAGCAAGATTTCTTTCTAGGGGACTTTTTCTTAACATTATTTTTCTCATTGCAACCAGAATTATTCAAACCAACACAAGAAACAAAATCATTCTTAACAAAATTAAAACCATAACCACAATTGTTTGAAACAGAATCACAACTAGAAACATTATTGTTTTTAACATTATCAAAAGAAATATCTTCAAATGCAGCTGTCTTTGATTGAGATTCATCAGTAGCTACTTCTGAGGAGAGATCTTCTGATTTTATTGAAGCTGACTTGTCACTTGATCCACATGAGGCATAGTCATTAGTCTTGATTTCTGAAGATTTGTCACTGTAAGAACAAGAGACAAATTCATTAGAGTCACAATCAAGATCAGGCAAGTTCTTTTCCTTTTTGCCATAAGACATTTGTGAATCATCAGAGTCAACATAGGGGTTAGCAGGTTTAAATGTTCCAGTTATAGGTGGAGGAACAGCATTCATTCCACCTTCCTTTACATACTTTACAGGTTTTCTATAATCTACAGGTTCAAGGTCAAAAACACTATACTCATTAGGGTCATAAAATTGATTTGGCCCTATCAGGTCACCATACCCTAATCCTCTTTTAGTTTTTGTAGACATAGAACTATCGATTAACTTGTGTAGGGTTTTAGATGACTCTTTCCATTTATCAAACCTAGCCAAGGAATTGTCTAGCTTAGACTGCGAATCCTGTTTTTCTAACACCGCCTTAGCTTTTTCTCTTTCAGAATGTTTAAACTCATTAGTGGCATTTTTTAAATCTCTTTCCAAAACCTTTATTTTTTCTTCATATGCTAACTGTTGTTTTTGATACCAGACTTTTTGTTGTTCTAATGTTTTAACATCATTTTTATGAGCTTTAAGTTGTATAAAGTTATCCTTATATTCACTCTCTTTATCATCAAATTCCTGTTTCAGTTTAGCATATATAGGTTCACAACCAAATGGGCAGTTTTGTACCTGAGATGGATGACCCCTCATTCCAAATTGACCAGCCACTTGTTTCTTCTCACCATATCCCACTATCATCCCATAGATCTTCTCTGCTCTACTTGCAATAGCTTTCTCATGATGTTCCCAGTCCACCATCGAATCCACAGATACCAAGGCCTTGGGGTCCTCTGATTCCAACTCTTGAATTTTGAAAGCAGAATACCTGGCTTTATCATCCACCTTCTTATCTGTACATTCCCTGGCAAAATGTCCTGGTTTAGAACATTTGTAGCACCTCACCTTCCTTATGTCAAACCTTGCAGCCTCCTGTCCATCAAAGTTAACCCTCCTTCCTGCCTTCTTTTCAAACCTATCCATTTTCAATGACAGCATAGCCATCTGCCATTTAATGTCCATCTCTTCTAGATCCAATTCGTCCACCTGATTAAAATCTTCATAAATAATCTACTGCTGTGGTGTACTCTCAGCAACAAATGAATGAAGCACCTCCTCTAGAACATTATCAGATCTGGTCTGAGCTTTTGGTGTGGCAGGTGAGTAGGAAATTAATGATGATGATGGTGTCAGACTGTTTCCATATGATGCTTTATTAGCACCAGAGGTACTAACAAATGCAGTATGGGTTGGAGTTTGAGGTGAATAGGTGGAATACCCTTTGATATCAATTTCAAGGGTTTTCAGCTTGTTGTACAGATCATCAAAACTCATATAGTCCAGTCCACCTTTGGCCTTGAGTGTTATGGAAACCTGAGACCAGGATGGAGGCAAGGCTCTCAAAAACTTGGTGTTGTAGTCTTCATCGTCCGGCCTAGCCTTCAACTGGTTGAGTTGGCTCAGGATCTTGTGAAACCTGTCATACCCTTTGTGAATCCCCTCAGCCTCAGAGATCTTAAACTCCTGGAACTCTTGTTTGAGCATAGACTTTCTCATTTTTCTGGACTCATCATTCCCTCCAAATCTGGCTTTTACAGCATGCCAGATCTTTCTAGCATCATCCAGGTGATGGAAATCACTTATATGATCCTCTGGAATAGCCTGAAGCAAAAGGGTTCTTGCCTTGGTTTCCCTTTGTACAGCAAGATGTTTTTCTGCTGTAACAGGTGGCTCTATATAGATGTTGCCATCATTATCCCTTCCAGTATTCTTCTTGCTGTTTCCCTTAAGAATCACGTTCCACAGGTTGTAATCACTGTTCGTGATCCAGTATTCCATTCTCATGGACCAGACTTCATACTCATCTTTCTTTAGGTATTGGAATTTAGCATTGTTGTTGGACACAGTGGTGACAATTTGTGTTTGGACTTGTGAGGTTTCAGGTTTGGGTTGAGTTTCCTCCTGGTTCATGATAATGTTTTCAGGGTTGACGCCTTCCATTGAGAGAGGTTTAAGAGATTAGATAGAGAACTTTTTCATCTTTATCAGAGATCCTCACCAGGCTCTGATACCACTTATAGGATCGAGTACTTCTAGCTTGATAGAGCTTGGTTAAACGAGAATCTCTAGGTGTAAGACTTGTGTTTATGCGGAAACTAAACAACAAGAATGTAAAGAAGAAAATAATAGAAGACAATGATCCTCTATGGATCAGGCTATGAACTAAGAGATTGTGTTATTGAATATTGTAATGTCGTACATAACTCATAGACGGGTGTTTCTTTTATACTAACAATAAACCTTAACCCTAACCCGTCATACAAGAAAACGTGTGAAGAGATAAACATGATCTCTTCTAAAAATAAATCTAACAAACTTTCTAAACATACGAGATAACAATTACTAAAACCCGCAGTAACAACTACTATCGGCAGAAACAAAAATAAACTATCGGCAGTAATGAACTTCAGCAGGAACCATAAACTATCGGCAGGAACCAGCGAACACTACCAGCAGCAATGAGAAAACTTTATTTCTCAAAGATCCTAACAATTATTAAACTCCAACAGTGGCATCACGAGCCTTATATTAATATGTAATTAATTACCAAAACACGTAAAAAAATGAATCTTGGATTGTATTTATGACAAATTTTAGGGTTTATGAAAATTAGAAACCCTAAAATTGGGGGGGGGGGCGATTGCCTCATAATAGTAAAAAAAAAATTGTTTTTGTTTTAATTGAATTAGAAACCCTAGGACTGCATGATACAATTACGTGTTAATTGCATGCGATCTTGTGACTTATTATCTATAATTGTTATGTGATATCCATGATGGAATGTGCATGTTTTGTCATGGAATTATTGTCTATATGGATTAATTGTTAAGTTTAACACATGTATTTAATTGATAAATCTCGAATTGGGGAAGACTCAAATTAATTAATTAATCAATTATGTGCTATATGGCATATTTTTTTAGCTATGGTTTACGCAATTGATTCGTAAATGCATGTGGTTCACTTGCTTTTGTAAGTGAGAACCATACTTAATATATGCATTATTTAACCTATAATTGATTATTAATAGGTTTTATCGAATTAGTTTGCGTGTGGCTAATTGTTTACATACATTAATTATTAAGTTATGTGCGCATTATTTAAGTGTTATTTTTTTTTGTTATTACTTTTTTGTTTATTTTTGTTTGACATGTTTATAAACAAAGGGCAATTTTGAATAAAAAATAATCTTGACTAAATAATGATGCAATATGATTTGGTTTTGAAGAGTTAAATTTTCAATAGTTTAATTCAGTGATAAGTTTTGTACCAATAGTAAGAACGGCTCACCCAATTGTGACAAACTATAAGAGGGGTTAAAGGAGGGTACGCATTAAATTGTGACCTTAAAGAAACGGGTTTTTAATAGCTTTATGCTAACCTTTGTTTCTCCGTTCCTTTGAGCGTCAAATTGGAGCTACCTAGTACGAGTATTTATTAGTACAAAATCATCTTAAGGGTGAATTAGCTTTAATTCCATGCGCCACTTTGTGGTAATTATCCGAAACACTAAGTCTTTGGACTTATGCAAAAGTATGATATAATGGATGATAATTAAAGGTAAATTCTTTGATTGGTGAACCCAATACCCCAATCAAAATTTTGTTAATTTAATCTTAGTTAATTGGTTAATAAATTTTTTTTATTAAAACCTATGTTATGAAGTTGTATGCATGCTTCTTCATACATAATTTTTTAATGACATACATCAAAAACTAGTACCCTTTAATTTAAGCCTATGCCTTCTAATTATAAGGAACACTTGAAGTCACCATTTAGCCTACGTGGGACCTTAGCTAGATTGTGATGACAAGGTAAATTTCATGACTACGTGGGACGTACGTGAGAATTTGCAGTTTCTAAATTAGACGACTTAATTGATTTGTTAGTGAGACCTACGTCTCAAGGCACAAGATGGGGATGAAACATGTTTACAATGCAACTAGGTTTGGCAATTGTAAATCCCATGATGATCTAGAAATTGGAAATTGTTTGCAAATTATTGTTCGACAATTACCTTGTTGAATACTTTCATTGCTAGCAGATTAACTGATGTAATGAAACTATGTCAATTTGGATTCTAGTTTTCAAGAAAATTCTATGGTTATATGAATATCTCATTTTATTTTCTTGAAAAATTGTATTATCGAAAATACTAATATTTGAACTTTTTTATCTGTAGAAATGGCTCAAAACAATAACACTACTTTGAGTTCTGCGTTCAAAACTTTCTTTGAACGAGAAAAATTGACTGGCTCTCAGAATTTCAATGACTGGTTTCGCTCACTCAGGATTGTCTTGTGAGTGACAGATCAACTGGAATATTTATATAAGCCTTGTCTTGCTGAACCTGCTGCTACTGCAACTGATGTTGAAAAAGCAGCATGGAAAGTTGAGTATAAAACACATAATGATGTGGCTTGCATGATGCTAGGAATGATGACACCTGCTTTACAAAAGCAGTTTGAGCATTCTTTTCCTCATGACATGCTCAACGAACTCAGACGTATGTTTGAGAAACCTCAAGCTGTTGAAATCTATGATTTGATCGATGCTCTTCACAGCTGCAAGCAGGGAGATGTTAAACCTGTAAGTGCACATGTGTTGGAAATGAAGGGTTACATGGACTAACTACAGGCACTTGACAAAATCTATGAACAAGATATTGCTATTAACTTAATCAATAGATCCTTGAACAAGGAATTTAGTGGTTTTGTACGTGACTTCAATATGCACTACATGGGGATGACAATTAGTGAATTGCACGCATTTCTTATTGATTACAAGAAAGGCTGGCTATTTAGGGTGGGAGGATTAACAAGCCAAAACCGCAAACGAACAAGAAGGGTAAAGGCAAAGGTAAAGGTGATAAGGGTAAGCAAGTTATGTCTTATCAACCTGAACCTAAAAAATACCCTCCTAAGAAGAAGGATAATCCCAAGAAGGATCAGGCTTGCCACTACTGTCATGTAGTGGGTCACTGGAAGAGGAATTGTCCTCTCTATCTCGAAGAGTTGCGAGCAAATAAGAACAAGAAGGCTGGGCAGGTCGCCAGTACTGCAGGTAACTTATTTATGATTGAATTATTTACTCTAAATCATAAAATTAATTCCTCGGTATATGATACTGGATGTGGTATTCACATTTGTAATACACTACAGGGGTTTAGAGTGGAAAGAAAGCTTGCCTATGGGGAGCAATATCTGCATGTGGGAAATGGAGCACCTGCAGCTGTTGAAGCCATAGGAGTGTTTAATTTAGTTTTGCCTTCGGGCTTAGTACTGTCATTAAACAAATGTTATTATGCACCTTCTATTATTAGAGGTGTTGTTTCCTTTTCTTTATTGTTGGATCTTGGTTTTATTCACACTATCACTAGTAATGGAATTTCTGTTTCTTTAAATGGTGTTTTTTATTTTAATGCTATTGCTATGAATGGTGTGTTAGAGATTGATATGATTGATAATGTATCCATTAAAAATAATTCGATGTTTAGCATGAATAATAAGAGAATCAATAAGGACTTGGATTCGTCTTATCTTTGGCATTGTCGACTTGCTCACATAGGCAAGACTCTTTGCAAAATATCAATGATGAATCATTTGATAAATGTGAATCTTGTGTATCTGGGAAGATGAAAAAGAAACCATTTCATAATCTTATGGAAAGAGCTACTGATCTACTTGGTTTAATACATACTGATGTGTGTGGACCACTTAGACATGTGTCAAGGAAAGGTGCTAGCTACTTCTTAACCTTTACAAATGATTTCAGCCGTTATGGTTATGTTTACTTGCTTAAACATAAACATGAGGTATTTGAAACATTTAAGGTTTTCAAAGCAGAAGTAGAATTGCAACTAGGAAAGAAGATTAAAGTTCTTCGATCTGATAGAGGTGGTGAATACCTAAGCCAAGAGTTTAAAGATTACTTAGCTGAGAATGGAATTGTATAGCATCTCACTTCTCCATATACTCCACAACAAAATGGTGTATCTGAGAGAAGAAATCGTACATTGCTAGACATGGTGCGATCAATGTTTAATCTTACAACTCTTCCTTTATCTTTTTGGGATTGTGCTTTAGAATCTGCAGTTCGTATTCTAAATATGATTCCGACCAAGGAGGTTGATAACACACCATATGAGATATGGCATGGTAAAGCTCCTAACTTGTCTTATTTAAAGGTCTGGGGTTGCGAGGCGTTTGTTAAACGTGACTCAGCAGATAAACTCCAACAGAGAGATGCTAAGTGTATCTTTGTAGGATACCCAAAGGAAACGATGGGTTACTACTTTTACTACCTACCTGAAAACAAAGTAATTGTTGCTAGGTATGGAGACTTTCTAGAAAAGGATATCATATCTCAAGAATTCAGTGGGAGAATCTATGATCTAGAAGATGATCATGTAGATACATTACCTTCTGAAAACACTAGCGAACTTCCTGTGGAACCTGAAAGTCTGGGTCCTCCACCTGAAGTTGTTCCCATTCGCAAGTCTTCAAGGACTGTGAAAGCTCCTAAACGTCTATGTCTTAACGTAGAAGTTGAGGAAACTATATTAGGGGATCTTGGAGAAACTGCTAATTATAGGGCTGCCATGAATGATCCTGAAAAGGATAAATGGCAAGTTGCAATGAATGGGGAGATGCAATCCATGAGAGATAACAAAGTCTGGATTGAACTAGACCTTCCTCCCAATTCTAAAGCCGTTGGAAGTAAGTGGCTCTTCAAGAAGGAAACTAACATGGATGGCAATGTACACACCTATAAGGCTCGTTTGGTAGATAAAGGCTTTACTCAAACCTATAGGGTTAACTACGAGGAGCCCTTTTCTCCTGTAGCAGACATTAGGGCTATTAGGATTCTCATAGCTATAGCAGCGTACTATGACTATGAGATTTGGCAAATGGATATCAAAACCGCCTTATTAAATGGTCGCCTAGATGAATACATCTATATGGCACAGCCTGAGGGGTTTGTGAATCCACAATTTCCAAACCGTATATGCAAACTTCAAAGATCCATTTATGGACTGAAGCAAGCATCGCGGAAATGGAATAAAAGATTTGATGAAGAAATCAAAAGGTTTGGATTTACTCAGAATCTTGATGAGCCATTTGTATATCACAAAGCTAGTGGGAGTGATGTAATTTTCCTTATCCTATATGACGGTAAAATATTAATTATGGGAAAAGACATTCCAAGTTTGCAAAGTGTTAAGGCATATCTTGGAAAGTGTTTTTCTATGAAGGATTTAGGGGAAGCTGAATACATTCTAGGAATCAAGATCTATAGGGATAGATCACAACGGTTAATTAGTTTAAGTCAAAGTCCTTACATTGACAAAATATTGATGAGATTCAATATGCAAAATTCTAAGAAAGGATATTTGCCAATGGATAAAAAGCATGGCTTATGTAGCGAAATGTGTGCTTCAACACCTACAGAGGTGGCATACATGAGTAATGTTCCTTATGCTTCGGCTATAGGATCTATCATGTATGTTGTTAGATGCACAAGGCCAGATGTGGCGTTCGCTCAAAATATGACCAGTTAATTTCAACAGAATCCAGGTAAACTTCACTGGATTGCTGTTAAACATATTCTTAAGTATCTAAGAAATGCAAAAGATATATTTCTAGTGTATGGTGGAAATCCAGCTACAGAACTTGATGTTAAAGGTTTCTATGATGCGTCCTGGCAATGTGACAAAGATGATGCAAAGTCTCGGACGGGTTGTGTCTTTGTTATCAATGGAAATAAAGTATTATTTATGTTTATTTTTCATTCTTTAATATATTGTTTCCTATATTTGCATGTTTAATCCGTGAATAATTTAGTTATTTTGAATCGTCCGTTGTCAATTAATGATATGGGAATATCATTAAACTAAGACAAATGTGATTTTTGGTATAATAATATACTTGAAAGTATATTGATGTGTAGTCATGCCAATTTCACATGACATTCAATGAATTGAATATAGAACTTATCCCAAACTAAATGATTGTACTTTATGAATCTTGTCATTAAGTAATCATGAATAGTTATCCTCAGACTTGAGATACCAGAGAACTGTCATGCATGTAGTGCATTTCTGTGAAGCAATCTAACGTTATACGTAACTGGTAGTTATAAGGATTATTTTCAGATATGTTGCAAAATTCATGAGTTTTGCTTGTAGTCAATAAAGAATTTGTTCTTTCAAATTTGTTTTGGAGTTTAATACTGCTGGGCCCCTCATAGGGTTGACAAGATGTTTGCGTGGCCACGCCCAAGATTTTCTGGAATACGTTCAGAAGATTTGGTAATCTTGCTCAATCACAAACAACGTGAAACAGAATAGTTAAATAAAGAAAGACTTAGATCCATATCTTTATTTAACATGGTATTAGTGACAAAAGGATAATAATAATGATGAATCATTAAAGGTTTTTTCCAAGAGACCTTACTCGAGTTGTACTAGAGGCATCGGCGTATTGCTAGACGCTAACCGATGTGATTACACTATTAAGATATATCCAAGTGGGAGCTGTTAGTTTATGGACATAAAATAATATTCGTATGTTAGGATCGAACTCGAGACCACGGGATTGCACGCTTTATGTATGAGAATTAAAGAATAATAATTATATATAAAATGTTATATTTAATTATTTATTACACAGAATACATAACGACCGTTAGTAATTAACGGATATTGACAAAACCCTCTTTGGGTTAAGGGCCGATCGGTTAGGGGTAGGAATTCCTATTCCTAGTCCAACTTGTTCTCCAAGTTACTCACCCTATATAAACAAAGGCAAGGGTTATTGTTTTGTATCTCTTGTGCACACACACATAACCCTAAAATTGTTTTCCTTGTTCTTTTCTTGTGGCCGATCGACACAAACACCCTACATAGGGGTCGATCGAATTTTGTTCTTAAAACAAATCGTTTTGGTTTATTTTGTGTTCCTTTACCAGCATAACTTTAATTTGTTATAGTACGTGTGTACAAGAACGTGGTACTAACATACTATTGTTAGTATCTTGGATTGAATTACAAAAACGGTAAGGGTTAATTCTCATAATCCTTATAAACCCTAATTAGGGTTCATCTAAATTACTAGCTTGGAATTGATTCTTGTTTTAATAGAAGAAAAAAGGTACGTATACTTTTATGTTTGGTTAATTAGTTTTCATCTTATTGATCCTTATGCTTCCGCTATACTTGATGTTTATGTGTTTAATTATGTATGACATGTTATTAAATTCCAACACTGGTCACATCGAACACTTTGGTGAAAGAAAGGATGTATTCTATAAAAGGTTTTCATCTACTATTGATAAGCAACGATTGGTAAGTGTGGTTGTTTAATTGTAATACCATTGAGTTAACATACTTTTTATTATTGTTGTTATAAATGTTTGTCTACAATTTTGGCAGGCAATACCGGCTCATTTCCTATCGGACCATCCAATGCATGAATATGGTAAGGTGTTGATGAGGCATCAAGGAGTTGAGTATGAGATGACAATGAGAATGGATTGCCATGTTGAAAACCCCTCAAGAACAAACCACGTAAATGTTTATGGTAAGGTGTTAATTGTACATGGGCAGTAAGTGGAGCACTATCTTTTAATGGTTATATCTGTGTGATGTAGATAGACATATATATTTGCTAAATAAGGGTTTTCTATAATCTGTCTATTATATTTTGTTGTATCCTGAGTCCAACAACCCAGTGTTAGAAAGTTATCTTACAGGGCTTCCCCTGAGAAACATGGATGGCTTTTTACCATATAATGTTGTGGTGGAGTAAAACCTTATTATTCTTTTACACCTTTGACTGTGCTCCTAGATTTACAGAGTTATTTTACACCCTGTATTTTAAAATAATCGTGCTTTACATTTGGATTCTCATGATTTTTTTTGAAATATTTTTGTCTTGGAATGACTTAGTTTCAAGAAATAAGCTTTTTCCTTTCTGCGGAAGTTTGGTTATGTGGACGAGGTTTGAAATTTCATGCATGTTAAGAAGTTGTGCACTCGAGATGAAGGAAATTATACATCACAGAGTAATGTCTGTAATGAATTAAAGTAAGTCCCTCACTTATTCGTCTTTCCTTTCAATAGATTTGACTCAGGAATCAGAGGTGTAACTTTTTAGCATTTATTTTAATGCTAGGCTTTCAGTTGCCTAATTGATGCATTTAAGGATCTTATGATTGGAAGGTTACTTTCTGAAATATGATGCTCAACTATCCTATATCTGTGTTTCCCTATGTCTCTTTAGTGTAGATTACATACCTTCTATTTGCGCTTGTGTTATAGAGTTATCATTTTCTGCTATATCACTAAAATGCTTACATGATTTAATTGAGCCATTAAGGTTTTGGTATTCAGCCGTGCTTTATTTATATACCCCGTATAATTTATTATATTTTCTAGTACCCAAAGCACCATTAAGTGATCTGATTTCCTCCCAGAAAACTAGAAAAAAAGATGGCAATTTTCTAATAAGCTGATCAAGTCACTCAACTGGATCTATACCTAATTTCGTACCTATCCATTTGCAGTGACAAGTTTTTAATTGTATAAGCAATCTAACTCCATTGAATCGCAGGCGTTAAAAACGTTGTATGTAGCAATGTATCTAGAGAATAGGCATATGTTTGCAATGAATCTTGGTGTCTTTATACATAATTGCCGATCTAATCATTCCAAGTGAACATATAAAGAGATTTTCACCCATTGTATTCATATTAGAAGTAGGATATTTGCTCATTGAGGAAATATGTCACTTCCCATGTATATATAATTACCCTCTGCAAATCCCCATAGGTATTGAAACTCTTAGAGAAAACTTGCCTAGTGTTGTTAAAAGGTATGTCCGTAAGTCCAAATAGGAGCCATGAGGAATTTACATAGGCCTTCTGGCTTTGGTAAATTGACGGACTTTGTTGTTGCTCAGTCTTTTTTTTACATCTAAATAACCCTCTCCAAATCCTCATGGGTAATAAAACTTTAAAAGAAAAAGTTGCCTAGTTTTGTTAAAAGGTTTCTCCTGTAAGCCCCAACAGGAGTGAGGAGCTTACTTAGGTCTTTTGTCTTGGGGAAATTGATCATTTGACCTTGTTTTTTTCCCAGATTATTTATTTATTTATTTTCTACATTTTATTAGTCGAATGTATTAGGTCCATTAGTAGCCCATGTTGATCATGTAAGGGCTTAGCCCACTTAGTAGAATCCCTAGTTAATTGTATCTATATATACTTTGCACATTTGTATGATACGGATCAAGCAATACAAAGCAATACAAATCAAGTTTGTAATATGGTATCACAGCCATAACAACTTCCCTAATTCCCCCCCCTGCCTTCCAAAAATTTCTATCCCCTCTCCCCTCCCTCCTGCCGTCACTTCTTCCCCTACAAACCCTACTTTTTTCTTCTGCTACAACAAAAATAATGACTGGAGACGCTGCTTCTTCCTCCAAAACAACCGAGATCAATTTTGGAGTCACAAATATAAAAGCCTACATACCTATCATCCTTGATCTAGATGAAATTAACTATGATCAATGGAGTGAATTATTCAAAATTCATTTCAAAACCTTTGGAGTCTATGGTTACCTTACGGGTACCACCAAGAGCACGGGACCAGATGATGAAGAATGGGACAAACATGATAACCTTGTCAAGCTTTGGATCTATGGAACCATAATTAAGGCACTGGTCAAGAAAGTTTTGAAGAAAAACTTAAAGGCGAGTGATGTTTGGAAGAACTTGAAAGACGTCTTTCACGACAAAAAAGATACGAGGGCTATGCAACTTGATACTGAACTTCATAACCTTTCCATTGGTAATCTTTTTATCACTCAATACTTCACTAAAACTAAGGACATGTCGGATCTGTTAGCCAACATCGAGGCTCCCGTATCAGAAAAGAGTCTTGTTACCTACGCCATCAATGGCCTTGGTAACAAATTTGCTCATGTGGCTAGCATTATCCGCCATCGTGACCCTTTCCCTAGTTTTGAAACCGCCAATCCATGCTTCTTCTCGAGGAGAGTATCTTGAATCGTGAAAACAACTCAAGCTCTCTCGGTGCACCATCCACACCTTCGATTCTCATTACAACCTCTAAGAACAATACCCAAGAACTATGTCGTAATTTTATTAGAGGCAATTGTAGGTTTGGTGATAGGTGTAAGTTTGTGCATGGTGGTAATGCAAATAAGGCTACTAGAGATGTTACAAAAAACCAATCCCATGGAAACACTAATAACGTGATGTCAATGACTGGTGAAAATAATACCAGGTTTAACAATCTTATGCATACCATTCAAACCCCACCAAACCACACTGGATCATTTGGACCTCGTCAATCCATCACTTACCAGCCCACTGAGTGGCTTTGGAGCCCTAAACTTCAGACCTAGGTCCAACCTGTTACCACTACTCCTAGCCCACCTTCTGTTCTCGGCCCAGCACCACAGTGACATTCTGGATAGGCACATGTTACCTCAACCCAAGCTGGACAGTCCCAACCTCTTGTTGTCACCGCCGAAGCAGCTTTCGGCTCTAATGGCCCCCCTTTGCCTATTGGTTTTTGTTATGCTCCTTCTGGACCCCGCATTGAGTATGGACCAAATGTTATGTATACCACACTTCCCCAAGCTTTCAACACGATGACTCTTCTAGAAGGTGGGGATGCTGGATGGTATATGGATACAGGAGCTACATCACATCTTGCTTCAGATTCAGGTAAACTCACTACCATTTTTAATAAAAGCATTATACATTCCAGCTTAGTTGGTAATGGCTCGTCCATACCCGTTACTAATTCGGGACATAGTGTTTTACCTTCCTTACATCTTCCTTTGTATCTCTATAATGTCTTAATCACACCAAATATAATTAAAAATCTTGTTTCGTTTCGACAATTGACAAAAGATAATAAATGTTCAATTGAATTTGATGAATTTGGCTTTTCTGTGAAGGATTATCGGACTCGACAACTCCTCCTTAGATGTGATAGCACCGAGGATTTATACCCCTTTCGTCCCACCACTACATCACCAACCGCTTTACTCTCCGTTTCTTCTTCAACATGGCATCAAAGGCTCGGTCATCCCGGGAATGAAGTGTTACGTTTTTTAGCTTCTAATAAATTTACTTTATGTAACAAACCAAAGTCTACGACTTTGTGTCATGCTTGTCAACTTGGTAAGCATGTTTGTCTTCCTTTTTCGCTTTCAGATACTATTGTGGAATCTTGCTTTGACATCATACACTCGGACGTGTGGACTTCACCAGTATCGAGTGTTGGTGGTTTCAAATATTATGTTATTTTTATGGACCACTTCTCTCAGTTCCTTAGTGTTTATCCTTTAGTCCATAAATCAGATGTGTTTGATAAATTTGTTCATTTTCGTATGTATGTTAAAACGCAATTTCAAACCAAAATCAAAGCATTTCAATGTGATCATGGCGGTGAGTTTGACAACACCAAATTTCACCAATTGTTTAATACTCATGGCATTCAGTTTAGGTTTTCTTGTACCAAAACATCACAACAAAATGGAAAATCAGAAAGAATGTTGCGTACAATAAACAATTTCATACGATCCTTACTTTTTAACGCTCATTTACCCCCTCAATATTGGGTCGAAGCCCTACACATGGAAACACACCTCCTAAATATACTCCCATCTACTGCTATCCAAAACAAAATCCCTTTCACAAAATTATTTAACAAAACACCCACTTACACTCACTTACGTGTGTTTGGGTTTCTTTGTTATCCCCATAATTATGTTAATCACAAACTCGAACCACGATCTACTCCATGCATTTTCTTGGGCTACCCGTCTCAACATCGTGGCTATCGATGTCTTGATCTCGAAACCAATAAGATCATTCTTTCACGCCACATAACATTTGACGAAACCGTTTTTCCCTTCAAATCTATGTCACCCAACAAACCACCATCATATACATTCCTTGATACTAAACCTTCACAAGTTTCTCTTCGCCTCACCACACCCTCACCCGTTGTGCCATCTATAACAGCCCCACAAGACACTTCGGCCCAAACCACACCTTTGCCTAACTCTACAAACCACACTCCAACTCATACCACCTCGCAACAAACCACAACCCAACCAACAGACTCCACGACCAACAATAACAACTCAGTTTTCTTGGACCAGCCCACCTACTCCACTGCCCTACCCACTAGCCCGCTTCCCACCAATATAACGACCCAACCCGATACAAGTCACCCAGCAACTCAACCCATCACCTCGCCTGCCTAAACAACCTCCACAGCCCAATCCGCAGACTCTTCAACCTCAAACCCACCACAAACTCATCCTATGGTCACATGCTCTAAAGTGGGCACTGTCAAACGCAATCCCTGTTATAATTTTCATGTCACTAATTTATCTCCTATTCCTCGCTCTCACTTACATGCTCTTCGTGACTTTAATTGGAAACATGCTATGATGGATGAATATAATGCTTTAATTAAAAATGATACGTGGGTCCTGGTTCCGCGACCCCCGATGGTGACCCGGTTACTAACCCGACTCTGTATCACAGCCTTGCAGGTGCTCTTCAGTATCTCACTTTTACTCGCCCAGACATTACATATGCAATTCAGCAGGTTTGCCTATATATGAACGATCCTCGTGAACCTCATTTCGCAGCTTTAAAGAGGATTCTCCATTATGTTCGAGGTATCTTAGATTATGGTCTGCAGCTTTATGCTTCTTCAACATCTCAGCTGACAGCTTATTTAGATGCCGACTGGGCTGGCTGCCCGTCTACACGTCGGTCTACCTCAGGTTATTGTGTGTTTCTTGGTGATAACCTCCTGTCTTGGTCATCTAAACGACAACATACTATTTCTTGTTCTAGCGCTGAGGCTGAGTATCGTGGTGAAGCTAATGCCGTGGCCGAGACTGCATGGATTCGGAATCTACTTATTGAGCTTCACTAACCATTACACTCGGCTACATTGGTTTATTGTGATAATGTAAGTGCAGTTTATCTATCTTCTAATCCGGTTCAGCATCAACGCACCAAGCATATTGAGATAGATATCCACTTTGTTCGGGATAATGTGGCTACTGGACATGTTTGTGTTCTCCATGTTCCATCGCGTTTCCAGTATGCAGATATATTTACTAAGGGACTCCCATCCCCTCTATTTACTGAGTTTCGGTCCAGTTTGAGTGTCCGCCCATCTCCCGCTCAAACTAAGGGGGCGTATTAGTCGAATGTATTATGTCCATTAGTAGCCCATGTTGATCTTGTAAGGGCTTAGCCCACTTAGTAGAATCCCTAGTTAATTGAATCTATATATACTTTGCACATTTGTATGATACGGATCAAGCAATACAAATCAAGTTTGTAATACATTTAAGGTAATAATACATTTTGACTTCCCCTCCTCCCACTTCCAAATAAGAGGCAGACACTTTCCATTCCGAGTTGTTTTAGAAAGATGCAACATTGAAAACTGTCTTATTGTTTGCCTCTCAATAATCATCAATCTTTGTTAAAAAAAGTCATTAAGTATATTTTTTCTTATTAAGGGACATTTTAATACTTATGATTAACAGTTAGACATTATTATTAAACCATGCGCCAATTTAAAGTTTCCAACGTTACACGGTTGAAACATTTGTTTTTGGGATATATCGTGCTTATGTATGTAGTTACATCGTGTCAGATAATGTTGGGGCAGCTAGTGAACTCTGGTTACTTTAGGAAGTGCACTGTCATTATTTATATCAAAAAATTTGCTACATTTCTCACCAAAGTGAAATGTAGTACCTAGTTGTCATATAACTCAATGTTTAGTTGGTCAAATAGGCCATATCTTGATATCAATGAGTATTAAGCTAGTTAGAAACTTTGTTTTGTATCTCGTTTTTTTTATGGTTCGTGTATCCCGTTTTTCTGTAAATGCAAATCACTATTCCTTGTGCACTGTGAGGTGGATGTTGTGCGTTTAGTGTTAGTTTTGTAGATACAAAATAATAGTTGTGTGTGAGGATCGAACTCGAGATCACGAGATTGCACACTTTACATATGAAGAGTTAACGAATAATAATTATTTATAAAACGTTATATATAACAATTAATTAACACAAACACATAACGACCGTTAAGTAATTATTGATAATTGACTAACGGGAAAAGGAAAGGGACTAGATTGAAAATTGGACGACAAGAATGTTCCGGAAACCCTTGTGGGTTTGAGGCCGGTCGTGGGTCAAGGGGTAAAACCCAATCCCACTCAAACTTGGTCACCAAGTTACAATTAGTATATAAGCAAACCTTGGGGTCATTAGTTGGTACCTTTTGTGCACTTGCTAATATCTAAAGTTTTCCTTTCCCTTTTCTTTTTCCTGGGCCGATCGAACTAAACCCTTCCTCAAGGGATCGATCAAATTTGTTATTCAAACAAAGTGTTTGGTTTTGTTTTGTTTTGTTTTTTTTACTTGCATAAACGTTTTCTTGGTTTAGTACGTGTGTACAAGAACGTGAATCAAACACACTATTATTTGATTCTTGGATTGAATTGCAAAATCGGTAAGGGGAAATTCGTGTAATCCTTATAAACCCTAATTAGAGTTCATCACTATTGTTGCTTGGATTGATTCTTGTTTTGCTAGAATAATTAAGGTACGTATACGTTTAAATTCGGTTAATTAATTATGTGTTATTGTTCATACGCTTTTGCATGTGTTCTTTGATGATTATTATATTTAATTATGATTGGCATGATATTAATATTACAACAGTGGCATCACGAGCCGTTATAACATGTAATTAATTACCAAAACACATAAAAAAAAGGAATCTTGATTGTGTTTTAACATGTTTGGTCGATTTTAGGGTTAATTCCAATCGAACCCTAAATTTTAATTTAGGGCCGATTGCCCTTTATTATTTTTTAGGTTTTATGATTGGTTATTTAATTTGATTAGGAACCCTAGGTTTTACATGTTTATGTGTTTCGTATGCGATCTTGTGGCAACTTGCTAATTGTTTGGTAGAATCCATGAAAACGTGCATGTTTGGCGTGGATTCATTGTTGTGATGATTTAAATTGTTTTTCACATGTAATTTAATTGATAGATGTCGAATTGGGGAAGACTCCAATATATTAAGTAATCAATTATGTGCTATGTGATGTATATTTAATTTTGACTAACGCAGTCGATACGTCGATGCATGTGGCTCACTTACCTTTGTAAGTGATAGTCTTAGTTAAATATATACAATATAAATCTAAATTTGATTATTAATAGGTTTTATCAAATAAAGTTTTCATGTGGCTATTTGTTTACATAAATTAATTGTTAAGTTATATGCGTTATTTAGTTGTTTATTTTTATTATTACTTGTTTTTTGTTTAATTGTATGACATGTTGCAAGCAAAAAAGGGTAATTTTTGAATAGAAAATTAATGGACTAAATAATGGTGAAACTTGATGGGATAAATTATGAATCTTGTAAAGTCTTATGTGCCGATAGTGGTTCGCTTCGCACGGTAATTTGCTTCTAGGCGAGACTAGCAAGGTTATAATTTATAACATATTTTTTTAAGACTTAAAGTCATAAAATTTTAATTGAGTGATGAGTTTTGTACCAATAGTACGAACGGCTCACCCAATTATGACAAACTATAAGAGGGTATAAGTAGGAACGGGTTTTTAATAAGCTTCGCGCTGACCTTTGTTTCTACACTCCTTTGTGCGTCAAACTGGAGCTACCAAGTATGACTATTTTTATGTACAAAATCATCTTAAGGGTGAATTGACCTAAATTCCACGTGCCACTTTGTGGTAATTATCCGAATAACCTGGGTCTTTTGACTCATGCAGTAGTAGGATGTAGTGGGCGATAATTGTAGGTAATTCTTTGATTGGTGAACCTAATACCTCAATTAAAACTTTGTTGATTTAATCTTAGCTTAAATTGGTAAATAAAAAAGTTTTTGAAAAAGCTATGATACGAAGATGTGTGCATGCTTCTTTGTACATATTTTGATTATAAACATCAAAACTAGTACCCTTAAAATTAAGTTAATGCCATCTAATTAAAAGAACACTTGAAGTTGTCATTTACGTCATGTGAGAGCTTGGACTAGATTACAATGGAAAGGTAAATTTCATACTTTCATTACTAGCAGATCAACCGATGTAATCGGACTATGTTAATTTATAGTTTTTTAATTAGACGACTTAATTGAGTTGTAAGTGAGAGCTTGGACTCAAGGCATAAGATGGGGAAAAAACATGCTTATATTGGAAATTATTTGCCAATATAAATCCCATAATGATCTAGGAATTGGAAATTATTTGCCAATTATTGTTCGAAAGATTACCTTATTTTATACTTTCATTACTAGCAGATCAACTGATGTAATGAAACTATGTTAATTTGGATCCTAATTTTCAAGGAAATACTATGGTTATATGAATATTTCCTTGGGTATTTTATTTTCTTGAAAAATTGTATTATCGAAAATACTAATTACTTTATTTATCTGTAGAAATGGCTCAAAACAATAACACTACTATGAGTTATGTGTTCAAATCATTCTTTGAGCGAGAAAAATTGACTGGCTCTCAGAATTTCAATGATTGGTTTCGATCACTCAGGATTGTCCTACGAGTGACAGATCAACTTGAATATTTATATAAGCCTTGTTCTGCTGAACCTACTGCTGAAACTTCAACTGATGAGGAAAAAGCATTTTGGAAAGCTGAGTTTAAGACACATAATGATGTGGCTTGTTTGATGTTGGGAGCAATCAAACCTGCTTTACAAAAGCAGTTTGAGAATTACTTCCCTACGTACATGCTAAACGAACTCAGAAAAATGTTTGAGAAACCTTAAACCGTTGATATCTATGATTTGATGGAATCTCTACACGGTTGTAAGCAGGCAGATGGTAAACCTGTAAGTGCTCATGTGTTGAAAATGAAAGGTTACATGGATCAACTACAAGCACTTGGCAAGGTCTATGAACAAGACATTGCCGTTAACTTAATCAATAGATCCCTGACTAAGGAATTTAGTGGTTTTGTGCGTAATTTCAATACGCACTGCGTGGGGAAGACAGTTTCTGATTTACGCGCACTGCTTATTGATTACGAGAAAGGTTTACCACCAAAGGTTTCTACACCCCTGGTACTTGCTATTCAAGGGGGTAGAATTAACAAGCCAAATGCGAACAAGAAGGGTAAGGGAAAGGGAAAGGGAAAGGCTGATAAGGGTAAGCAAGTTATGACTTATCAACCTCAACCTAAGAAAAACCCTCTTAAGAAGAAGGATAATCCAAAGAAGGAACAGGCTTGCCGGTCACTGGAAGAGCAATTGTCCTCTTTATATCCAAGAGTTGCGAGAAAGTAAGAACAAGAAGACTGGGCACTTGGGCGCCAACACTTCAGGTAACTTGCTTATGACTGAATTATTTACTCTAAATCATAAAATTAATTCCTGGGTATATGATACTAGATGCGGTATTCACATTTGTAATACGCTGCAGGGGTTTAGAGTGGAAAGGAAGCTTGCCTATGGGGAGCAATATCTGCATGTGGGAAATGGAGCACCTGCAGCTGTTGAACCCATAGGAGTGTTTAATTTAGTTTTGCCTTCGGGCTTAGTACTGTCATTAAACAATTGTTATTATGCACCTTCTATTATTAGAGGCGTTGTTTCCTTTTCATGTTTGTTGGATTTGGGTTTTATTCACACAATCAATAGTAATGGAATTTCTGTTTCTTTAAATGGTATTTTTTTTATTTTAATGCTATTGCTATGAATGGTGTGTTTGAAATTGACATGAATGTTTATGTATCCAATAATAATAATTCAATGTATAGCATAAGTA
This sequence comes from Artemisia tridentata subsp. tridentata, assembly GCA_021014915.2. Taxonomy (NCBI): domain Eukaryota; kingdom Viridiplantae; phylum Streptophyta; class Magnoliopsida; order Asterales; family Asteraceae; genus Artemisia; species Artemisia tridentata. The sequence continues at coordinate 400,534,409 of CP139507.1, forward strand.
AGAGAATTAAGTCAGAATTGAATTCTTCTTATCTTTGGCACTGTAGACTTGCACATATAGGCAAGACTCGCATGAAAAAGCTACGACACGATGGGCTTTTGAAAAGTATCAATGATGAATCATATGATAAATGTGAGTCTTGTATATCTGGGAAGATGACAAAGAAACCTTTTCATAGTAATATGGAAAGGGCTTCTGATGTACTTGGTTTAATACATACTGATGTGTGTGGACCACTTAGACGTGTCAAGGAAAGGTGTTAGCTACTTCTTAACCTTTACAGATGATTTCAGCAGATATGGTTATGTTTACTTGCTTAAACAAAAACATGAGGTGTTTGAAACATTTAAGGTTTTCAAAGCAGAAGTAGAATTGCAACTATGAAAGAAGATTAAAGCTCTTCAATCCGATAGAGGTGGTGAATACCTAAGCCAAAAGTTTAAAGATTACTTAGCTGAGAATGGAATTGTCCAGAATCTCACATCTCCATATACTCCACAACAAAATCGTGTATCTGAGAGAAGAAATCGTACATTGTTAGACATGGTATGATCAATGTTTAATCTTACAACTCTTCCTTTATCTTTTTGGGATTATGCCTTAGAATCTGCGGTTCGTATTTTAAATATGGTTCCCACCAAGAAGGTTGATAAGACACCATATGAAATATGGAATGGAAAAGTTCCAAACTTGTCTTATTTAAAGGTCTGGGGTTGCGTGGCGTATAAAAGACGTGACTCAGCAGCTAAACTCCAATAGAGATCTATAAAGTGTATCTTTGTAGGATACCCAAAGTAATTGTTGCTAGATATGGAGACTTTCTTGAAAAGGAACTTATATCTCAAGAATTCAGTGGGAGAGTTTATGATCTGGAAGATGATCATGTAGATACATTACCTTCTGAAAACACTAGCGTACTTTCTATGGAACCTGAAAGTCTGGGTCCTCCACCTGAAGTTGAAATTGTTCCCATTCACAAGTCTTCAAGACATGTGAAAGCTCCTGAACGTCTATGTCTTAATGTAGAAGTTGAGGAAACTATATTATGGGATCTTGAAGAACCTACTAATTATAGGGCTGCCATTGAGAGTCCTGAAAAAGGATAAATGGGTAGTTGCTATGAATGGGGAAATGCAATCCATGAAAGATAACAATGTCTGGATTGAAGTATACCTTCCTCCCAATGACAAGGTAGTTGGAAGTAAGTGGCTCTTCAAAAAGAAAACTGACATGAATGGCAAGGTACACACCTATAAGGCTCGTTTGGTAGCTAAAGGCTTTACTCAAACATATGGTGTTGACTACGAGGAGACCTTTTCTCCTGTAGCTGACATTAGGGCTATTAGGATTCTCATAGCTATAGCAACATACTATGACTATGAGATTTGGCAAATGGATGTCAAAACAACCTTCTTCAATGGTCGCCTAGATGAAGACATCTATATGGCGCAGCCTGAGGGGTTTGTGAATCCAAAGTTTCCAAACCGTGTATGCAAATTTCAAAGATCCATTTATGGATTGAAGCAAGCATCAAGGCAATGGAATAAAAGATTTGATGAAGAAATCAGAAGGTTTGGATTTACTTGGAATCTTGATGAGCCATGTGTATATCAGAAAGCTAGTGGGAGTAATGTAATTTTCCTTATCCTATATGTTGATGACATATTGATCATGGGAAAAGACATTCCAAGTTTGCAGAAGGTTAAGGCATATCTTGGAATGTGCTTTTCTATGAATGATTTAGGGGAAGCTGCATACATTCTGGAAATCAAGATCTATAGAGATAGATCAAGGCGGTTAATTGGATTAAGTCAAAGTGCTTACATTGACAAAATATTGAAGAGATTCAATATGCAAAATTCCAAGAAAGGATATTTGCCAATGGAAGTGAAACATGGCTTGAGTAGTGAGTTATGTGCTTCAACACCTGCAGAGGTGACACGCATGAGCAAAGTTCCTTATGCTTCGGCTGTAGGATCTATTATGTATGCGGTGAGATGCACAAGGCCAGATGTGGCGTTCGCTCAGAATATCACCAGTCAATTTCTATAGAATCCAGGTGAAAAACACTGGATTGCTTTTAAACATATTCTAAAGTATCTTAGACATACGAAAGATATGTTTCTTGTGTATGGTGGAAATCCAGCTACAGAACTTAATGTTACAGGTTTTTGTGATGTGTCCTAGCAATGTGACAAAGATGATGCGAAGTCTCAGACTGTTTATGTCTTTGTTATCAATGGAGGAGCAGTAGACTGGAGGATCAAGAAACAGAGTACAATTTCAATGTCTGCGATAGAGGCCGAATACATAGCTGCTTCAGAAGCTGCAATGGAGGCTGTTTGGATTAGGAAAGTCATTTCAGGGCTTGGTGTTATGCCTTCAATTGAATTGCATATTAATATGTATTGAGACAATTCTGCTGCAATCATATTTTCCAATGAACCTGGACTCTTGAAGGGAACCAGATATTTTCTACGGAAGTATCACTATGTTCGACAGCAAGTTAGCATAGGAGAAATTAATCTCTTGAAAGTTCACATAGATGATAACTTAGCTGATCCATTCACTAAGGCTTTAGCTATAGAAAAGCTTACTGAACTTGCCAATGGCATTGGACTTAGATTAGCTAGTAGTTTTATGCATGACTGTGTTTAGTATTTGGATAAAGGATATTGTAAACATTTATTATTTTAAATGAAATTAATTATTGGTTATGTTTATCTTCATTATTTAATATTGTTGTCCTATATTTGCATGTTTAATCCGTGAATAAAGTAGTTATTCTAAATCGTCCGTTTTCAGTTAATGATATGGGAATATCATTAAATTAAGACAAATCTGAGTTTTGGTATAGTATACTTGAAAGTATATTGATGCGTTGACATGCCAAATTCACATGATATTCAATGAATTGAATATAGGACTTATCCCAAACTACATGATGTTACTTTATGATGTTGTTATTAAGTAACTCATGAATAGTTGTCCACAAACTTGAGATACCAGATAAATGTTATGAATGTAGTGCATTCTGTGGAACAATTTAACGCTATACGTAACTGGTAGTCATAAGGATTGTTTTCGGAATTGTTGCAAAATTCATAGGTTATGCTTGTAGTCAAGATAGAATTTGTTCCTTCAAATTTATTTTGGAGTTTAATACTATTGGGCCCCTCGTAGGGTAGACAAGATGTTTACGTGGCCACGCCCAATATCTCCTCTGAATATGTCCAGAAGATTTGGTAATCTTGCTCAATCACAAACAATGAGAAATAGAATATTTGAATAAAGAATGACTTTAATTCATATCTTTATTTAATTTAGTATTAGTAACAAAAGGATAATAATAATGGTGAATCATTAAAGGTTTTTCAAGGAGACCTACTCGAGTTGTACTAGAGGCATCGACGTGTTGCAAGATGCTAACCGATGTGATCACACTATTAAGATATGTCTAAGTGGGAGCTGTTAGTTTTGTATACATAAAATAATAGTTGTGTGTTAGGATCGAACTCGAGATCACGGGATTGCACACTTTACGTATGAAGAGTTAACGAATAATAATTATTTATAAAACTTTACATATAATTATTAATTAACACAAACACATAACGACCATTAAGTAATTATTGATAATTGACTAACGGGAAAAGGAAAGGGACTAGATTGAAAATTGGACGACAAGAATGTTCCGGAAACCCTTGTGGGTTTGAGGCCGGTCTTGGGTCAAGGGGTTAAACCCAATCCCACTCAAACTTGGTCACCAAGTTACAATTAGTATATAAGCAAAACTTGGGGTCATTAGTTGGTACCTTTTGTGCACTTGCTAATACCTAAAGTTTTCCTTTCCCTTTTCTTTTTCCTGGGCCGATCGAACTAAACCCTTCCTCAAGGGATCGATCGGCTTTGTTATTCAAACAAAGTGTTTGGTTTTGTTTTGTGTTTTTTACTTTCATAAATGTTTTCTTGGTATTAGTACATGTGTACAAGAACGTGAATCAAACACACTATTGTTTGATTCTTGGACTGAATTGCAAAATCGGTAAGGGGAAATTCGTGTAATCCTTATAAACCCTAATTAGGGTTCATCACTATTGTTGCTTGGATTGATTCTTGTTTTGCTTGAATCATTAAGGTACGTATACGTTTAAATTCGGTTAATTAATTATGTGTTATTGTTCCTACGCTTCCGCATGTTTTCTTTGATGCTTATTATATTTAATTATGATTGTCATGATATTAATATTACAACATTTAGTGTACATACATTGTGAAAAGATTTAACCTCTACTTTGTGCTTATATTGTGGCAATATGCAGGAGGAAATTGATAGCTGATACCAAGGCTACTTTCATCTCATGAATTCCAGAGCAGCTGAAAACGAATCTCATTGATCACATCAGAGCTCATATTGATCCATGAAAGAAAGGATGCATGGTACTCTCTACAAACACTTCTTTCGTTTGATTTAATGGTGGAAAACACTACTAGAATAAGGAGAACTGGCTATGGCAAAAATCCCGACGACAAATTATCGTCGGTATTTATCACTAAACGACAAAAAAATTGCTTGACCGAGCCAATCCTGCGTTGAATTTTCTGGATGTTAAAATCCCGACGACATGTCGTCAGAAACATATTGGTCAAATTTGACTTCTCCAATAATAGTGAGAAATTGGGCGAGAACTTGCCCCGCCAAGATGTTACCGACGACATGTCGTCTGTAACATATAAACTAAATAAATTATTGTAATTAGCTTTTGATTAGCGTTTAATTAGCATTTATTTTTGTCATTAGTGTTATTGTCCTGAAGACATGTCGTCGGGACGTATTTAGACCAATTTTTGGCTTGCCCCACTTGTGAATAATAGCGAATAATTGGGCGGAATTTTTTCCCGCCTGTTTTGTTCCAATGACATGTCGTCGGGAATTTCTTCCTGCCTCATTTTACCTTTGTCCCGCCAATTTTTTACTTATATATAACGAATCATCCTCAACTCGGCAAAACGCATATAACCCAATCGTCAATTCTCATAAAACACACATAAATAACACAGCCATAGTTAATTTTTTGATATTTGTTAATTTTTTTAATATGTTAGCAATTGATATATGTTAATTTTCTATTTTTGTTATTATGTTAGAAACCCTCCTCCGAACATGGAGCCGTCTATGTGGGAGAAGCATATTCAATACTACCTCAGTGAGAAGACTGCCAAAAGGGCCACTGTCAATAACGAAAATAGAAAGAAGAACAAGGTCACTAGCCGCCACGGATCTCAGCCGTTGGCCGCATCTCGACACAAATACGTAAGACACATTATGATTATTTTACATATTGTTCATTATATATATGGTCTTTGATTTGTCGCTTTTAATTTGTTTCACCTAATATGCATGTGTATATTGTGAAAAACTAGAAGGGGGGTTGAATAGTTTTTACCTATTTTTTAAATTTATTCGCTTTGAGTACTTAACGTGACTTCAAACTAATGCAAATAATCAAACAATATAACTAAATAAAGTAAGGAAAGAACAATCAAACCACAACACGGATGTTTATAGTGGTTCGGTCTACAAGGACTCTCTTCCTTGCCCTACTTCACTCCTCGAGCCTCTAACTCGAGAGTTTTTCTTCACTAAGAAACAAGCTCCCTTCTAGGCGGAGAAAACCTTTACACGTCGCTTACTCTTTTTCCGGTACTAAGCTAGATACCGAGTTCTTTACAAGGGTACAACCACTCCCAACGTCGCTTACACTTTTTCCGGTACTAAGCTAGATACCGAGTTCTTTACAAGGGTACAACCACTCCCGACACTCTATGTGTTTTGAGGACTAAAACACTAACCGATCACTACTGAATGTTTGGTATCACAATGATGTGTGAACTACTAATAAATCACACAGTAACTATGCTAATATGTTTACAACAGTGTGTTGAACCTTGATGCTTGATCTCTTTGCTACAAAAGAAAGATCTCTACAAATGAAATGAATGAATGAATGGGTTAGTAAAGTAAGAAAGAATGTATATGCAATGTATGCTATGTAAGTGATGAGTGACCTTGAATGATCAGCTTGCTATTTATAGGCAAAACTGACCAGACAAGGTACGGATTTGGCGGACCCAAATTCTGGGTTCCGCCCTTATAGCTGTTTGGGTTCGCCGGGACATGACAGCTAGCTCTTACCATATCTTACCAAGATCTTACTTAATCCAACTCATTGCTTGAAAATCTTTCTAAAATATTTTACTAAGTCTTACAAGCTATCCAAATGATGTATGCCATGATGTCATGTATATATTTACATTTTAAGAATTAAAATGTAAATAGTATAAATGTATATATGTATGTAACATGTATCCTAGTGATCATGTAGCATGTATATGATGAGTTTTAAAAGCTTATTACTATAAATGTAAAAGACTTTAACTTATATTTATGCTTTGCTAAAGATAAACTTTATAATTGTCATTAACAAAATATAGCAAAGATCGTAAAATATAAATAACATTTTTAGGACGATATTTGTATTAACAATCTCCCCCTTTTTGTTGATGACAAAACATAAAGTTTATTTTTAAGAAATGGAATAAGTAAAGTGTAAGTCTTTTAAAAATATAGATTAAAACTAGTTTTATGCAAATTTTGAAATTAATTTTGTCATAAAACATGTATGCAATGTATGAGTTTAATCTAATCAATCTCCCCCTTTTCGTCGAAACAAAAAGAATAAATGCATAGCGGAATGTAGTAAATGGCCCTTGGTGATAACTCCCCCTAATTTGGAGTATCAAGTATAATGCATGGATTTTGAGAACTTAAAAGCTCCCCCTTGGATAATACTCACCCTAATTGGAGTGCCAAGGTTATGATGAATGATCCTACAAAACAAAAGTTAGTGTATGTAATGCTCCTCCTTGATCAATACTCCCCGTTTCTAGGGTACCAACGTATGTGATTCAAGGATTATGAATGCTACAAAACAAGGATTAGTACATGATATGTTCTCCCTCGATCAATACTCCCCGTTGCTAGGGTACCAACGTATATGATTCAAGGATGACAAATGCAACAAAATAAAGGTTAGTTCATGATATGCTCTCCTTCGATCTATACTCCCCGTTGCTAGGGTACCAACGTATAGGATTCGAGGATGACAAGTGGTATAAAACAAATGTTAGTCGTGGATGATCCAACCGAGTAATATGAGTTCAACCAAACATTGTAGTTTAACCCGTTTGACTAAAAAGTTAACTAAGTATACTTTGTTCAAACCAAGCACAAAGGTCAAACAAAGTCAATAATTCAAATAAAGATGCAAAAATTAGTAGTTCCATCTAACCAAAATATAATGCACAAATATTGATCACACAAAATCATAACCATAACATCCTTCCATTGAAAATTGTTTGTGATCATAGTCACAAAACAAGGTGTTACAAAAGAAAATATCCTAAAAATTGAAAAGAGAAAAGTCCTAAAATGTCCTAAGAAGTCCTATAAAAAGAAACAAAGGAGAGGATCCTAGCATCTATTGTGGAGGGTTGCTTGGATTTGGTGAAGACATGATGGAGGCAAGCCATATAGATTCTAAATCCTTAGTATCACGTAAGTGAGAGTCCATCATGTTTAAAGAGGCATAGAGAGGATCAAGTTCCTCATTGCCTTGAGTGTTTGGTTGGTTGAGCCACATTGATTCATCAATGGCTTGGAGTGTGGCAAATAAGTCATTGGGTTGAAGGTTGGGTGAATAAGGAGGTGATGATGATCTTGTTGGTTGAGATGGAGCGGGTGGTAATGTGTTAACCACTGGTGGTGGTGTGGTAGCCATGGCGGGTGGTGATCTTGTCACTTGAGTAGGTGACGGAGCGGATGGTGGTGTGGTAGCCACGGGTGTTATAGTAGATGGTGAAGTGGTAATGATGATAGGTGGTGTTGGAGTTAAGTTGGGATTGATGAACCAACATGGTCTGACACTTATTCTTGTTGTCCTTCTGTGTGGTTTGGGTTTTGAGAAGTTGTGTGAGTTAGACATTGTGAGGAAGAAGATTGTATGAAGGTGAAGATGTGAATTGTGATTATCTAAAGCTTCTAATTTATAGGCTCTAAGTGTCATGGATTAGTGTGTTTGGATGTTGATTCATAAAGAGATGTTGTTTTCCAATGACTTGGAACAAGAAAAAGGGGTTTGTCATATTATCAAAGTCAATCCATAGAGATTGGAATTGAGAAAGAGTGTGAAGATATGCAGTGAATGCAAGGTTGAGTGGGATTCTAGTGATTTGATTGATCCACGGATTGCAAGGAACCAATTTGATGGTTCCTTGTTTGTTACAGAAAGGCAACTTTGATGAAAATTTGAATGTTCAAATTTTGGTGGGAAATGGATTACTTATAGTTCTAAGTGTGCCTAAATGATCCTAATGTGCTTAATTATCAGTGGAATAATCCTAAGAACTAGAATCAATAATCTAAGGAGCGGAATTAGACGGGAAATTTGAAAAAGTTACTGTTTGAATGGCGGATCCAAACGATAACAAGTGCGGACCTAAGTTTTTGGTTCCGCAGAATCCGCTGGGCTAAATTTGGCGGAGCCAAAGTTTTCAACAGACGAAACCCAAAAGTTGGTTCCACCATATCCACCAGATGGAATTTCTTAACATAGGGTATGTCAAAATACCCGAAACCCATTCAATTCCCAAAAATTGTCCTAAAACTTATGTAACTACTTAGTTATGATTGATTAAAAACAAAAATACAGGTTCTAACACATGTGAACATATAAATCAAACCGATGATATTGAACTTACCATAAAAGGAGGTTAAGCCAAACGGTGGCTTAAACATGGAAAATCGATAACATCAAGTGTTATCCTCCTGCATTGTTATGTTAGTTCACATAAATGTTTAATACCAGCATTATATCCTAAAAATACAACAATTCATCACATCATTGTTTGAAATTGTCTTATACCAAACACTCCCTAATCCTCACTACTTGTTGAGCTTCTTGTTGAGCTTTTTGATCCAACGTCCAATATTCTTCATCATTCCTCTTGTTTTTCGGAACTCCTCAGATTGGTTCTCGATGGGAAGAAGTTGGCTCATGTATTCGGGTGGAGGAATCCAAGAATTGGGCAAACCATCGTCCTCACTAACCGATGATGATGATGATGAGGTTGGAGGATGAGCACGTTTCCCTCTTGACACGGCTACTCTATGATCACTAAGAGGTACAAAGGTATGTGGAATTTCAGAGTAGTCGGAAAGAAAACCTCTAGTATTTTGAGGAATTGGTGCAAAAGCTCTAAAGAGACGGGTAAGTAGCATCCCGTAAGGCATGGCGGTGGTACCCAAAACCGGAATATCGGCCATTCTCTTGGTGATATAGTAGGCTAGGTTGAACGGTTGGTGGGTAGACACACAATAGAGCATGTAACAAAGGCTTGCGTTGACATGATCCCTATTTCCTATGGTGCTTATGACGTTAGCTCTAAGAATCTCTTCTAACTTTTTAAATTGAGGCCTAAGTTCGTTTAGCTCCATGCCAAACGGGTCTCTATCGACTTCTTTACCTCAACTTTTCCTAGTGTGGGTGGTCCTAGGGACAAAGAGAAGATCACGAATAGTCTCTTTGGGAGTGAATGGTGTGTCGTATGGATGCATACGATCAAGGATGGAATCGAGGATGGATAATGACCATTTGTCCGAATAAAAGCAAGTGCCTTGACCCAGAATTCCTAGGACTTCCTCAAATTGGTTCAAAGGGATGGTGAATTCATGTTGGTTAACTTTAAAGTGGATGCTCATGAGGCCATAGTCGTTTGAACTAAGAACAACGCTAGCATAAAACTCTAGCAAGAATCTAGGAACTATGGGTTCATCTATGTCTAGAAGACAATCAAATTGGATGGCGGCTAGTTGTTCACGAATATTGGTTCCTTCTAAGAATGAGGGTTCTACGGTTCTTCCCTCGTGAACATAACGTTTTTCTAAAGCCTTAAAGATTTTGACTTGGTCGTTTGTGAGACCTTTTGTCTTATGGTGTTTGGGTAGGTAATTGAGGGTTTCTTTGTGATCATAGTATGTCGCTGGAGGCATGTTGTTATCCTAGACACGAAAATTACATAGTTTAGTTAAAACTATCAAAAATACATATATAACTTTCTAGTGTGTGCCTACATGGGGACAATGTGGAAGTGCGGTTATCTCGACTCCTTTTGATGCATGAAAATTTCGTTTATGCAAGTTTTATAACAAAACGAGAGATAACCCAAACACTCCTACTTCAATGTAGCTACGATTGAATGTACCCGAAAATACATATTAGTTATGTATTCCCTTTAGCATTCAAGAGACATCATGCATATGATGTTTAAAACATAACGTTTTTATTTGTATGAACAATGTGCAAAAAAATCGTTTTTCCTAATTGTGAGAAGATTTTTGCAAGTATTTGACATGGGGTTTTTGATGAATTATGATAATGCCTTATGATATGCAATTCCTAACTAAATAAAACTTGATTTGTTATGCAATTCAGTAAATATGCTTCATGATTTTACAAAAAATATGCATAAACCCCAAGTTTTGATTTAGTGCATGAAATAGAAATCCTAGACTCGGATCAGGAATGTAGATATGGTTAGGATACTTACAGAGAGGTTAAAATCACAAATTGGTTGAAGGGGATGACCTAAATTGTGAGTTTGGTTTATTTTGAGTCGAGTTCCAGTAGCTTGTATGTTTTTGGGGAATGTGATATACAGTACAGGGTGTTTGTTTAATAAACTAAAAAACTGACTTAGGAACCCACAGATTTGGCAGAGCAAAAATGTGGGTTCCGTACGTGCTGTCGATTGGTTCCGTGGAACCTGTTGACAATTGGTTGTTTTTGACGTGTTTGGTTAATCTAAGGTTCAAGCTAAGGTTCTAACTACACATTTGGTTCCATTAATCCTAAACCAAGTCTAAGGAAGTTGAAGGGTGCTCTCTTAAGAGGTTTTGTGAGAATATCGGCAATGTTGTCCTCTGAGGATACTTTCTCGATTGAGATGTTTCCTTTTTGAACATTGTCGCGTAGGAAGTGGTGACGTATTTCTATGTGTTTGGTTCTAGCGTGTTGGACTGGATTTTTGCTAAGGTCAATAGCTCCTTTGTTGTGGCAGAGAATGGGAATGTCGTTGAGTTCAATTCCATAGTCGACGAGAGCTTGTTTCATCCACAGTGCTTGTTGACACGCCTTTCCTGCAGACACGTACTCGGCTTCGGTTATTGAAATTGCTAGTGCCGTTTGTTTCTTTGGGAACCATGCGGTAAGACAATGTCCAACAAAAGTACAAATATCACTTGTACTTTTTCAATCAACATAATCACCGACATGGTCTGAGTCGGCATACACTATGGTTTCTATTCCCGTTCCTTTGGGATACCATAATCCTAAATGTGTAGTACCTTTAATATATCTAAAAATCCGTTTGACGGCTTCAAAATGGGATGTTTTGGGATCTTCTTAAAAGCGTGCACATAGACAAACTGTTGGGCTACAAAATACTGCTACATGAAGAAAGTCAAAGTACTGCTCGATAGAAGTCAAAGTACTGCTAATGTTCTAAAGAAGTCAAAGTACTGCTAAAGATAAAGGACTAATATGCAAAATACGTTTAAGGATTAATGTGTAATTCTAGAATGTTCATAGAGTTATTATTAGACTATAATTAGAATTACTTGTCGTTCAAGTATTGTAAACCGACTAGGGTTTTCCTTGTGCCTATAAAAGGACCCCTAAGTTGGCATTAGAGATACGAGTTTATTAGAGAAAAGTATTAGTCTATTATTAGAGTATTAGTGTTTAGAGTTTGTTAGTGAATCTGTGTAAAGTAAGCAGGTTCAAGGTTTAATATAATCAAAGTTTTGTGTTAATTATTCTTAGCTTTGTTGAAGTAGATTCCGCATACTTAACAAAGTATATCAGCGTTTCAATATTAGTAGTTTTGGATTTATCTAAGGTTGCTAAACCCTTAGACAAGCTACAAGTTAGTTTGGTCAGAGTATATCGATCCAACAAGTGGTATCAGAGCTTGTGTGGAGACTCTGATTAAGAAGAAACTCTTAAAACCGATTTAACTACAAACCCTAAACGATGACGACTGAAGTTGCACCAATCCCATCCATCACCTCACTCAGAATTCCTATCATCAAGAAGGGAGAATATGATCTCTGGAGCATGAAGATGCGGCAGTACCTTGCTATTACAGACCGTGCTCTATGGGATGTGATTGTCAATGGTAATGTTGTTCTTGATGAACCTGTAGCAGTTGATGGACAACCTAAACCACCTCAACCAACCTTGCTAGCAGCTACAAAGAGAAATCAAGATAAGGCTCTCAACATACTGTTGTCTGCTATTCCTGATGGTCACCTACTAAAGTTCCATGATGCTAAGGATGCAAAGCAATTGTGGGCTGCGATCAAGACAAGATTTGGAGGTAATGATGCTTCCAAGAAGATGCATAGAAACTTATTGAAGCAGCAGTTTGAAACTTTCACTATCGGTGAAAGAGAAGGTCTTAATGCTGCCTATGACAGATTCCAAAATTTACTTAGTATGCTAGAGTTGTATGGAGCAGAGGTAACCGTTGAAGATGCAAATTTGAAGTTCTTAAGGAGTTTGCCATCAGTCTGGCATGTGGTTGCTACCATGATTAGAGGACAACCTGGATTGGAGTCTATGGACTTTGATGATCTCTACAACAATTTGAAGGTGTACGAGCAAGAGATGAATGGTCATAGTTCTCAGAAAACTCACAACAAAGCTTTTGTGTCTTCTGAAAATAGAAGCAGTACTTCTACTAAAACTACTGCTTATCCTTCTCAAAGTACTGTTGGTGATACACAGCATGTTTGCACAACCACTGTCACTACCACCCCATCACCAACAAACAACACCAACTCTGATGATGTTGTATGTTCCTTCTTTGCTCAACAAGCCACTCTACCTGTTACCTATCAAGAAGACTTGTTACAGATTGAAGAAGATGCTTTAGAGGAGATTGACATAAGATGGCAAGTTGCCATGATCACTGCAAGGATCAAGAAGTTCATGAACAAGACAGGAAGGGGAATTGATTTGAAAGCCAAACAGGGTATCACTTTTGACAAATCCAATATTGAATGTTTCAATTGTCAAAAGCTTGGACACTTTGCAAGGGAATGCAAGTTTGCAAAATATCAAGCAAACAGAATGATTGAACAACCCAAGGTTGAAAGAAAAGAGGCTCCTATTACTGAATCACAACCAAAAGCTTTGGTGGCTCAAGAAAATCTAGCTGAGATTGACTGGAGCAATGAATTTGATGATGAACCTGTAACCTATTCTATGGTTGCAATGGAAGACTTTGATTGGAGCACAGCTTTTGATGAGGAACCAGGATTTGCTGCTTTGGAATCAAGAGATGGTCTTGGAAGCTTTGACTGGAGCATGGAGGATGAAGATGAACCTGTTCAGATTGCTATGGTAGCTACTTCACCAAGTTAATCCAATGTCTCTGAGGTATGCTCTAAGTGTAATGATGTGTATCAAAAGTTGCTTAAAGACTATGTAACTGAAAGAGATAATTGTAGAACAGCTAGGTTTGAGGTAGCTGGTTATCAATTAACTTTAGAGTCAATGGAAGCCAAAATATTAACACATGAAAATAATGAAATGGTTTGGGGAGAAAAATATGAGCAACAAGATTATCAATTAAATTTAAGTGAATGGAAGTTAGGATGTAAGGTGTCTAAATTAGAAAAGATTACTAAGGAAAGAGATGCTTTGTTAGAAAAACTTGCTAGTATAAAACAGGCTGGTCTATCACATGTTCAATTTGTTGAAAAACAAAGAAGATTAACAGTAGAGCTGGACTAGGTTATGGTGTTGAGGATAGTAGTTCAGATGAGACCCCACCTAGTGATAAGGAAGAGATCTCACCTAGTGAAGATGAACTTACTAGCTCAGAAGAAAACACATCTAGGAATGAGGAACCAATTAGTGAATCACCTCCTGAGTTTAAGAAAGATAAGGAGTACCACTCAGTTCCTCCACCTACAGGTAGGCTTCAACCACCTAGGACAGATGTTTCTTGTTATGGTGTAGACAACCTAGAGTTTAGGAAGAAGCTTACTGGTCAATCTAGTTCTGAGAAACCCAAGGATGATTTTCAAAGGGATAATGATCAAAAGTTTCCTACAGTCTTTCAAAAACAAGCAGTACCTCCAAAATCTTTTCAAAGTACTGATAGACATTCAGCAGTACCTCCAAGAGAAACTTTTCAACATACTGCTATCTATAGGAAACCTTTTAATCATAGAAGAGGATTTGGGAATATGGAGCGAAAATTATGTTATGTATGCTATAGTCCTGATCATTTGATTAAGCATTGTGACTTTCACTCAGAATATTTAAGTCAGTTCCAAAAGAATAGACCTGCCACCGATAAGCCAAGGGAGACTAGACCAGTTTGGAATCACTCAAATAGGGTTAACCATAGTAATTTCTCTAAAGATTATAGGTACCCTCACCAGAAAAGACCTTTTTCAAAACCATCAGTACCCTCAATTACTGATAAGTCTAAGGTTTCTCAAGCAGTACCCTCTAAAAGTACAGCTAAGTTTTCACCCAGTCATGGTACTGCTAACACTTTTTCACATAAAAGACCTAAGAGATTCACTTCATATAATTCTAAAAGGTCTTACACCTCAAGAAGAGTACCTAGGTCAGAGAAACCTAAAGTCAAACGAAATTGGGTTAAGAAAGAAAGTACTGATGGGGAAAAAGCAGTACTTTCATCAGATAAGGGTGAAACAGGGAGTGTTGTTGATAATACAACACAGGACATGGGACCAAAGCAAATAATCATTGACCATGCCTTCAAAACCAGTGGAGATTACATACTTAAGGAATTCAAGTATGTCACTCCACAAGGGGAACACAAGTCAGTAATGGCTCGGGTTCCTAAAAGAAACTAACCCTTTTCTTTTACTGTGCAAGGCAACCCAGAGGAGGAGCTTAAAGATCATATTATTGTTGATAGTGGTTGCTCTGGTAGCATGACAGGGGACAAGGAGATCCTGTCAGATTTTAAGGCATATTATGGAGGAAGAGTTGCATTTGGTAATGATCCTGATGGAGGGAGAATCACTGGCAAAGGAACCATCAAGGCTGGATGTATTGATTTTGAGAATGTTAGATATGTGAAGGAGCTCAAGTTCAATCTTTTGTCAGTTTCTCAGATTTGTGACAAGAAGTACCCAATTCTGTTCACTGATACAGAATGTCTTATTCTCTCTCCTGAGTTCAAGTTTGTTGATGATCACATGGTAACATTGAAAGTACCAAGAATTAATGATGTGTACAGTTTAGACTTAAAGAGTCTCAATTCTGCTGGAAGAGCAACATGTTTAGTAGCCAAGGCATCATTCGAAGAAGCACATCTATGGCATAGAAGACTAGGTCATGAAAATTTCAAGAACATCAACAAGCTGGTCAAAGGCAATTTAGTTAGAGGTTTACCTTCCAAAACATTCAAGACTGATCATTCATGTTTGGCTTGCAAGAAGGGTAAACAACATAAAGCTTCATGTAAGAAGCTTGAGGACAGAGTTATTAGAGAACCTTTGGAGTTGCTACACATGGATCTGTTTGGACCAGTTTCAGTAGAGAGTTTAAACAAGAAGAAGTACTGCTTGGTTGTGACAGATGATTGTAGCAGATTTAGTTGGGTCTTTTTCTTGGGATTTAAAGATGAAACCTTTGATGCTATCCATGACTTGATAGTAGCCCTTGAAAATCAATTGAGACTCAAAGTAAGAGGTATTAGATGTGATAATGGAACAGAATTCAAGAACAAACATATGGATGAATTCTGTGCCAAGAAAGGGATCAAGAGAGAGTTTAGCATTGCTAGAACTCCACAGCAGAATGGTGTTGCAGAAAGAAAGAACAGGACATTGATAGAAGCAGCTAGAACAATGCTTGCAGATTCACAATTACCTATTCTCTTTTGGGCTGAAGCTATAAGTTCTCTGGGAGAAGAGTATCAAGTTTTCTAAACCTCAAAGTTTTCTACCTGCAGTCACACTTCCACCAAAGGTGTTTACATTTATTGCTTAGAAGAGTATCAAGTTCTCTGGGAGAAATACACCTTTGAAAGCCCATATATTGGAAGTTGCACAAGCAGTTAGGGATGCAGAGCAAGAGCATGAACAAGAGCAAGAGGAATCCTCTGCATCAGCAATTAATGAGCAACCAGCTTCAATAGAAGATAGTCCTTCTCAACATACTGCTTCTCAACATACTGATTCATCTCCAGTTGCTGAACCATCTCCACAAAGTGCTGCTCAGGAGAATTCCCCTCAAACTGAGACTCCACCACCAACTCCCAATGATTATGCTTCCACAGATAGGAATCAAACATCTGAGGAAGATGAGGAAGTTGTTGAGGATGTCTTGACCAACTATGAGCTTTCAAGGGAATTAAGGAGGCTCAAGAAGGTTACTAATGATCAAGCTGATCAGATATTGGATTTGACAAGAAATTTCAGACGATTAAAGAGGTTTGTTTGGCCATTAGTAAAGCAACACAGGTTGTGGGTAAAGTCACAGAAGAAGACTGGTCAATACTCAAAGAAGTCTAAGTCAAAGAAAAGAAAGATCAACAAGCAATCTTCATTCCAAATGGGAAGGAATTTAGAGAATTTGAATGAAGATACTGAGTTCAATCAAGATATTGGGCTTTATGATGATACACCTTTTGAAGATATTCCTCATGAAGATACTGTTGAGAGGAAAAGTGATGAAACAGAGCAGATCAACATTGAAGATGCTACTGTTGAAGTAAAAAGTGGTGATACTGAAGAAGTGAATTTGGAAGGAATTGATGATGAAAGTACTGCTCTTCAAGGTACTGCTCATCAAGGAACTATTACACCAAGGACTTTCGATTTTGAAGAAGATGTTGGTCCCTCAAATCAAGTTAAAGAGGAAGTTGGCCCTTCCAATCCAGTTCAACAGGAAGAAGAAGTTCGAAAACATACTGAAAGTGATGATGAGACTATTGCTGACATCATGTTGAATATGTCTAGACCAAGAGGCATAAATATTTCTGATGTTGAACAACAACCTCATACTTCTTCTCAACCTACACAGGAATTAGATCCAAAAGACAAAGGTAAAGGGATCATGGTAGAAACTAAGAAGAAGAAGCTTACCTTGAAAGAACTAAGAGCTATTCAGGATGCTAAAAATGAGGAAGCTGCAAAGAAATTACAGGCTGAATTAGATGCTGAAGAGTCAAGGAAACTTATCAAACCTAGAAGGCCACAAAGTAAAGCTCAAGAAAGAAATTCTATGATGGCTTATCTCAAAGGTAGAGGATATACAGGTTTGGTGAAATTGACACATACAGAGATGAAGGATTTGTATGATGCTGTTAGGGAAGCTGTAGAAAAAGATCTTGCAAGCATTATTTCTTTTGAAGATAAGAAGCTTGAAGATAACAGAAAGGAAAGAGTTGTTAGAAGGAGCTCAAAGAGGAAAAGAACAACAACTGATGAACAGTCATCAAAGAAGCTCAAGGATTCTATTGAATTAAGAGTAGACACAGCTGATGAGCTAAGAAATTACTTAAGAGTTGTTGACTTTGAGCATCCAAAATCAAAAGATGTTGCAGATAAGAAGTCCAAGATTTCTACATTCTCAGTTGTAGATTCACAAGAAGGGGATTACTTGATATTTCATAGACAAGATGGAAGTTTTAGAGTATTCAACTTGTTATGGGATATTTTACATCTGATAGACAGAGAGGATTTGCTTCAGCTATATCTACAAGTGCAGACTTATTTTGAGCATATTCCACCACAAGGAGTGGGTTTGGTTCTGGTAGGAGATCTCACAACCATCTGGGAAACAGAAGAGACAAGTGATAGTGCTCTCTGGGAAAATCAAGAGGATTGGGAAATTAACAGATGGAGGTTCTTTGAATCAGTAGGAATACATGTTTTGGAGCTAGAAGATGTAACAATGATCCACATGCTAGCAGAGCAAAGATATCCACTTACTAGGGATCTGATGATCAGAATGCTAGATTATGGCATGGAAGTGGAAGAAGAAAGTGAAACTGCATTGATGGTGATTGGATTGTTCATCAAATGGACAATGCTAGCTGAAGATTGATGCATAACAACTGGTATGATATTTATAATATAAATCTTTTGAAAAATAAGTACTTTATTTAAAAGTACTGCTTGACAAACAGTACTTTCTCAAAGTACTGCTTGCAGCATGAAACCAGTAAAGCTTTTTTTATAAAATCAGAAATTTTTGAAAAGTGTAAAAACATTTCGAAGCACAAAGATTTAAACAGCAACAAATGGTATTCAACTCACCATGTTTATGTAAACAAGAAAGAGTTTGACTCATCATGAGGGTACGGCTCTGATGTGATTATCAAATCCATTTTTAGTTGACAATTTACTAAAAATTGTATGGTCATCAACTCACCATATCTATCATAGTGAAGAGTTGGCTAGCCCACAAGATAATGGCTTTGTGGTAAAGGCTGTGGAAAACCATTATATGGTAATTAGTTCACCATGGTAGTGATTGTACTAAAAAAACTAGCTAGTCCAAAAGCAAACGGCTATTGGTAAAGACTAATCAAATTCGTTGATAGCTGATGATTTGCTAAAAATCATATGGTTATCAATGTACCATGGTTCTTAAACCTAAACATTGGCTACTCCAGAGTTAATGGCATTGGTAAAGAGACATCAAAATCCATTAAGTTTTCAATGATTCACCTCTCACAGGAGTTAACACACCTGGAAGTGATGAGAATAGTATGAAACTTTTAAGATCTGATGTACCTATTGCCAATATGATGCTGAGTTGCTGAAAAGATCTGTTGCTGATAAAGATTGCAGTTAATGATTACTTTGATGAGGACAAAACAAACATGAGACAGAAGTTAATGATACAGTCTTTCCTTGAAGATAAAAATGTTGAAGTTAAAGAAATACAAAGGAACTTGAAATCAAGCAAGTGGAATTCAAGTTAGGGGAGGATTGTTGGGCTACAAAGTACTGCTACATGAAGAAAGGACTAATATGCAAAATACTTTTAAGGATTAATGTGTAATTCTAGAATGTTCTTAGAGTTATTATTAGATTATAATTAGAATTACTTGTCGTTCAAGTATTGTAAACCGACTAGGGTTTTCCTTGTGCCTATAAAAGGACCCCTAGGTTGGCATTAGAGATACGAGTTTATTAGAGAAAAGTATTAGTCGATTATTAGAGTATTAGTGTTTAGAGTTTGTTAGTGAATCTGTGTAAAGTAAGCAGGTTCAAGGTTTAATATAATCAAAGTTTTGTGTTAATTCTTCTTAGCTTTGTTGAAGTAGATTCCGCATACTTAACAAAGTATATCAGCGTTTCAATATTAGTAGTTTTGGATTTATCCAAGGTTGCTAAACCCTTAGACAAGCTACAAGTTAGTTTGGTCAAAGTATATCGATCCAACACAAACACTAAACATAATGTAGGGTCTACTAGCCATTAGATAGAGTAGACTACCAACCATTCCCCTATATTTAGTGCTATCTACGGATTCACCTTCTTCATCCTTTGGTGAGTTTGGTTTAGGAGGACATGGGTATTTTCATGGGTTTGGAATCTTCAAGACCAAATTTATTAAGCATATCCTTGATGTACTTAGATTGGTTGAAGAATATCCCATCATCTAATTGTTTAATTTGGAGTCCTAAGAAAAAGTTTAGTTCCCCCATCATACTCATTTCAAACTCATCATGCATGATTTTTGAAAAATCATCGCATAACTCTTGATAAGTTGATCCGAATATGATGTCATCCACATATATTTGAACTATGATTATATGTGATCCCTTTTTCTTAGTGAAAAGAGTGTTGTCTACTAGGCCCATGGTATACTTATGGTCAACTAGGAAAGTCTTAAGTTGATCATACCAAGCTTTTGGTGCTTGCTTAAGTCCGTATAAAGCCTTTTTAAGTTTATAGACATGATTTGGTTTTTCAAAATCGGCAAAGCCGGGAGGTTGTGCGACATACACTTTCTCAATAATAAAACCATTAAGAAATGCACTTTTGACATCCATTTGAAAAAGTTTAAAGTCGTGTGCACATGCATATGCAAGTAGTATTCTAATTGACTCGAGCCTAGCTACCGGTGCAAATGTTTCGTCATAGTCTATGCCTTCTTGTTGATTGTAGCCTTGAGCTACTTATTTTTTTGAAGGTGACTTTCATTTTTTGGTTTGGAGTCCCAACCTGCCACTTTGGCAGGCCCTCATCCACCACATGCCCAGACTATGTTGTCTGAACCGGATCCACGCTGGGCGTAGTGGGGACTACAAACGGCATCCGCCCGGAAACTGTACCGCCTCTACACGACTTCCTCGCTAGAGTAACAACCGGATGAAAACCGAGGGCGGCTCGGATTTGAACCTGTGCAACATTGGCTTACAGGCTCTCCTCTTCATTGCCAAATACCAACAGAGCTTGTGGTCCACAAGTGAGGACTTCCCGGTAGGTTACCCACCCGGTACTACTCTCACTCGTGGCTCGCTTAACTAACTAAGCTTCAACCATTAGACCACAAGCTTGTTGATAGCCTTGAGCTACTAGCCTAGCTTTGTTTCTAGACATTATGCCATTTTCATCCATTTTATTCCTAAACTCCCATGTTATTCCGATTATGGTTTGATTTTGAGGTTGAGGGACCAATGTCCAAACATTATTTCTAACAAACTGATTTAATTCTTCTTGCATCTCTATGACCCAAGATTCGTCTTTTATGGCCTCATTTATATTTTTAGGCTCAATAGTTGAAACAAAACAAAAGAAATTACTTTGGTTTTGGACTTTTGATCTTAATGTTCTTTCATTAATTTCTCCTATAACATTGTCTAATGGATGACTTTTGGATTCTTTGAAGTTGACTATTTCCCTATCCACGGGTTCATCTTCTTTGTCATTTTCTACATTTTCTTGGTTTTCAACCATTTGACTTTCAACTAAATCATCATCTACCAAAGGTGATGTCTTAGAGGGAGGTGGACTTTTGTCGAATGTTACGTTCAACGATTACTCGACTCTTGAGGTTTCTTTGTTTAAGACAATGTATGCTTTACTATTTTGCAAGTATCCAAGCACTACAAAAAAACAGGCTTTCAGAGACTGAATTTCTAGGGACTGATATATCAGTCGCTGATACATAGCATCGGTAAGTGAAACATCATTTACTGATACTTTTAAGGACTGACCTTTTATTGACTGATTGCGGAGACTAAAAATCAGTCCTCGATTCAGTGACCCCATATCTGAGACTAAATTTCAGTTACTAATATGCCTGTACGGGAAAAAAAATTGGAGGCAAATTTGTTAGTGACTGAATAAGGGTGACAATTCAGTCCCTAGTACATGTACACCATATCTAAGACTAAATTTCAGTTACAAATATATTTGCGCAATAAAAAATTTTGGCAGAAAATTTGTTAGTGACTGAATTATAGTCACAGTTCGGTCCCTATTACATGGAGATCATAGCTAAGACTAAGTTTCAGTTACAAATATGTCTACACAATAAAAAGGTTTGGAGGGAAATTTTTTAGTGACTGAATTTCAGTCACAGCTGCGTCCCTATTACATGGAATCATACCTAAGACTAAAATTCAGTTACAAATATGTTTGCGCAATAAAAAAAGTTTTGAGGGAAATTTTTTAGTGACTGAATTTGAATCACAACTCAGTTCCTAATACATGAACATCATAGCTAAGAATAAAATGTATAAACATAGATTAAAACGGACTAAAACGTTTAAAAACGGACGAAAACTTATAAAAACGATTAAAATCATACAAAAATGTATCAAAACGGATGAAAACATAAAAAATGGAAGAAAACGTATAAAAATGGACGTAAACGTAAAAAACGGACTAAAACGGATGAAAACGTATAAAAACGTTAAAATATAACAGACAAAAACTGATGAAAAGATAAAAATACGGATGAAATCGTATACAAATGGACGAAAACAGATGAAAACATATAAAAACGTAAAAAAAAAGGACTAAAATGGATGAAAACGTATAAAAACGTAAAAAAATGACGAAAACGTAAAAAACGGATAAAAACATAAAAAAAGGACGAAAATGTATAAAAACGGACGAAAACGTAAAAAATGGACGAAAACGTATAAAACGGACAAAAACAGATAAAAACGGATAAAAACGAACGAAAATGGATTACCGACAGAATATACGGTTCTATATATTGTAATGTACTACACTTGTTTTTAAGACCTACATATATTTGTATCGTTGTTAGTAATTGTAAGTTTGTATATAAACCTATTTACGGATTGCTATTTATGTGTAACACTTAGGGGTTCACGCACGAAACCTTGGTTTATACCCCCGTGACGTGGGAACTCGAGCAGAATTCAAGTTTCAGATGTTCAAAACATCTTTAGTATTCATATTCTTTGGCTTTCATTTTGAGTGTTGACAATTTAAGACGTGTAATCGGAATAATGACATCAATCAGTTGCTTCATCGAGCGTGACATCCCTTTTAAAGAAATGACTATTATGTTCTTACCATATAAAATAAGTCGTGGTGCCTATAGCAATCGTCAATCCACTATACTATACACACCACTTCCATTCAAGATAATAACAAGAAAGTTGCATATAGGCATATAGCCAATCAACGCACTCTACTTTACACACCACGTAGACCATCAGATTGCCTTTACGGGTTCTCACAACCCTAAAGATCTCCTTATAAATACTAGACCATTTTCTCGAAATAGTCCAAGCCAATCCCAAGCAACATATCCTGCCTTGAGAACTCCACATTCAAGTCTATTATCCTCTAGGGTAATTGATACAAACCAACTGAGCCGACTCGACTCGAAAATAGAGTCGAGTAGATTAAACTCGAGCTTGACTAGTTTAAATCGAGCTGATTTCGAGTAGTTTACGAGTCGATCTCGAATATAATGATTATGGATATTTCTAGGGTTTATATGTAACTACACTAAATGTATTTATTTATGAATGTATCAGTTTTTTTAGCTGAATTCAAATATTATCTTATAATTCAATCATAATGGTTTAAAAGACAAGTCATTCCAAATAAAACTAGTTTTCCGAACACTTTTTTATAAATGTAAGAATACACTTTGGTACAAATTTGTTTGACATAATCTATATCTATATAAATATTAATTTTAACTGGTTCTTAAAAAAATGTGATGCTAAAATAAAATTTAAATATTTTTTATACCAAAAACATTTTTTTGCTATTCCTTCTCCCTCTCATTCTTCCCTCTTACAATTTTTCCACCAAAATCAAAACCCCAAACCTTCCCTCTTATTTCTCCATTTTTTTGCTAACTACCCACCCATCTCTCCTTATCCTATCACTTTTCATTTCCATTTTCCATTCAACAACAATACCAACTATCGACTCAGCTATTTCCCACCATCTGATCCTGCCCCATCTCGGACGCACGCCGCCATACCCTCCTGCCATCTTTCATTGTCCATCATCTCAGGCGCACCATTTTGGATCTAAGGTTTGGATCTTAGTTTTTGAAATCGTATTGGGTCGTTATGTGTCAATTTCGTGTTTGGGTATTTTTAAGAATTAGGGTTCATGTAAACCCGTATATATATGATCGATTGTCAATAAGTTTTATCTTACTATATATATCATTCTAAGTAAGATTACATTTCTACCCTTTTTTTTTTTTTAGTTCTGAAATAGTGAATTTTACTTTCTTTGAGTGATTTGCACCAAGTCTATTTATACAAGTGAGCATTAATGAAGTAACTAGATTATTATTGATATGACAGAAGAGTAGTTAATTGCTTATGTTCTACGAGCACTGTGGTAGCACTCTTAATAGTTCATAATAATGAATGTGTTGTGACTTTTGAGATCAAATGGTCTATATTGCAAGATAACTTTTCATATGAATTGTAAAATCTGTCGCAAATCACTGAAAAGGGAAATAAGCTCAGAAACTTTATCAATGTCAATAGAACTTCAGTCTTATCATATTCTTTTAAGACTATAGGTTTTACGCCATTTCTTCTGAGTACCCTGAATTCAGCAACAAGGACAAGACTCTAGTTTTCCAATTCTCTGTTAAGCATGAGCAGAAGCTTGACTGTGGTGGTGGATACATGAAATTTCTTAGTGGTGACGTTGACCAAACGAAATTCGGTGGTGATACCCCATACAGGTTGTTTATTCAAACATACACGCATTGTTCGCTTGTTTGTTTGTTATGTTTTCATATTACGCATTGGTTTTAATGTTCTTGTTGTTTACTGCAACATCATGTTTGGACCTGATATCTGTGGGTACGCCACAAAGAAGGTTCACGCCATCTTGACATACAACGGGGAAAACAAATTGATCAAGAAGGACGTCCCTTGTGAAACTGACCAGCTTTCACACGTTTATACCTTCATCCTCCGCCCTGATGCTACCTACACTATCCTCATCGATAACGTAGAGAAGCAAACTGGAAGATTGTACTCTGACTGGGATCTTCTCCCAGCAAAGCAGATTAAGGACCCCGAGGCGAAAAAGGTAATATGGCACCAAGTTCTGTTACTCTTTTTATATCTATATTGGGATCCAGAACTGATTGTTGTTTTTCGGTTACCAGGGTTATGATGACATCGAAAAGGAGATCCCAGACCCAGATGCCAAGAAGGTTCGTGTTTATTTTCAGCATTCTGTTTTTGAATTGTAAAGCTTTCTGGGATTAATTTCTGACAAAAATAAATAAAAACTCCAGCCAGAAGATTGGGACGAAGAGGAAGATGGTGAGTGGACCGTCCCAACTATTCCAAACCCAGAGTACAAGGGCCCATGGAAGGCAAAGGTTTGTGGATTTTTCCTTTCGGTGCATATCTTTTATACTAATTAGTAGTATGCATTTTCTAAAATTTATTTCCCTTGACAGAAAATCAAGAACCCTAACTACAAAGGAAAGTGGAAGGCACCTATGATCGACAACCCAGGTACCTGTCATACTTCTGAATTTTTTTGCAGATGTTTAGTTTTCGTTAGTATCGAGTTTAGTTTATATTGACTATGATATTCTCTAAATTGTAGATTTCAAAGATGACCCTGATCTATATGTTTTCCCCAAGTTGAAGTATGTTGGCATTGAGCTATGGCAGGTAATTGCTTTTTTTTCAGCACATTGATTGAGTGTAATATGTCACTTTCTGAAAAATCAAAAGCTCAAATGAATGTGATGCTTGTTTCTCAGGTGAAATCAGGAACATTGTTTGACAATGTGTTGATATGTGACGATCCTGAATATGCCAAACAAATGGCAGAAGAAACATGGGGCAAACAAAAAGATGTATGTTGCTTTATATCCACAACTTACTAGTTTATATTAATATTTGGCATTGTTTCTTCTCATAATATTATTTTTTCGTATTTTAGGCTGAGAAGGCTAAATTTGAAGAGCTAGAAAAGCTGAAAGAGGCGGAGGTATGTTTTCACTGTTATTGTTGTCAGTAGGGTTGTGTAATGGGTTAACCCGAGACAATTTTTTGTGTACATTATTTGTCTTGTGTAAAAATTAGGGGCCCAAATATGTCTACAAAGTAATATTACTACAGTAATAGTCTGTATTAGAATAGCGACAGCAAAAAGTTGGGTCAATCGGCTCTATTATGGGTAAAACCGGTACATTGAGCTAAACCAAAACAATGTTTTTTCTGCAGATTATGAATTTTTCAAAACAACTAGCTTTTCACTACAAAAGTTATATTATCTCAACAATAGTATAACTTCTGGATAAAGTGATTTAGAAGGTTTATTGATTAAAGCCATCCTTTGTCTAACTGTTGACCCATTAGAGAGAAAAGATATCCAGAATCCCTTTTTACATTAGCGTCTGCAATATTATCCTTTGGTTTTAACTTCCTATGGTTTCCCTTTAACATGAAAGTGATAATCCTTTGGTTTTAACTTCCTATGGTTAGCATATATTTATAAAAAAAATATCTGTAAAACTGTTGTCAACTCAGAAACTTTATCAATGTCAATAGAACTTTAGTCTTATCATATTCTTTTAAGTTTTAATTGAATGTCTGGCTTTACAAAGCTCATGTTTTTCTAGAACAGGAGCTTTTCATGAGACAACCTATACACAGATTTAATGATTTCCGTCTATTATCATTTTATTATTGGAGAAGACAGGGTTCAAGGACTTTCTACATATTGACAATTTTGACAAGGGGACCATATTAAAGATTTTGGACCGAGCCAAAGAGGTAAAAGCGTTGCTAAAATCAGGAGAGAGAACATATCTTCCGTTTAAAGGGAAAACAATGGCTATGATATTTGCCAAGCCCTCCATCAGGACTCGTGTTTCCTTTGAAACACGATTTTTTCTCCGTTATCTAATTAAGAGCAAAGGTTAGTGAACTTGAACCGTATAAACGTAATTATGAGAAATTGGCAAAATTCTTGAGCCAAAAATTTCCAGACTTCGAGAGCACAATAGACTCACCAAATACTACTGAATGTGATGGTAACGATGATCCATTCACCGATAGTGATATATAGGACGTTTAAATTTATTTCTATTGAATTTGGTTTTATTTTTAAACATATTGAATTGTAAACTCTTGTTATTTTGATTGGTGATTATTATGTTTTAAAGAAATATTGTTATTATTATTGTTTATGGTTTGCAGTTTTATATACTATTGTAAGCGGTCATGTATGCATTGTGAATGAGGATTGAATTAAATTGTATTTGCCACTAACTTTTAGTTTATAATAGAAATATAATGGAACGACGCCATCATATTGGAGACTGATTTGAATGTTATTTTGTATCGATTAACATATATTTTGAAACTAATTTTTAGTCACTAGAAAAACAAATTAAGGACTAATTCATATGTTTTTTGTGACTAACAATCAGTCTTTAAAGACTTTCATCGGAGACTAATCTGTTTTTAAATCCTATTATTAGAGACTGATTTGGTACGGTGATCTACAAAACAACGAAACGTATTAGGGACTATAAACAATGTCTATGGACTAATTTTCAGTCCCTAAATCCATGTGTTAGTAACTGATCAAACATAGTATTGGCGACTAACTTTTCAGTCGCCGATAATATGCATTGGGGACTGAAATAACATGATACCAACCCATAGAAATAAGGACTGACTTTTTTATTTTGGTGACTGATCTCTGGTCCTCGTTGGTTCGATACAACAAGGACTGAATTTCAGTTGATAACGTCACTTTCCGTAACTAAGCTTCTATCACTGATTAGTGACTAGCAAAATCAGTCCTTGATATACCATCCGTAACTGATCATGGTGTATCGGAGACTGATTTTTCAGTCTCTGAAAGCCTGTTTTTTTGTAGTGAAGGAATACACCTTCATAAGACTTTGGGTCAAACTTGGTGAGATAATCCTTGGTGCTTAAAATGAAGCACTTGCTTCTAAAAACTCTAAAATATCCTAAAGTAGGCTTTTTGCCTCTATAAAGCTCATATGGTGTTTTCTTCAAAAATGGCCTAATTAAGACTCTATTTAGGATGTATGTTGATGTGTCTACGGCGTTACACCAAAACTTTTGTGGTATATTTTGTTCGTTTAGCATTGTTCGACTCATTTCTTGGAGTGTTCTATTCTTACGTTCTACTACACCATTTGATTGAGGGGTTCGAGGAGCCGAGAAATTATGTGTTATGCCATTAGCATCACAAAAAGCTCCGAATTGGGTTTCGTTATCAAATTCACGACTGTGGTTGGTTCTAATTGACACAATGCTATTTCCTATTTGATTTTGAATTTTCTTACTTAGAATTTCAAATTTATCAAATGCTTCATTTTTAGTTTTCAAAAACTTAGTCCAAGTATACCTAGAGTAATCATCTACTATTACCAAAGTATAGAAGTTTCCTCCATAACTTTGTATAGCGGATGGACCAAACAAATCCATATGCAACAATTCTAGACACCTAGATGTAGACACCATGTTTTTAGCCTTATGGCTATTATGAACTTGTTTCCCAATTTTGCAAGCATCACAAAAGTGTTGGTCGTATTTCAACTTGGGTAGGTTCCTAACGAGTTCCTTAGATGATAAGGATTGGATGAGTCTCATGTTGGCGTGACCTAAACGTCTATGCCACAGAGTTGAGTTGTCGTCTAAGGATGTGAGACAAAGTTTGTCTTTAGATGTTTTGTCTAATTTCATAACGTAAACGTTATTCTTCAAAACACATTTTCCTACGGTTATGCCATTTTTAAGTATCTTACTTCCGTTTTCACTGAAAAGGACGTCATACTTTTTACGGCATAATTGACTAATGCTAATCAAGTTAAAACCTAAGTTATCTAAATGAGCAACATCATCAATAGTGAGAGAGTCATGAGAGATCGTACCTTTTCCGATGATTTTTCTTTTAAGCTTGCTACTAAATGTAAAATTACCTCCATCGTACACTTGGTAGATTGAGAAAAGGCTTTTGTTTCCCGTCATGTGTCTTGAACACCCACTATCTTTAATCCACTCGTCCGGTTCTAACCCGACTTTCAAGCACACCCAAGTTAAAGAAAAACTCAAGCGTTTAGTCCCCTAATATCTCATGGGTCCATTTGGGTTGAACATAGCATTATCTTGATTCATGTATGGAAACGGTGGATATGGGTTCCATGGCATGTAGTTGGGACCTTGATAGTTTCTAGGTATGTTTGGGTTCCAACTATTTTGATAATGATGTTGAGAGTTGTAGTTACTCTTTGGAAAGGGGCGTTTGGGAATAGAAGTTCTAGGTCTGTGTTGAACCATTTTAGTCCTAAACTCATTTTTAACTTGTCCTAATCCTATAGCAACTGCTTGTTTTTGTTTGTTAACAGTTGTACTAATGCTAGGTTTTCTTGTGACTTTAACAAATTCAGTACAATCCGAAGTACAAGTTTTCTGTTCATCAACAGTACCCGCGGAACCTATGGCCAACACAGGCGGAACCAAATTTTAATCAACAGTACCCGCGGAACCTTTGGCCAACACAGGCGGAACCAAATTTTTGGTTCCGTCAGATCCGTGGGTGTCTGAACTTGTTGGAACAGTTTCTTGTTCTTTAACGGCTAGTTTCTTAAAACTACTCAAGTTTCCTGATTTCATAAAACCTAATCTAGTTTTATCATGAGGTAGTTTTTGAATTTGCATTATCTCATATGCTAAACTAATGTTTTTATCAAACTTTTTAAACTTACAGTTTTATTTGATAAGTTCTTCCTGTTTGGACTTAAGTGTTTCTAGTTCAAGTTTTAGTTCCTGACAAGACACACATGTTTCTTTAACATCTTTACCCTTTTCTAATCGCAAAGCTTTCTCTTTTAACCAATAAACTTCATTTTCTAAAAACTTCTTTTTGGTTTTTAAGAACTTATTTCTGTTTATGATTTTTAGGGTGATTTCACACAGTTTGTTATATTCTATTTCTAAGGTGTCATCATCAATAGAGGAGCAAGATGAGTCAGATTGTACCTCGTTAGAGTCATGAGCCATAAGAGCAACTTCATCATTCTTTGGCTCTTCGTCATTATCTTAACTGTCACTCCAAGCACCACTAACAAAGGCTCATTGAGTCTTGTTCTTGGGTGTCATCATCAATAGAGGAGCAAGATGAGTCAGATTAGGTGACTAGTATCACCGCACCTAAAACACTTCCTATCTACTTTGCCTTTCTTATCATCACGGTCTTTCCGGAGGGATTTTCTTTCTTCTCGAGGTTGTCTAACAAACTTTCCTCGTCTTCTGAAGAACTTCTTGAAATCTCTCACGGCCATAGCAAACTCTTCGTCTTCGCTACCTGAGCTAGACTCTTCATCATCACTTGACTCTACCCTAGCTTTTAAGGCAATGGACTTGAACTTTTCCTTTTTGCCTTTGACTATTTCTGAATCTTTTTCCATGACCATCTCATGAACTTTGAGATTTCCTATGAGCTCGTCAAGTGGCATGCTTGAAAGATCCTTGGATTCTTCAATGGTCGTCACCTTTGCTCTCCACTTCGGATGAAGTGCTCTAAGAAATTTCCTGACAAAGTTCTTACTAGAAAAATAATCGTCAAGTGCTTTAAGAGAAGTAACAATAGTATTAAACCTAGAAAAAGCACTATCAATGGTCTCATCTTCAGGGATAACAAATTGTTCATATTGTTGAACAAGAAGATCAATTTTGTTATCCTTTACTTGTGATTTCCCTTGATGAGTGATGATTAAGGATTGAAATATATCTTTAGCGGTTTTGCACATAAAAACTCTTTCGTATTCTTTCCTAGGTAAAGCATTATAAAGCATCATTTTAGCTTCATTATTTTTGGCAATTAATTTCTTTTGCTCATCACTGTGACGAGTAAGAAAACTATCCTCATCCCGACCGCTTGATATATCCTTAATTATAGGTTTATGGTCACCTTCTACAATGATGTACCATAGATCTATATCCTTTGACTTCACATAAGTTTCAAAGCGATTTTTCCAATATATAAAACTATTTGCTTCAAACAGTGGTGATTTTTGCATAGATTGCCCTTCTTTGTAGTTTTCAAAATCCATTGATCGTTTCAAGTTTTAAAATACAATATATTTTGAAAATCTAGAGTAACGTAGCTCTGATGCCAATTGTGGAAAACTAGAAGGGTGGTTGAATAGTTTTTACCACTTTTTTAAATTTATTCGCTTTGAGTACTTAACGTGATTTCAAACTAATGCAAATAATCAAACAATATAAGTAAAAAAAGTATGGAAAGAACAATCAAACCACACCACGGATGTTTATAATGGTTCGGTCTACAACGACTCTCTTCCTTGCCCTACTCCACTCCTCGAGCCTCTAACTCAAGAGTTTTTCTTCACTAAGAAACAAGCTCCTTTCTAGGCGGAGAAAACCTTTACACGTCGCTTACTCTTTTTTCGGTACTAAGCTAGATACCGAGTTCTTTACAAGGGTAAAACCACTCCCAACGTCGCTTACACTTTTTCCGGTACTAAGCTAGATACCGAGTTCTTTACAAGGGTACAACCACTCCCGACACTCTATGTGTTTTGAGGACTAAAACACTAACCGATCACTACTGAATGTTTGGTATAACAATGATGTGTGAACTACTAATAAATCATACAGTAACTATGCTAATAGGTTTACAACAGTGTGTTGAACCTTGATGCTTGATCTCTTTGCTACAAAAGAAAGATCTCTACAAATGAAATGAATGAATGAATGGGTTGGTAAAGTAATAAAGAATGTATATGCAATGTATGCTATGTAAGTGATGAGTGAACTTGAATGATCAGCTTGCTATTTATAGGTAAAAATGACCAGACAAGGTACGTATTTGGCGGACCCAAATTCTGGGTTCCGCCCTTATAGCTGTTTGGGTCCGCTGGGACATGACAGCTAGCTTTTACCATATTTTACCAAGATCTTACACAATCCAACTCATTGCTTGAAGATCTTTCCAAAATATTTTACTAAGTCTTACAAGCTATCCAAATGATGTATGCCATGATGTCATGTATATATTTATATTTTAAGAATTAAATTGTAAATAGTATAAATGTATATATGTATGTAACATGTATCCTAGTGATCATGTAGCATGTATATGATGAGTTTTAAAAGCTTATTACTATAAATGTAAAAGATTTTAATTATATTTATGCTTTGCTAAAGATAAACTTTATAATTGTCATTAACAAAATATAACAAAGATCGTAAAATATAAATAACGTTTTTAGGACGATATTTGTATTAATATATATATATATATATATATATATATATATATATATATATATATATATATATATATATATATATATATATATATATTGTTGGAGACGAGTGAGAACCATCAGTACCCGTCCCTGATACAAAGCTTCCACGACCAGCGTTGCAAGGACGGTGTATGGTTGCATGACGAGGCTCGTGTTCAATACGTAAGTACCGTTTTTTTTCTTTTTTTGGTTTTTTATTTATTTATTTATTTATTTTACACGCACTTTAATGATTTATTGAAACATAATGTAGTAACCCGAGTAACATATTAATTTTATCAATTTTTTTTTTTCATCTACACTGGAAGAGATGTGCGAACTGCGGGATTTGGGAGCTAACACGCCTACTGGGATAGCCTACACAGAGGAAGATATACTTGCCCGGGTTTTAAAAGGCAAGCTGCGGGGTTATATAGCCGGTAGGGGTAGGGTGTTAGCCGGCAGTGGCAAGACAAAGATACCCATGCCGCCTCCCGGTTCATACAATCGGCCCGAGATTGACAGGATGATGGCCGAAAATCAGAAGAAGATCAAAGAAGTCGAAGAAGATGCTAAGGCCACTAAGCGTCAACTCAACGCAATTATGAATGTGTTACGGACTAACCCCGAGCTGTAGGGCCAGTTGATGAGCTAGCTACTTTCTCAAACCGAGGTACGCTCGGGCAGTGGGCGTGGCGGGGGCGAGGCAGGCTCGGGCAGTGGGGGTGGCGCAGGTGAGGCAGGCAGCTCGGGCAGTGGCGATCTCGAGCTCGAGGATGATGGCGGTTCCGATGATGGCGAGAAGCAGTGAGGTATATATGTATGAGTTATTTTGTACACTTTAACATTTTCTCCGTCCGTATGCTATTGATCCTCATCGATTCGTATTTCGTACACTTTAACACTTTAACACCTTGACTTTGTCCATCCGTATGCTATTTGACTCATCCGTATGTTATTATTTTACACTTTAACATTTTGGCGACTTGAACATTGAGGATATAGCAACTTTTGTGGTATTGGCAGCTTGATCCGTAGATTATAACACCCGTTTTGTAGAATTTGAAACGTTTTAATGTATTTAAGGGTGTTTAGCGATTACATATAAGTGTTTTGGCCGTTATAACTTGTTTTGGGATATTGACAGGTTTGTATTGGTGGTGTACAGGTTTGGGTTGTGTAGATTTTTTTCGAAAAAATCTGAAAAACTGCTGATGTGCAGCAGCGGCAGTTATAAGTACAGACGACATGTCGTCGGTACTTGTATGTTCTATTTAATTAATGTGTTTTAGTACCGGCGACATTTCGTTTGTACAATAAATTTATATTTAATTAATATATTTTATTACCGGCGACATGTCGTCGGTATAAATTGAAGGCCATTTGACTTCGTTGACCGGTTTGTTAATTAAGCAATTAATTAACTTTATTGTACCGACGACATGTCGTCGGTAAAATATTTGTCGAATGGCCAATTTCTTTGACTGAAAATGGTTGTAGGTCCCACACGAGCGTCGACAAATGTCGTCGGGACAGTAAGTCCTGACGGGGCATTCTCGACTATCAACGGCCGACGTCATGTCGTCGGCATCCACTACATGCCAACGTCATGTCGCCGGCATGATGTTTTTTTGGTCGTCGGAAAAACTGCTGATTGTACTATTGAAATGGGCTGGTTGGGTTGATTGGATAAAGTATCAAATCAAATCTGTTTTAGGTGCCGTTTGTTTATTCAGACATTTTATGTCTGAATCTGAATACCACTTCTGAATCTGAATACCTGGTCCAAAAGTCTGAATCTGAATTATTTTAGACTGTTTGTTTTTCAAAAACGTCTGAATATCTTTAATTTACCGTATTACCATTTAAAGGTTTAGCTAAACGGGACACGGGGTACACGGGTAATAATAAAACAAACCTTCTAATAAATACTAAAAAATATCAGCCACCCACACTTTTCTTATCTTCTTTCTCTCGTCTCTCTCTGCTTCGAACCAAACCAAACATCCTCTATTCATCAAAAATCTTTCCCCTTTGATTCAAAAATCTTTCCCCTTTGAAAAATAATAAGATCGAACATGGTTTTAATCTCAAGAAGGGTTGTGTTTGTTTTTCCAGCGAGCGAGATGGGTGGAGAAGGCTGGGACATGCCAAAGGTTGAAGAAGAGCAGATAATAAAGTTGGAGGATTGTTTTTTTATGGGTTGAAGAGCAGATAATAAGATCGAACATGGTTTCATCTCCTTTTCTTTTTTCAGATGTAATTCAGACAATTGCAAATATCTGACCGAATTAGAGGTTTTTCAGAGGTGAAAATCTCTGAATCTGAAAAAAAAACAAACACTATGATGTCTGAATACCTCTGACCGAATCAGATATCAGAGGTATTCAGACTTTTTACAGCGAAACAAACAACACCTTAGTCTTGAACACTAATTTTACACACATTAGGTCGGGTTGGCCCCTCCAGATTTTCCTTTGAACATTCACATGTAACTAAAATATTAAATATTATTAGAAAAACAGGATTATAAAATAGTAGATGATTTGTTGGAATTAATAGATTCAAAGAAACATTTGAATTACATGTTCGGAGACAATCAACCCGTTTTACCATCTCTACATGTTTCATTTGTAGCAATGTTCTTACTTTTTTAATATGGCGTATTTGCGATCTGATGTATGTTGGAGTTCAACCGTAACCTAAATGTGCCATAAAGTACATGAGTTGCATTTATGTTTCTGTTTTTTTAACGACAAAGACTCACTTGCCCAATATAAATGAGTTGAATTTGTCACCTGTTGACGTATGTGTCCGAACGGCCTGTCTCGACCGGCCGACCGGACGACATCGAGCCGTCCGGACATACCGGAAGGCACACGACTCATCCGGCCAATATCACTGTGAGTAATAGGACAGATGGCGATTACCTTTTGACAGATGGCAGCTGCAGACACCGCCGCCACCGCCCCAGGATTTACGGGATTATGTCGGGGACATGTCTCCTGGAAATCCGGCGCCGCCATTCCAGGTATCGAGGCCGAGTACTATAAATACTCGACTCATTTACTGCTCTCAACTAACACTTTTACCTGCATTAATTCCTCACTTCAGTTGATAGCCCTTTCGGAATATAAGATACTTACTCTCACACCGGAGGTGGGTCCTGGGATAACACCCGGGGCGAGCCTAACGTGTGCTGTTGTGTGCAGATACCCGGAAGACCCCAGATAGTCGAGGGGATCAGCACCCAAGCCTACCGGAAGAACCCTAGCTGAGTTCAACCGGCAGGCCCTCTTTATTTGTCTGAAGTGATTGCAAGAAATTGCTTCAACAAATTGGCGCCATCCGTGGGACCTTTCGCTCGATCTACCTGTGATTTAGAATGACAGGTCCTCCACCAACGTTTGAAACATTCGAAATGACAAATACAACACCCTTCACCCCTGTCCGGAATACTAGTGAGCCCGGAGGATCCGGAAGAAACCAAGAGCCCCCAGATGCCCAAGCACTAATTGCAAGCCATCTTTCGGCGTTGAAAGAACTGTTCAAACAACCGGGCAATCGCAACCTGATAAGCCCCAGAATGCTGAGGCTCGACGGTGAGTCTGAAAATTCAGAGGAAGAAGATGTCGGAGGGTCGCCCTTCGGGAAAGGAAAAAAGGCGGATGATAATTCGAGCTACGGAAAAGGAAAAAAGGCAGATGACGATTTGAGTAAACCATTCAAGGAAATGATCAAGTGCCCGTTCACAAAAAGAATCATAGAATTCTCGTCTCCCAAACACAAGATCCCAACAAACTTGAAACTATCCCAAGGGACCACTGATCCGGACGACCACATCAATCGTTTCACTGGAGCAGGAAATCATGAAGAGTGGCCCATGCCAGTATGGTGTCGAATGTTCCAACAGACGCTGGACGGAAAAGCCAGAGGATGGTTTGACAAACTCCCGACGGGGAGCATTGACAGCTGGGATGAACTTCAGAAGAGGTTTTTGAACAGATTCAGTATGTTAAGGATAAGCACCAAGGACCTAACAGAGATCAATAAAATCCACCGAAAGGCGAACGAAAGCCTTCCGGACTTTAAGGAAAGATGGATTTGCGAGGCCAACAACTTCCCGGACGCCCCGGAAATTATGCAAATCGGGTCGTTTTTGAATGGCCATCACTGCCCAGAACTGGCCAAGAAATTCTCAGACAAGATTCCTAAGACCGTTGATGAGATGTTGGAAAGGGTCGATGATTTTGTTCGGTCCGAGGAGGCTTTCCGGACGACAGAATTGCCGAAAGGAGAGAGAACGGAGTCTCGGCCTAACCCTTACCAAAGCAAGGGCGACTACCAGTCAAAACCCCCTACTGGAGATTACCGTCGGAGCAGCCCTAAGGTCGGGTATAAAGGACGAAGGAACGATTACTATGCACCTTACATCGCCCCAAGGTACGAAAACGCTGGGAGGTTCGACCCTCGCCGAAATGATGTCCGCCGAAATGATACAAGGCCAATCGACTTGGACACCCTCACCAAAACACCGAAGGAAATATTAGCGACAGAGCACCAGCTGAGATTACCGCAGCCCCCTCCTACGAAGGGAAAGCCACAGAAGGATTGTGAGGACAGATACTGTGACTACCATGGGGAGAAAGGACATTTCACGGATGATTGCTGGGTACTCAGGGAGGAGTTAAAAACCGCATTGAATACAGGGAAGCTGGATCATTTGGTAAAAGACCTCAGGAGGGGAAAGAAAACTAATCAAGGAGGTAACCACCAAGGGAATAGAGGGAAAGTAATCAACATGATTCGAAGCCTTACAACCTCCCGGAAAACGGAAGAAGTGGGAAAAGAAAAATGGATGGACGCTCCAATAAGTTTTCCGTCCCTTCCTTTGGAAAGGATGTCGGACGAACCGCTGATAATCAAAGTTGAAACTGAAGGAAGAGAAATCCGCGAGATCTATGTTGACCCTGGTGCGTCAATGGAAGTAATGTATGGGCATCAATTCGAGCGCCTGGATCATGCGGTTAAAGCACGGTTGAAGAAGGTTGACACAACCTTGACAGGATTCGCGGGAAAATCCGTTAGGCCAAGGGGGTGATTGACTTAGAGATCCGCTTCGGAAATCAGGATCTGTCCCGAAAAATCAGTTTGGAATTCGCCGTGATCGACTCACCTTCCCCCTACAATGCCATACTGGGACGCACCGGTTTGAGGAAGTTGCGGGCCGTACCCTCAACCATTCATTCAATGGTTAAGTTTCCAACACCGGGCGGCATAGCGACATTGGTCACTCAGCCAAAGACGCGAGGGCATCACAGTGCGAGGAAGGAGCCCATCGCAGGAACAAAAGAAGCCAAGGAGAGAAATCATCCGTTGGAAGGAAAAAGATGGGACAAGCCGTATGAACAAAAGAAAGAACCTAGGATAGGAAGAAAGGACGGGAGAAAGCTGAATCGGTATGATGACCAAGGAAGCCCCCACATACCAGCCAAAATACAAGTAATGGCTCAGGTAATCGTCAATACGAAATAACCACTGAAATGTCTTGCTATTTTATTCTATTACTGTAACAATGTGCGAACTAACGGAAGGAATGCAAATACCTTCGTAACTTAAGACAGGTAATTTTACATATCGGGAAAGCGAGGCCTATGGGAAAGCGGTCCGACAGAAGTATCGGAGCCTTGCCGAATGAGAAAACACAAGCCGAGCAGGGATAGGCAGGAGGACGCCACAAGCATGACGAGCAATTGATTGTAAAAAGCGTCCGTGTAAATAGGGCCTAACATATCTTATGTAATACCCGAAAGGGTTTGATATTAATGATTTAATGAAACATAGCTACCCTACCGTGGAAGGGAGCAATTTTCTCACAATATATCTTTGAAATGTTTGTGATATCCCAGAAAAGGCTCGATATTGACTATTTTTAATGACAAATGCAGTTACCCCACCATTGGAGGGAGGCAATGTCCCTGCGGAACATCACTCGAATATTTATGTGAGGTCCCACATGTGTAGCGATTACAAAATAGCTCGAACATAAGTTTAGGGTGACTCGTCCGGATGACTCGCGACATCCGGGCGTAGTCAGTGTTCGAGTTTCGAGTTGGGAACACAAGTTCAAAGTGACTCGTTCGGGTGACTCGCGACATCCGGGCGTAGTCAGTGTTCAAGGTTGATTTTCTGGACATAATTAGAAAATGGCCCCCCCGAGAGGTTCACGCCCTCCGGGGAGTGTGTGGTCAATGTCCAAAGATGGTTGATACCCAGAAAGGGGTTGCCATAATCCTGGCGGAAAGGCTGAACCACCTGTAATATCTCGAACATAAGTAGAAAGTGATCCCTCCGAGAGGTTCGTGCCCTCCGGAGATTAGTGATCAATGTTCATTGTTTTCTGGACATAATTAGAAAGTGGCCCCCCCCCCCCCCGAGGTTCGCGCCCTCCGGGGAGTTTGTGGTCAATGTCCAAAGATGGTTGATACCCAAAAAAGGAAGGGGTTGCCATAATCCTGGCGGAAAGGCTGAGTCATTTGTCACATTTTAAACATAAGTGAAAAACGATCCCTCCGGGAGGCTGGCCCCCTCCGGAGACTTTTGTGATCAATGTTCATAAGGGTACCATACAACCATACAAAATGTATAAACTTACACTAACGGAGCTATACAAACAGTAAAAATAATAACAAGCGAATATCACACGTTCGTGACCAAAAGAATGTGGCGCTGATACAAATGTACTTTCGGTACCATGCGAGTGACAGAGGTAATAACGAACAAGCGGTACAACTCATAACACCGATGAATACCGAAGAGCAACAACTGTTCGGCAGCATCCCATTCGAAGACCCAAATTGTCCCACTCCACTCCACACATGCAGTTCCACGTATAAGTTATAAAAAAAAGGATTTTGAGTGAGGAAGGGAAAAAGGGGGAAGAAGGATAAGGCAAGCGTTAATAAATCACAAGTTAGTAGAATCCGGCAGGATCGTTCAAAGGTCCAACAGAGCATCCCATCATATCAACCGAAAGGCCAATTCCAATAAACCTAAATGAAAAGAATCACTCCGAAAATAAGCAAAAACAATAGCGCGAAACATGAAACATGGAGCATGCGGAATACAGAACAGTCATAAACATATACAAATGAATAAATCACACGAATTATTTAAAATTATTACAGTCATCCGGATATATAAAAAAAAAAGGAAATTGTTCTTGACTCGAAGGCCTTACAACACTAAGGTAAACCAAATCACTCGAAGACTTAGGGAGCTGACTCGTCCCCTCCAGCAGTTGAACTCTCGACGTTGGTAGCCCCGGAAGTTGATCCCTTGGCGGCATCGGCAGTCTGAACCCGGGGAGAAGAAGCCGGGTCGGGATCAGGGAAGATTTTCAGGATTTCATCAAGAGACTTGAGATAGGAGCCGCTGATCTTCTTGATATAAGGATACTCTGCGGTAAACAACCCATCAAATGCCGGGTCGAGTTTCTTCGCAGCATCCACATCCAGGTCTTCCGTCTTGGCCAAAATGGCGGCCACTTCTTCCGGCTCGCGGCCCTGAACCACGCCCTCCATAAACCCGGACTGCGAGGACAAGCTGAAGGGCCCTGCTAAATGGTTCTTGTACTCATAGCTGCCCAACAAACGACGAACAACCTCCGGGAGAACCTCTTTAACGACCCTGAACCTTTCCCTTTCGGTGCGGCCCACCCGGGCAATTAGATCTTTCTTTTCTTCCCGAAGGCCCAAGTTGTCCTTCACCTCCTCACTCAGGTTAACCTTAGCTTTTTCCAAATCAGCTTCCAAGGCGCTGATTCGTTCCGCTGCGGCTAACCTCTCATCCTCCACCAGCTTCTCCAACTCTTTCACTTGCCCCATCAACTCCGACTCTCTCACCAGGCAAG
Organism: Artemisia tridentata subsp. tridentata; assembly: GCA_021014915.2. Taxonomy (NCBI): domain Eukaryota; kingdom Viridiplantae; phylum Streptophyta; class Magnoliopsida; order Asterales; family Asteraceae; genus Artemisia; species Artemisia tridentata. The sequence continues at coordinate 400,574,246 of CP139507.1, forward strand.
CGGAATGCTCAATCTTCAGTTGTTTGAGCTCTCCCCCATTCTTTCCGGGGTTCCCACAATGCTGGTGGATTTGGTAAAGCTCGCTGTGATCCTGAAGAAGCTTCTCGAACCGAAGCAGCAAGTCCGACTGAGCAACGGACCCCATACCCAAAAATTTACAGGCTCTCTGAACAGCCTCGGCATCCCCCAAACTTTCCAAAAATGACTCTTCTTTCGGAGTCGGTAAGTGCAACAACAATTCTCGGCAGACCTTCCAGTTATCCAAACGGTCATCCTTGCTCACCTTCCACGTCGGCACATGCAAAGAGGCCGACCCACTTTCACCGGCTTCTTTATCCTTCCCACGGTTAGGAGCAGCAGCGGAAGAACCCCCTACATTTTCGGAAAAAGAAGAAAAATAAATCAATAAGTCAAGTAACAATTGCGGAACAAATGCAAAGTTCGGGGGTCAACGTCTCATAAAATAAAAGAAAGAAGAGACTTGCCAGCACCAGTGGCCTCCGACGTGAAGCCCACGCCGATACCTCCTTGGGTATCCGGCTGTTTTCTTCCGGCCGAAGCATCGGGCCCCTCCGGCTGTTTTCTTCCAGCCGAGGCATCGGGCCCCTCCGGCTGTTTTCTTGCGCCCGACGCACTCTCGCTTTCATTTGGCCCTCGGAAAGTACCCCCGCCGGACGCATCACGATGAAGGCGGACTCTGGTCCCCTGTGTTTGGGACTGAGATATGGGCCGGACGACATCCTGGTCCGGTTTCCTCTTTCTGGAGCCCGAAGCCTTTGGGTCAGACTTTTCGACTCTGGTCATTTCAACCGTCTGCTCAGGGATAGCAGCTTGAGGAGCGACGGCAGCATGCGTTCCATGGGATTGACTCTCTTGATGTTTATCCCCCTGGGTCACCGGCACATCCTTTCTAACTTTGGGCTTCTTCAAGTATTGAGACATTATGATAGCTACAAAAAACGAGTGCATATAATGGTCAGAGCATTGCACAGACACGACGGTCGAAACACAACTAAAGTAACAAAAGGAGACGGACAAAGGCTGTAAGGGCGAAACCCCCCCTCGATCCCCTAAAAGCCGCACGACTAGTTGGGATACACCCAATCGGACGAGAGCCCTATGACATATGGGAAACTCAAGCGACGCGAGGTCTATCGCGTCCTAGGCCGTCCTATCGGCGTCCGGAGTAAGAGAACCGCAGGGTTTATATGCAAGCTACGATGATAAACCTCGAAAAAGGTTACATGGTGCCTGCCTTTTACTAGTTATACTTCTCTACGACATTTCGCAATCCTTGATAATCCCATGCACAGCCCTTTCACCCCATCGAAAGGCACGCTTTTCTACGACAAACTTTGGAGGAATCATAGGACCCCTGGAAAATTTTCACAAGTAAGGCAGGGATGGTTCGGAACGTACCTTCGAAAGACGAAAGACTCTTATAAAAATCACGGACAGATTTGCAAGAATCGTTCGGAAAATAATACCGGAAGGCGTCTCAGTTAAGAATATGGAGTTACGATAGTAGAAAACACACACCAGTGTCGCTATTTATAAGAAGAACTCAGGATGTGGAATGTCACATTTAGCGAGACGCTGACGTGGCTGCACCTCAGCCCGCGTGCTAAGTACGCGTATGCGTGTCAGTTCATTAATGATGACCTACATGGAACAACCATAAAGTAACAGAATTATAAATAAATAAAAAAAAGAGAGGTGCACTCATAGGAGCACCAAGGCAACACTTGGTAGGATCAGTGTGACGTAAGACATGCTAGAATCTAACGGCATATCCTTCGGAAAGGGTCAAACGTGAACCCATAGTTTGTCAGCAATATCATACCATCGGCACAATCACAGCGCCTACGCATAGAAGGGCAAGGCCCTCCAGAGAAGTTGAAAAAGGCACCCTGACCCATCGGGTGTACGCAATAATCATTCACCGGAAGAAATAGAGACATATATAATGTAAATTGTAAGCCATGAGAGGATCGGGAACGATGCAATAATAGCTTCCACACATCAAAGCCATAACATGTCAAAACCAACTCTTTAAGGCACTACACCATCGACCGAACTAAAAAGCAAATGCAACAGTGATCCTAAAGACTTAGGACGAAAGACCATAAAGTAATCTTCGACGTGTTACGTCAATACTTTACTAGCAATGCAATACCGATGGTACATGTATGTATCGGAAAGTGCAGGCTAAAATATGAAGCAGTTGTAAGGCATTATCTCAGTCTTATGGGTGTATATGTTCGAACGGAATGTGCCGAAAGGCACCAAGGGTATTACCTATATATCGCAGGTACCAAAAGGCGCACAGATATTATATAAGTATTACATTATCGGCCTTCAACCGATAATGCAATACTGGGGGGGACATGTTGACGTATGTGTCCGAACGGCCTGTCTCGACCGGCCGACCGGACGACATCGAGCCGTCCGGACATACCGGAAGGCACACGACTCATCCGGCCAATATCACTGTGAGTAATAGGACAGGTGGCGTTTACCTTTTGACAGATGGCAGCTGCAGACACCGCCGCCACCGCCCCAGGATTTACGGGATTATGTCGGGGACATGTCTCCTGGAAATTCGGCGCCGCCATTCCAGGTATCGAGGCCGAGTACTATAAATACTCGACTCATTTGCTGCTCTCAACTAACACTTTTACCTGCATTAATTCCTCACTACAGTTGATAGCCCTTTCGGAATATAAGATACTTACTCTCACACCGGAGGTGGGTCCTGGGATAACACCCGGGGCGAGCCTAACGTGTGCTGTTGTGTGCAGATACCCGGAAGACCCCAGATAGTCGAGGGGATCAGCACCCAAGCCTACCGGAAGAACCCTAGCTGAGTTCAACCGGCAGGCCCTATTTATTTGTCTGAAGTGATTGCAAGAAATTGCTTCAACATCACCCCTATTCTCATTTATTTTTATGCTTTGATTGATGATTTGTGATTTTTACTATCAGCACTTGATAATAAAACTTCATGTTTGATTGTTTTGCAGTTCCCTAAACAATTTGCACTTTGTGGGAGGGTTGGATGGGTTGTGACCGATAGCATCTGTATGTATTTTAATGAGGCATATAGTGCGTCAAGCGTGAAGATGGCTTGGACCACTTCTCGAATGGTAAATTTTGTTTCTTTCTAGTTTTTTTTTTTTTTTTTTCTTTTTTTAATTTTTTGTAATCTGATAAGAAGATAATATAGACGATTTTGAAAGGTGGTTAATGAGATAGCAAGTTTGTCGAGTGAGGCTGGCTTAGAACATAGTTTATTAGAACGAGATGAGATACATATATACATATTCTTTCTGTAAAATAACCCTTTTTGACACATATTTAGTACTGTATTAGAGACAAACAGCAGTCACTATGACGTTACTTATAATTTAGAGTTCCTGAGATTTTGTTTTCTTTATTTTAGGTGATCTTTTAATGTTTGTCGTTTTTATTCAATTTACATATCTTATCGTAAAATATTCTTGGAAATTTAGCTTTTTATGTTTAGGGATGTGCATGGTTCAGTCGAAATTGATTAAAACCAGCTAAATTAAACCAAATTGGTTGGTTTAGCCGGGTTGTCCCTTCATAATGTGACTGTCGGTTTGGGAAATTTTCAATCCGTTACATTTGGATGGTTTTGGTGTCAAGGTCCAAACTGAAGCACGTGTGCAGATATATAGGTTTTGGTTCCTGTAGAAATGAAATTTCGATAAATATGGTAGCAACCAACACAACACAACAATCGCGATACTAATTCATTGCAGTTTAACCAGAAAACAAACACGATTTCTCAAGTAGAAAGATGTAATTTACACACGACACCGTTCGTCCTTGTGGTTTGCGTTGACTGGCGCCGTTAGTCCCTTGACCAAAAAAAAATTGCACCGTCCAGCCTTAAGTGGCAAACGTTATGCGTCGTTTGTCCCTCCTTCTAATGGGCCCCACTAACGCTTGTTAAGTCTTGTTAACCTGAAGTCCCATGAGGGTATTTTTGTCATTTTATGTCCAAAAACAAAGGCAAATTATTAAAATTAGTCAATTTGACTTTTAACTCCACCTACTTCTTTAAAAAAAAAAAAAAAAAACCCTCACATTTTACCAGATTCATTATCCTCTTTAAAAAAGAAAAATAAAAAACACACCACGTACACACAAAGAACATCATCATCCTCAACAAATACCACACCAACATATACGCAAGATCCGGTCTGCCACTGACAAACCTAGATACAAATCACCTTAGATTTGAGCTTCAGTTTGGTTTATTATTGTTCTCTCTACAACCAACCCTCCACACCCATTATGGCCAACCACCTGAACAACCGATCCACCGTCACAGATCTGGTCTACCACCACGGGTGTCTTTGAAATATGCTCATACCACCACCGATTTCTTTCACAGCTAAACGAACAAGGGGGTTTTGATTTTTCGTTATGACTTTTTTTTTTTTTATTATTATTATTGTTAAGTAGAAAATTGGGTGAAAAGAACAATTTCGATTTAATGGATTTATGTGTTACATGGCAAGGATAGGGAAGTGAGGTGGAAGTTTATGAGAGGGATGACTGCTTAGAAATTAAGCTGTTAACATGATGGTGGAGTGAGATGATTGTTTTTAGCACTTGTGTAGAAGGTGAATTTTGTTATTTAAATTGTGTTTGTGTTAGAATGCAATTTTAAATGCAATGGGTTTGTGTATTAGATTTATAGTTATCACTTTTGTATATTAGGAGTAGAAATGGTTTTGTTGGAGGTTTTATCAGATTCAAGGTTGTATTAGTTTCACGTTTCTCTTTAAAGAATTGTGTTTGGATTTGATGTTTTGTTCTTCATGATGAAATAGGTTTTTAATAGAAATTTTGTTTTTGATGATGAAATGGATTTGTATTGGATTTCCTTTTTATGATGATAATGAGTTTGGTAACGATATGTAATGAGTTTTGTTAAAGAATTGATTTATGGATTTTTTTTTTCTTCCTGGTTATGATGGATTTTTGGTAAAGATGATATGATTAGGGATGAAGATGATGTAGATATATAAACTATAAAGAAAATGTTGTTCCCCTTACACAATTAGAATTAACTACAAAGTTAAGCTAATCGTGTTCCATGACTAAGTAATGTATTGATTAACTAAACAAAATAAGTAAAACGTAAATGATAAAGACAAGAGTTTTTCAATGTTTAAATTCTTATTAGAAGTTAATCAAAAGAATCTATACCCAAGTGTTTGCGGAAAAAACACTTGGTATTGAAATGACAAGTATGGTGTTGTCTCCTCGCTAAACTTAAGCTATGCTTAAGTGGCAACTATAAGGAACCACTGAGCTATCTTAGGGACTAGGTTTCTCTTTGGGGGAGTAAAAGTGGTTTGTGAATATCTAAGCATTAATTGCACAAACTTGTCCACTTTTACTCCCTTATGAACCTATTTATAGACAAGTATAAAAGAGCACCCGTGACTTAAAAGACAAAAGAATGACCTAAGCTAATCATGACAAAATACTGATGTATTTTGTCCCTGTTACAAGAACCTATTTTGGGTATAAGACAATTGTGCTTTCTAAGTAACAGTGATGACACTTTTCTTGTTCTAAAGCCTTTCAGGGAAAGTTTGACTTTGGCATGATAAGGACTTCTCCTTATCTCTTCAAATCTTTCCCGCCTTGTCCCGCATTTCTTTCAGTCTTCAGGTTCTTCAGTCATGGTCTTCAGTCTTCAATCTTCATTCTTCATAGTTGTTGAGGAGACTGGGGTTCAGTGAGTTATTGTCATCACTCACTGAACTCATTATCTTCTTCTTTGGCTTAGGTGACACTCAGGGAGTTCCGCCTTACTAAATGGTGAATCCTTCTTCTTAGACTCGTCCTAGGCATCTTGAAGATAACTCACTGAGTGACTGTTCACTCAGTGACCTAAGAGCGTTCAAGGTTATTTGACACTTAGGATAATTTGTATTCAAATCCTTGTTTCAGGACGCTTGGGTACTGAATAGACCCAACAATCTCCCCCTATTTGGATATAAATTTAGCCTAAGTGTTTGATCAGTGTAAGTGAGCAATTTGGCTTCTTCTTACACTGAAAAATACTAGAAAACAATTAAAGGACACTGATATAACAAAACATGGGCCATCATCTTATTCATAATCATTACATCAGTCCTATCATCTAAACATAATACTCAGGGAAAAGTACTCAGACTTCCTTAATTCCCATGAGTTCCAATTTAGCTTTCTTAGACACCAACACCTGCTTGTCGGGCAGAAGAGTTGTTGTTTCCACCAAATGTATGTCACTGACTCTCTGAAATGCTTGTTGACCAAACTCATCAATAAAGAAGATACCAAACTCAGGGTGCTTGATCACTTTGTTGGGATAGAACTTGACGCCTTCAGGAGGAGTTCTGTTGCAATGAAGAGCAGCTATAAATTGTTCAGGTTCTTGGCCTATAGCTTTCCTCTTCTTCCCTGTGCTCTGAGTTGGTTCAGGGATTGTTAGTCCCTGAGAAGCAAGTGCCTTTTGATGATCGATTCCTAAGCTCTTGGCCACCCTTTCCAGTTCCTCATATTTGTTATTAAGGGCAGCCAGAAGGTCAGGGACACACCTATTCTTCTTCTTCCTCAGGATGGGCCCCATCATGTCCCATTCCTTGATCTCATATTTTGAGAATTTGAAAGGTTTATTCTTCTCAGTCTTCCTTGGTCCTCTGTGAACTGTTATGGCTATGGGATCAGTGTTGGCATGAATGGTCATGTCAGTAATGGGATCTTCACCCTTGGTCTTTGTCATTGGCCAAACATACCTTTCATAGTTCTTCCTCTTTCTTTCAGTGTTTAGCTTGACCTTCATGTTGTGTTCTTTGATTCGGTCAGCCTGAAGTTTGAGGAACTGTTCCCCCTTGATATTCTGCTCAGTCTCTCTGATGACTTCCTTAGCCACTTCAGCAATCACTGGCCTACTGAGCTTTTCAGCCTTGATCCTTTCCTCTTCATCCAAAACTGCGGCCACTTTTTCACTGGTTCCCTTGAAGATTCTCCCATTATCTAATATGATTTCCATGAGCACTGGTGCATCAGGTTTAGGACACACTTCTCTTGGTTCCTTCACCAGTTTGGGAGGTGAATCTTCAGTCTCCATGATTCCCTTTCCTTTGTCAATGGGAGGGGGTGTACTAAAGGAGGCCTTAGGGAACTCTGTGGTTGTTGTTGCTTCAGTTGGAATAGGAGTTGTAGCAACAACAAGGGCTGAGAAAGTTGAAGTTTCTGGCATGAAGCTTTGAAGAGGAACAACTTCAGTGATACCGGTAGCTTCAGGTTCAGGTACTGATTCATCAGGTTTCTCCCCCTCAACAGATGCTGGAGCTTCAATGAAAGCATCTGTTGACTGAGGAGCTGGGGGAACTTGAGAGGCCTGAATAACTGTCAGGATGGTGGAGACCATGTTCTTGATTTCCATGGTCTCGTTCTTCAGGGAGGATATGTCTGTTGCCATGGTTACTTGAGCTTCGGAGAGTTGAGTGACCCTGGTGGTGTAGTGATTGACCAGCTCATTATGTTTAGCAGAGAGCTGGTCAATGGCGTTGGTAATTTGAATCAGGCATCCTTGGGTATCAGAAACTGACTTCTGAATGGCTTTCTGTTGAGACTTGAGAGGTGTAAGATCCACCTCCTTGAGGAGCCTGAGAAGCTTAGTAATGTTGGAGGAGGTGGTCTTCTTAGATTCCATGAACTCAGTCAGCTTGGTAATGAGAGCTGGATCATCCTTGAACTCTTCTTGAATAGCAGTTAGAGACTGCAGTAACTTGTCGAAGTGTGTCCCTTGTTCAAGTCCAAGTGTCTCAATGGCGGTCTTCAGGTCACTAATATGTTGATCAGTAGAAGCAGTGACCTGATGAAGTTGTGTTGTTCCCGTTACACTTATAGAAATAACTACAAAGTTATCTTAATCGTGTGCTAAGACTGATATAATGTAATGATTAATTTTACCAAATAAGTAATAACGTAAAGATAAAAACAACAAAGGTTTTTCAACGTTTAAATTCTTATTAGAAATTAATCAAAAGAATCTATTACCCAAGTGTTTTGCGGAATAAACACTTGGGATTGAATAGAAAAAGTATGGTGTTCTCCTCTCTAAACTCAAGCTGTCCTTGAGAGACAACAAAAAGACCCACTGAGTTATCTCAGGGATGTGTTGTTCTTTGGAGGAGAAAAATGGTTTTGTGAAAGTCTAAGCTTTTAATGCACAAAACTTATCCCACTTTTCTCCCCATCTATCCTTGATGAGTGTGTAAATACTCATCATTTTTATACCCATTTAGACTAGAAAACGACCATAAACACCCAAATATTACTACAGATATCCTTGTTTTGTGTTTTTATGTGTTTCAGGTACAAAGGATTGAAAACGGAGCAAAAACGGGCATTTTTGGATCGGCTTGGCAACAATTGTGCATTTGATCAAGTGAAGACAAAAGTCAAAGTCAACCCCCAAAAATACCAAAATGACACAAATGATCCTTGGAAATAATTTTCAATTTGGTAGCCTTGGTCCTTGGGGTTTTCAGATTTTACATAAATGGTCCTTGGATTTTCAGAATTTACAAAATTGGTCCCTCAAAGTTAAAACAATTCAAAATCAAATCCAACCCCATTTAACCGTTTAACTAAACAAACAACCCATCTAATAAACCTAGACCCAGCCCACACAACAACAACAAAAAAAAAAAAAAAAAAAAAAAAAAAAAAAACCCCAACACCAATAAAAAAAACCCAATCCCTCATCCCAAATAACCCACACCCCATCCTTCCTTTTTAGCTAACAAAAAACTCAGGGTCAACCAAAGAAGGTCAACCCTTCCTTTTCCCGCTTTCTCTTCTCCCCAAACCTTTCACCTCACCCAGACCACCATGTCCCCAGACAACATTGTCCCCTCCACTTTTACCTCTGCTCCAGCCACCTTCTTTCCCCCCATGCGCATCCTTAAGTCAACCCATCCAAGCCAGTACACCTTTTGGCGCCAAAAAGCTATTTAAAAGGCTGTGATTAAACCAACCCAATCCAAGGGCTGGGATTTGATGAGGGAGCTCAGAGAAGTCTTTTGAGTGATATAAAAGCACTCCTCAGCACACAGAAATGGAGGGTAGTTAATTAATTAGGAGTAGTGTAACAGTAGTGGTCGACTTAGAAGTTGTAGCATGTAATCAGTAGCAAATTTAGTTCTAAATTTCAATTCGAGTTCATTTAAGCTTATTTGTCTTTAATTTTAGTAGCATTGTTCTAATCTCCAAAGTTTAATAAAATTCCAAGTTTCCATTTTTTCTGTTAATCGAATTACATTCCTTAGTTATTAAAATTATATAATAAGCTCTCATTCATGTTTCATTAAGCTCATATGAGCTTATTTTAGCTTTTGTTGAAATCAGTTTGGATCAATTCAGTTTTAATTTCAAAAAGTCAATTAATAGTCAAAATAGTCAAATAAAGTCAAATTTGCTAATTAGCTTAATTCAGTGCTTAATTGGCTTTGGTCAGTGCTTCTTTAGTTTCAATTTAGTTAGATATTCACCTCTTTTCAGAAACTTAGCTTAAATTGGCCTGGTTAGTTCAAAAAAAAAAAAAAAAAAAAAAAAAAAAAAAAAAAAAAGTCAACATAAAGTAGTGTTTGGGTTAGTGGCCAAAATGGGTCAATATGGGCATTTCACTGGTCATTTGCATTTGGTTGAAGTTTGAACATGCTTAATTTGGGCTGTATAAGTAGTTTGTAGAAGGTTGTTAGCTGAAATGAAGTATTTTCAAGATTTGAGTGGTTTAGTGTAATAATAGGGTAATAGCTAATCTAAATAGCTTCCTATAAGCTATAAGATGTTGTAGCCCTCACTTTTGGTGTTTTGGTATTCCCTTGAGTTCATTTAGAAGAATTACAAGAGTTGGATTTGTATCAATAGGATTTGGCTAGTGTTGGTTCATGTCAGTTCCTGCATCAGTAAGTTTTTCTAATTTCAGTCAATTTCTTTTATTTTTCATTTCTTCCTCTTAAGTCCTTATAAGCTGTTATTTGGTACACTTAATATTCAACTGCTTGTCTAGTTATATCTATTTTTTTTATATTTTTAAAATTAGGTTTAGGTAGCTTTTCAATGGCTTGAATAAGCCCTTTTCTGCCCTGCACATAGATATGCAGACCTCAGTCTGCTTATTGGGTTGAGATTAGTGCTTAATTGCTTGTAGTTATAGCTTATTCAGAGATTATTGATTAAATTGGATTGTGCCTACTTGGAGTTAGCTTTTCCAGTTTCTACATTAGCTTATCTTAGCTTATCTGTCCTCTAGCACTTTAGCCTTAACTTATTTCATTTTATTGCCTACTGATCTCATTCCTTTTGCTTATTCTAGCTTATTCATCAGTTCTCAAAATTAGTTTCATTTATAAAATAAGCTTACTTTCATTTGCTTAATGAGTTTTTAAAAAGAAAAGTAAAAAAAATATAGTTTTAATAAAAAGAGGGTGCCCAGGTTCGAACCTGGGACCTCTTGGTTAGAACCTCACAACACCACACCATTACCAGTTGTCCTTGGGTCTTCTATGGGAAGTTCTTGCAACATTTTAAATTTAACACCTTCGTATTTCATTTAGCTTATTTAGTAGTTTGGCTTATTCCAGCTTATCTGGATAAGCTGGCAGCCTTAGCTTATTTTTCCTGTATTCAGCTTATCACTTAGGACTTTCCATAAATTTTTCATAATTTTCCAAGTTCATTTAGTATTTTTAATTAATTTTTCTTTTTAATTCAGTTTTTAATTCATAGAAAATAAAATAAAAGTCAAAAAAATATAATTCTTTTTTCTAAAATTTTCTTTTATTAATTAGAACTTAGGAAAAATAGATTTGTACCCATAGAGTTAGTATTTCATCATTTTGACATTTTAGGCTCGGGATTTCCCGGTTTAAACGTATTTTTAGATTTCCTTTACGTTTTTAATTACGAGCACTTTAGATTATCATTTTCCTTACCTTTTAAGTCGTTTTTAGTTAATGTTCACTTATTTTAGCGTAAAAACCCAAAATCCCATTATTTTCACTATTCAAACACTTTTCACGATTCGAGATCACAAATTCCATTCAAACTTTCGTTGGGGGATAACGACCCGGGAATACATACTTCATTTGTATTCCTTGGACATATTTACGTGTTGATTTCCATCGAATCAAATTTTGGCGCCGCTGCCGGGGAAGGTTGAAGCGAATTTTTATGTCTCGTTTGGCGATTCGTGTTTTGAAGACCCTTCTCTCGAGAAGTTATCGTTTTCTCTCGTAAATATTTTCTTATAGAAACCCAAAAAGATTTTCTTTTCAAATTTATTTTCCTTTTTCCCTTAGTGTTTTTCAAAATGTTTCTAAAAATCCAAAAATATTCTTCTTATTCCTCTTATTCGTTTAATTCTTTATATCACCCTCTATTCGTTTAATTCTTTTTATGTCTTCATCTTACCATTATGGTTGTGAATGGTGTGGGGGACCTCCAAATGGTGGTAATTGCCACGGTTGTAGCATTGTAAATTCGAGAAACGGGTTTGTCCATGACCAAAATCTCTACAATAAAACAACCAATTTCTGTAACCAACCCCCACACCATGAGATGGAAACATATTCTTGTGAATATTGTGGAGGTCCGCACCAAAGTTTTGATTGTCAAGCAAGGAACACGCTTGTCTATGAGCAAGTACCATGTAATAATCAAAACTTTGGTTATGACCATTATCCATATAATTCACCGAATCAGTCGCAGCAAACGTATTGTTGTGAGTACTGTGGAGGTCCTCACTATAGCTCCGATTGTCAAACAAGGAACCCGCTTGTCTATGAGCATGTCCCTTGTAACAATTATGACTATTCTTATCTTGACCAACCTCCACAGTACCAAATGATTCAACCACAACCTCAGCCACTTCCTCAAGAACTTCTCATTGATCTTCTAGATTTAATAAAAGATCTTAAGGATTTGACTAATAAACTTCCCCAAGAAGATCCTCATGAAAAATCTATGGGAGAATTACTAGCCAGAGAACGAGCAGCGCAAAGGCGTTCCATATTTCTCAAGGCTGCCATTCTCGATAACGATGATGAGGACACTATTCAAATTGGGGAGTTTTACAAAAATTCATCAGCTGCAATCACACCCGTCCAGAAAAATCAGGAAAACAAGGGTATTGCAGAATTGTTAGCAGAAGAGCAAATGGAACGTATAAAAGTCATTTATGCTAGAAATAATGATGAGGAGGACGACGAGGAGAGTGATATTCCTTTGAACGATATCATTTCTCAACTCCCTCAGTCTATTGCAATCACATCCATCTTACCGACTATGGACCCCGAGGACTCTCTCATAATGGGGGATGAGCATATTAGCACTATTCCTGAAAAGGAATCGGACGAATTCATAAAGTCTAGTGCTGAGAACCTTATCCCAATCCCAAGTGAGTCCGAGGATACATCCGACAGTGAATGTGATTGGTCTTTTTGTGATGATTATCCTCTTGACATTGAGGATGATTCTTCCAGGATTTTCTCTAACCCTCTTTTCAATTCAAGCGATGATTTTTCCTCTAGTGATGACGAATCACTTTCTGATGAGGACGTTCTAGATGAAAGTATCGAAGTCTATTCAAACTCTCTTTTTGAATTTGATAACGAGTACCTTTCTAGCAACATAAATCCTCTTTTTGATGAAGAGTTAGAGAACGATGAGGTCAATGAATCTATTATTCCTAAACTTGATGAAATGACCTCAATCTTTAATCCCGAGATTCAAAAGCACATTCTTTCTCCAACATATGTGACATTGCCCTTTGAAGATCGCCATTATATTGATTTCACATATGTCGTTCGAGTTTTTCTACCTTTTTTCTCCTATACGGTAGATTGTCCTTTTATTCACTCGTTCGGGAGTGAAGACAAAGTTTTTGACCCCGGCATCTCCATTTATCATTCTTTTGAGCCGGATGAATCTCATCGGAGTGAAACTTTCATGAAATTCAATGATTATCCAAACATCTTGTGCCCTAGTACCCCCGTTTTGGCACATATGTACCTTCTAGTGCCCTAGTACCCTCGTTCTGGCCTAAATTTTAAATTTTCTTTTCGTTTTTAGATAAGAAATTGCAATAAAAAAGAAGTGTTTAGTCTTGATTAGGTTAGAACAAAGGGAATCCCGACTCTGCCAGAGTGTTGATCTGGCTGCTCCCTTAACGGTTAGACTAAGGTTTTACGATTTGTGCAAATGAAAATGCTAAGCGTAGAGTAGTTGGTTCTCTTTAGAGCTTATATAAGTAATCTATGGCTTTTCCTCCCAGGAGATAACTAATCTGACTTAATAAGTGCTTATTTTCAAACATTTGAACACACAAAATCATTTTTTTATACGATTATGAAAAATACTAGTTCAAAGATTTATTTAAACTTCGGAACAAGCATATGTCATAGTTGCAAAAGTTAAGTAATAAATGTATGTGCAAAAAAAGCTACGGTTCAAGATCGGCCCTTGGATCCTTATTTCCGGAAGGCGTTTAGGTCTTGGCTACCCTCTTACATCGGCCCTTGGACCTCTAATTCAGGAATGTGTGAGGTCTTGGTCTAACACCCATGGATCCTCATTTCAGGAATGTTTAGAGTCTTGGAACTCTCCGTTGTAACGGCCCTTGGATCCTTTATTCCGAAAGGTGGAAGGTCTTGGTTCCCGTGAAACTCCGTTAGTTTATGTTGCACAAGTAAAAAAAAAATGAAAAGAAAAAAAAATAAAATAAAATGGAATGATATTGCAAAATGCAAAAATGGAATGATATTGCAAAATGCAATAAGTTTTGATGTGTTGAATAAAGTTTTGAAACTTGCTTGTTGTAAATTTTAAATCTATCTTTCAACTAGTATTAGTCAAAATCTTATAAAAACGTCGATTTTTGTGATCAAAATTTTGAAAATCAAGCATAGTCACCTAACTTAAATAATTGTGGGAGTGAAAAGTTAAGTTTCGGCTTACATAGATTATTAGTATAAGTAGTGTTAGCATTTTACAAAAGCATTTGCACATTGAGTTTAAGCTTAGTTGGGAGTATAAAATGAGGATGACGATTACAATTCCCTGGAGACACCCATTTTGTGTGAATCCCGTTCCATGATACCATTTTTGGAAATCAAGCACGTTATCTATTTTTGTTTTAGTTTAAATTTCTCGCATTTAATAAAAAGTCAAAACGGGGTATACTTGGTATTCTTTTGATCCTTTCATCACTTTACATGATCGGATTGCTAGGGACTAGCAATAGTTTAGTGTGGGGGATTGATGAGTGTGTAAATACTCATCATTTTTATACCCATTTAGACTAGAAAACGACAATAAACACCCAAATATTATTGCAGATATCCTTGTTTTGTGTTTCTATGTGTTTTAGGTACAAAGGATTGAAAACGGAGCAAAAACGGGCATTTTTAGATCGACTTGGCAACAATTGTGCATTTGATCAAGTGAAGACAAAAGTCAAAGTCAACCCCCAAAAATACCAAAAATGACACAAATGATCCTTGGAAATAATTTTCAATTTGGCAGCCTTGGTCCTTGGGGTTTTCAGATTTTACATAAATGGTCCTTGGATTTTCAGAATTTACAAAATTGGTCCCTCAAAGTTAAAACAATTCCAAATCAAATCCAGCCTCATTTAACCCTTTAACTAAACAAACAACCCATCTACTAAACCTAGACCCAGCCCACACAACAAAAATATAAAAAAAAACCCAACACCAATAAAAAAAACCCAAACCCTCATCCCAAATAACCCACACCCCATCCTTCCTTTTTAGCTAACTAAAAACTCAGGGTCAACCAAAGAAGGTCAACCCTTCCTTTTTCTGCTTTCTCTTCTCCCCAAACCTTTCACCTCACCCAGACCACCATGTCCCCAGACAACATTGTCCCCTCCACTTTTACCTCTGCTCCAGCCACCTTCTTTCCCCCCATGCGCATCCTCAAGTCAACCCATCCAAGCCAGTACACCTTTTGGCTCCAAAAAGCTCTTTTAAAGGGTGTGATTAAACCAACCCAATCCAAGGGCTGGGATTTGATGAGGGAGCTCAGAGAAGTCTTTTGAGTGATATAAAAGTACTCCTCAACACACAGAAATGGAGGGTAGTTAATTAATTAGGAGTAGTGTAACAGTAGTGGTCGACTTAGAAGTTGTAGCATGTAATCAGTAGCAAATTTAGTTCTAAATTTCAATTCGAGTTCATTTAAGCTTATTTGTCTTTAATTTTAGTAGCATTGTTCTAATCTCCAAAGTTTAATAAAATTCCAAGTTTCCATTTTTTCTGTTAATCGAATTACATTCCTTAGTTATTAAAATTATATAATAAGCTCTCATTCATGTTTCATTAAGCTCATATGAGCTTATTTTAGCTTTTGTTGAAATCAGTTTGGATCAATTCAGTTTTAATTTCAAAAAGTCAATTAATTGTCAAAATAGTCAAATTTGCTAATTAGCTTAATTAAGTGCTTAATTGGGTTTGTTCAGTACTTCTTTAGTTTCAATTTAGTTAGATATTCACCTCTTTTCAGAAAGCTTAGCTTAAATTGGCTTGCTTAGTTCAAAAAAAAAAAAAAAAAATTCAACATAAAGTAGTGTTTGGGTTAGTGGCCAAAATGGGTCAATATGGGCATTTCACTGGTCATTTGCATTTGGTTGAAGTTTGAACATGCTTAATTTGGGCTGTATAAGTAGTTTGTAGAAGGTTGTTAGCTGAAATGAAGTATTTTCAAGAAGAATTACAAGAGTTGGATTTGTATCAATAGGATTTGGCTAGTGTTGGTTCATGTCAGTGCCTGCATCAGTAAGTTTTTCTAATTTCAGTCAATTTCTTTTATTTTTCATTTCTTCCTCTTAAGTCCTTATAAGCTGTTATTTGGTACATTTAATATTCAACTACTTGTCTAGTTATATCTATTTTTTTTTATATTTTTGAAATTAGGTTTATGTAGCTTTTCAATGGCTTGAATAAGCCCTTTTCTGCCCTGCACATAGATATGCAGACCTCAGTCTGCTTATTGGGTTGAGATTAGTGCTTAATTTCTTGTAGTTATAGCTTATTCAGAGATTATTGATTAAATTGGATTGTGCCTAGTTAGAGTTAGCTTTTCCAATTTCTACATTAGCTTATCTTAGCTTATCTGTCATCTAGCACTTTAGCCTTAGCTTATTTCATTTTATTGCCTACTGATATCATTCCTTTTGCTTATTCTAGCTTATTTATCAGTTCTCAAAATTAGTTTCAGTTATAAAATAAGCTCACTTTCATTTGCTTAATGAGTTTTTAAAAAGAAAAGTAAAAAAAATTATAGTTTTAATAAATAGAGGGTGCCCAGGTTCGAACCTGGGACCTCATTTAGTATTTTTAATTAATTTTTCTTTTTAATTCGGTTTTTAATTCATAGAAAATAAAATAAAAGTCAAAAAAATATAATTCTTTTTTCTAAAATTTTCTTTTATTAATTAGAACTTAGGAAAAATAGATTTGTACCCGTAGAGTTAGTATTTCATCGTTTTGACGTTTTAGGCTCGGGATTTACCGGTTTAAACGTATTTTTAGATTTCCTTTACGTTTTTAATTACGAGCACTTTAGATTATCGTTTTCCTTACCTTTTAAGTCGTTTTTAGTTAATGTTCACTTATTTTAGCCTAAAAACCCAAAATCCCATTATTTTCACTATTCAAACACGTTTCACGATTCGAGATCACAAATTCCATTCAAACCTTCGTTGGGGGATAACGACCCGGGAATACATACTTCACTTGTATTCCTTGGACATATTTACGTGTTGATTTCCATCGAATCAAATTTTGGCGCCGCTGCCGGGGAAGGTTGAAGCGAATTTTTAAGTCTCGTTTGGCGATTCGTGTTTTGAAGACCCTTCTCTCGAGAAGTTATCGTTTTCTATCGTAAATATTTTCTTATAAAAACCCAAAAAGATTTTCTTTTCAAATTTATTTTCCTTTTTCCCTTTGTGTTTTTCAAAATGTTTCTAAAAATCCAAAAATATTCTTCTTATTCCTCTTATTCGTTTAATTCTTTATCTCACCCTCTATCCGTTTAATTCTTTTTATGTCTTCATCTTACCATTATGGTTGTGAATGGTGTGGGGGACCTCCAAATGGTGGAAATTGCCACGGTTGTAGCATTGTAAATTCGGGAAACGGGTTTGTCTATGACCAAAATCCCTACAATAAAACAACCAATTTCTGTAACCAACCCCCACACCATGAGATGGAAACATATTCTTGTGAATATTGTGGAGGTCCGCACCAAAGTTTTGATTGTCAAGCAAGGAACACGCTTGTCTATGAGCAAGTTCCATGTAATAATCAAAACTTTGGTTATGACCATTATCCATATAATTCACCGAATCAGTCACAGCAAACGTATTGTTGTCAGTACTGTGGAGGTCCTCACTATAGCTCCGATTGTCAAACAAGGAACCTGCTTGTCAATGAGCATGTCCCTTGTAACAATTATGACTATTCTTATCTTGACCAACCTCCACAGTACCAAATGATTCAACCACAACCTCAGCCACTTCCTCAAGAACTTCTCATTGATCTTCTAGATTTAATAAAAGATCTTAAGGATTTGTCTAATAAACTTCCCCAAGAAGATCCTCTTGAAAAATCTATGGGAGAATTACTAGCCAGAGAACGAGCAGCGCAAAGGCGTTCCATATTTCACAAGGCTGCCATTCTCGATAACGATGATGAGGACACTATTCAAATTGGGGATTTTTACAAAAATTCATCAGCTGCAATCACACCCGTCCAGAAAAATCAGGAAAACAAGGGTATTGCAGAATTGTTAGCAGAAGAGCAAATTTAGGAGGTGGTCTTCTGAGAATCCATGAACTCAATTAGCTTGGTAATGAGAGCTGGATCATCCTTGAACTCTTCTTGAATAGCAGTTAGAGACTGCAGCAACTTGTCGAAGTGTGTCCCTTGTTCAAGTCCAAGTGTCTCAATGGCGGTCTTCAGGTCACTGATATGTTGATCAGTAGAAGCAGTGACCTGATGAAGTTGTGTTGTTCCCGTTACACTTATAGAAATAACTACAAAGTTATCCTAATTGTGTACTAAGACTGATATAATGTAATGATTAATTTTACCAAATAAGTAATAACGTAAAGATAAAAAAAACAAAGGTTTTTCAACGTTTAAATTCTTATTAGAAATTAATCAAAAGAATCTATTACCCAAGTGTTTTGCGGAATAAACACTTGGGATTGAATAGACAAGGTATAGTGTTCTCCTCTCTAAACTCAAGCTTTCCTTGAGTGACAACAAAAAGACCCACTGAGCTATCTCAGGGATGTGTTGTTCTTTGGAGGAGAAAAGTGGTTTTGTGAAAGTCTAAGCTTTTAATGCACAAAAATTATCCCACTTTTCTCCCCATCTACCCTATTTATACACAAGTATAAAAGAACAACCCGTGACTAATAGTACAAAAGGAAAACCTAGTCTAGTCTGACAAAAGCACTACAGTCTTTTGTCAGTTCTAAGAATCTATTTTGGGATGGCCATAAAGAAGTTTTCCAATTGTCAGATATGACACTTCACATCCTTAAGCCATATAAGGTAAGTTTGCTTTGGCGGCGATAAGACTCATCCTTATCTCCTTTAAACTTTCCCGCTCGATCCCGCCTTTCTTTCAGGCTATAGATTCAGTCTTGGTCTTTAGTCTTTAGTCATCAGTCTTCATTGTTGTGAGGAGACTGAGGGGTTCAGTGAGCTCTTGTCAGTACTCACTGAACCCATCATCTTCTTCTTTGGCTTAAGTCACACTCAGGGAGTCCCGCCTTCCTGAGGAGTGAATCCTTCTTCTTGAATTCTCCTTAAGCTTCCTGAAGATGACTCACTGAGTTACTGTTCACTCAGTGACTTGAATTGTTCTCGGTTGATAAACACTTGGCTTAATTTGTGTTCAAATCCTGTTTTAGATAATTAGGTATTTATGAACCCAACAAGAAGACAGTTAAGGACACTGATATAACATAAACATGGACCAACATTTTATTCATATTATTACAAAGTCCTAACATCTAAACAAAATACTCAAGGTTCCTGAAGGATACCCATGAGTTCTAGTTTCGCCTTCTTTGACATCAACACCTCTTTATCAGGTCGTTCCTTCATCATTTGATCCATCAGCCTGACAAACTCCTCATTATCAGGACTCCTGATATTAAGCGCCATCAGTTTGTAGGCAAGGAGTGTTGTCGTTTCCACTTTATCAATGTCAGAGACTCTCTGAAATGCTTCCTGACCAAATTCATCCACAAAGAAGATACCATACTCAGGTTTCTTGATGACCAGGTTGGGACATAACTTGACTCCCTGAGGAGTAGTCTTGTTGCAGTGAAGTGCAGCTATGTATTGTTCAGGTTCAAGAGCCACAACTTTTCTTTTCTTCCCGGTCTTCTGAGTAAGTTCAGGGATAGTCAGTCCCTGAGAAGCAAGTGCCCTCTCGTGGTCAATTCCAAGACTTTTGGCCACTTTTGAGAGTTCCTCATACTTAGCACTTAGAGACTTGATGAGGGTTGGGGCATTCTTGCTTGAGGGTTTCTTCCTCAGGATGGGCATCATCATATCCCATTCTCTCAACCCATCGTCTGAAAATTTGATTGTTGGAAGATGTTCAGACTTTCTTGGCCCCCTATGAATTGTTATGCTTAAGGGTTTGGTGTTGTGAATGGTGATGTCAGTGATTGTACCTTCATCCTTGGTTTTGGTCATGTGCCATACGTACCTCTCATATATCCTCTGCCTCCTTTCTTCCTTAAGTTTGGCTTGTTTGTTGTGTTCTTGAAGAAGTTGGGCTTGTATCCTGATGAATTCATCTCCCTGAATTTCTTTATCAGACTCCTTAATTTCCTCCTTGGCAACCTCAGAAATTACAGACCTGTTGAGTTCCTGCTCTTTCTTTTGGTCCTTCCTGAGATCTTCTTGGTGTAATATTTTAGCTAGTTGTTCATGAGTCCCATAGACCCTTCTCCCATCCTCTAAATCAACATAGAACGGTGCATCAGGATCTGCACGTCTTTCGGTTGAAGCCTTGACTAAGCGTGCTTCAGGAGGAGTGTTTGTTTCAGTCACCATGATTTTCTTCCCTTTGTCAATGGGAGGAGGTTGACTGGTGGATGTTTCAGGGACAGGCACCAAAGTGGAAGTAGGATCAGGGATTGGATCATCATTTTTCTCCCCCTCAGCAGGTGGTGGAACTTCAGTGGAGACACCTGCTGACTGAGAAGGTGGAGTAACATGAGAGGCCTGAAGAATGGATAGGATGTTGGAGACCATAGACTTGGTTTCAGAAGTCTCATTCTTCAGGGCACTTAATTCGGCAACCATTTCCTTTTGGTGGGTGGTGAGTTCATTGACATGGGTGGTGTAGTGGGTGACCAGCTCATTATGTGTTGTTGAGAGGTGTTTAAAGGTTGAAGAGATTTTGATCAGGTGCTCCTTGGATGCAATAACAGCCTGATGAATTGACTCCTGCTGTGTCCTTAGACCTTGAAGATCTACCCCCTGAAGGAGCTTTAGAAGCTCAGTAATGTTGGTGGAGGTGGATTCCTGAGAGGTCAATTAGGCATCCAATCGTTTGAGTAAGATGGGATCATCTGCAAGTTGTTCTTGGACTGATTCAATAGCCTTGAGGATGTTGGAGAGTTCCTGATGCTGTCCAGTGGCTATTTCATCTACAGATTTGTTCAGGTCGCCAAGTTGTTTATCAGTGAGTTTGGCGGTCTGAAGAATCTTATCCTGAGATTCTTCTACAGAGGCCCTGAAGTCGGCATAGGAGGCTGCCACTTCAGTGTGTTTATCCCATTGCTCATCCGTAAGTATATTGTAAAGACCTTCGTTGGCTTTGCGAAGGAATTTGGCCATTTGCCTTTCAGAAGCCGGACGAGCATTGTCATACTTTTGCAACCACTCAGGAGTGGCTGAAGCACCTGATGATGATGATGAGGTTGTTGGGGAACTAGGTGGTTGATCCTCAGGAGGAGGAGAAGAATGTTGTTGCTCAGAGTGCTGAGGAGGGTTTAATTGACCCTTTATTTCCTCCTCAGCATCAGGGATGTCATCATCACCAAAATCAATCTCCTCCTCTGACTCATCAGCTAACAGGTTTTCATAGTCAGCCAGAGAAGGAGCCTTCAGGATATCCGGCTCCCCCTCAGAAGAGGGCTCACCTTCGTTGTGGCCGGGTTCTGACTCTTTTGTCATAATAACTGGTGGGGTTTGACCAGCCTGACTAGTCATAATAACTGGGGGGTTTGCCCAGCCTGACTTTTAGGGTCAGCTCCCGAGAGAACAAAAGTGCCTGAGATACCTGAGGTGGTTCTGGGTTCCGTATCGGCGGGTGGTTTATATCCCTCCGAGTCTTTGTCCCCCTGAGCGCCTTCATCCACTGATGGGTGTTTTCCAGTGGAATCATGAGGCACTCCTTGTGAAGATGTATGGACCCCCTTCCCATCAGGATTGGACTGTCCTGTGGAAACCGTAGAGGGGGGGGGGGGTGAATACGTTTCCATTTAAAAACTTAAAACTTTTGTATCAAACACCCGATCAAGTGTGACGTAATATGAAGAGTGTCAACAATGAGTATATAGCATCTAGAGATGACTATAGTAAACTACAACATAAGCACAATCAAACCATGGAACATACATGATCAATCACTACATGAGCAACAAGCCACACAAACACATATGCAATGCAAATATAAATATAAAGCGATAACTAATGAAATGAAAGTAAAGAGATAAGTTAGAAGGCGCAAACCGGACACGGTGATTTATAGTGGTTCGGTCACGAAGCTCCTCTTCGCACTACTCCACTCCCCGAGTACCCAACTCGAGAGTAACTTCACTAATCAACAAACTCCCTTTAGGCGGAGAAACCGTACACGTCGCTTAACTTGTTTTTTTACAGTAAGCTAGATGTCGAGTGCTAATCTTAGCTAGCACCAATCTACCACGATCTACCCGATCTACACCATACCCGTCGCTTATCCTATTTCTGACACTAAGCTAGATGTCGAGTGCTAATCTTAGCTAGCACCAATCTACCACGATCTACCCGATCTACACCATACACGTTGCTTAACCTATTTCCGACACTAAGCTAGATGTCGAGTGCTAATCTTAGCTAGCACCAATCTACCACGATCTACCCGATCTACCCTTGATCCACATGATCAATCACACAAGCCCAATGGCTTCAAGAGATCTTCACTATCTCTTAAGATCACAATGATCTTGACTCACTCTCTCACAAAAGAAAAATAATCTTGATGTATTCTATGATACAATCAAGAGTGTAACAAATGTTACAAGACCTAACAACTCCAACACTTTGTATCTACTTGGATACTTTGTGTTCTTCTCTTGCTAATCAAGAGGGATGACAACACTTTGTATCTACTTGGATACTTTGTGTTCTTCTCTTGCTAATCAAGAGGGATGACAACACTTTGTATCTAGGATACTTTGTGTTCTTCTCTTGCTAATCAAGAGGAATGAAGAGGATCACTTGAGTGGATGATTGGATCACTCTTAAACAACCTAAGACTCTCCAAATGATGAAAGAAAGTTATCTAAGTGAAGAGGGATAAGACCAGAGAAAAAGGACTGGAAAAATCAAGTTGGAAGTGTGGAATGGTCCACTATTTATAGGCAAGGGAAAATCTGACCGTTACAGACCCACGGCTCCACTAAATACCCGACGGCTCCGTTAAATTTAATGGAGCCGTACCTATTTAATGGTGCCGTAGACGCTCCTTCGTTTGTCTTTAGTGGGGAAGGTTTATTTGGGGTAGTTAGGAGCTGTTTTGGGGGGGAATTTGACTGTTGGGATTTTCAAACATATTTTTCAAAATAAAACATTTCTTTTTAATTCAAAAATAATTTGTCAAATATATTTTTGAAAAAATGTTTTGTCACATTAAAAATGTGAAGTTTTAGAAAAATAAAATCCTTTGATCATTTGTCAAGTAGTAGATTTGTTTGTCCATACATTGAGTGGTTTATGTCGAGATGGAAATCTACAACTTCGTTGAAACATACTTGAGACGTCGGGAGGTGTAGATGTAAGTATGCATTGATGTTTTGTGTTTACAAGTAACTTGCACATTTTACGTTATGTATTACAAGTTACATGTTTATCATTATTAAAACCGAAGAAACCGTTTAGTTTAAATATCGTAATATTTGCACTAACAATCTCCCCCTTTTTGATGATGACAAATATGTAAACCGTAATACATAGTAAAATGTAAAAGTTACCTGTTTACACTTCCTTCTCCCCCTTTTGTCGAATCAAAAAGGTAGTTGCCTCGAGCGCTTCCTTGGATTTACTTCCTACTCCCCTTTATTGCACTACTATCCTTTCTCCCCCGAAAGGCGAGCTTGCATCATCCCAGTGAAGTCTTCTATCACCACTTGTGAAGTCGACTCCATGCTATGTATTCAAATACTCCCTAGCTCCCCCTAGCTCAATGCTCCCCTATGGTGACTTAATCCCCTTGTTTATTTACCTTAGTATCTAGCGGATCCATGGATCAAATTCTTACAAAGGCTTTTCCTACATCAAGGGTTAGCTTCGTGCAGCATAATATATAACAGTATAGGAGCAACATTATAGGGATAGAATACACATAGCAAGACATGCATGGGTTAAACTATGTTAACACGTAAGTGTCCCAACCTGACCGAGAACCTAAGGTTTAATTGTTCACTCAATCACACTAATCAAGAACGAGATTCGTTCATTGACTGACGCACTAAATGACTTATTCCAAGTTGTCATTGGGAGGAAAGTTCTAACAAACCTTTTGAACAACATAATCATCTACCTAAGATGATTGATGTTAAGGATAGTTTTTTGATAAGACATACTCTAAATGATTACTATTATGACAAGTCGTGCCATAAAGTAGACTCAATAGAAGTTATACCTAAATGATTCCATAAGGTGAGACAGTGTTGGTTGTGGTGACAACAAGGACAACTTGGGTTATGTGGTCGAAGGGGATAAATAATGGGATGACCCATTAGTAGTTGTGGTGATGGTGATGGTGATAAGGATGATGTGTTGGTGCCAAGTCCAAAGAGGTTTGATGATGATAGGGTTAGTGTGATAGCTAAGGTTTGTAGTGGACTTGGTGGAGGTAAGGGTGTAGGAATCCTAAAGGTGGAGGATGATGATGATGTGGTTGGAGATGTTGGTTTTGCCCTTTGAGGAAAGGTGGGAAAGGATGGTTTAGGTTAATATATCATTTGCACTGACAATGAGATGCATGATATATTTCAAAAGGGAAAAGGAAAAGGTGCATGTGATCCTAACAGGATTGTTGGTGGATATCTCTAACGGGGTTAAGGTAACGAGGTTCTAGGTTTCTAGTTTGGATGATCCTAGTTGTGTGTTAGAGATAGTTTGGTGCATGAAAGGTTTTGGGTGATTGTGAGGGTTGAAGGTTGTTTAAATAACTATCACTTATCCAAAGTGAGGAGTAGTTGTAAGGTTTGAGTGTGATGATTGATGAGTTGACGGTTGTAAGGTTTGAGTGTGATGATCTATGGGTTGAAGGTTCTTAGACTAACTATCACTGTCAAGAGTGAAGTGTAGCTAATAGGTTTGAGTGGGATTGATATAAGGGTTCAAGGTTGTAAGGTTTGAGTGTGCTGATCCATGAGTTGAAGGTTGTAAGGCTTGATGATGATCTATGGGTTGAAGGTTCTTAGACTAACTATCACTGTCAAGAGTGAAGTGTAGCTAAAAGGTTTGAATGTGAGATGCAAGATAAGCTTGCAATGGTGAGGCCTTATATAGGCAAGAGTTGTGGGATTCGAACTAAAGTTGGTGTTAGAGTTCTATGATGTAGTGAGCGAATCCTAGGGTGTATGTAAGTTTGCAAAAATTTGCAGGTTTGAGGTTAGGGATGTAGGGATTTAAAGGAAACAGTGAAAATTCGTCAAACATAGGCACGGTACCACTAAATATCACACGGTACCATTAAATTTAATGGTACCGTGGCATATTTAACGGTACCATGACCTGGAAGTCACAAATTTTCCTATACAGCCTAGTTCTGGGCAGCTAAAGGGAAGTTTCCTAGGGAATAAGAACCACATTTGTGTGTTCTTGAGAGTGTTTGGTGAAAGACTATATGAGTGTGTTTTCGCTCCCCCTTAATCTATGACCATCCGGGCAAGATATAAATATAAAGAGGAAAACAAACGTTGACCGAAGCGATGAGCTTAGTAACGTCATGACAAGTAGTGGATAGCATACAATAAACTTCACCTTTGAAGTCACGTAGCTCTTCTTAATCATTGTGAATATTCATAGAATATTTATATGATGAGGCATGTGATTAATTGGAGATATCCTAAGGGTTAAGAAGATAAAATCTTCAGGGTTGTGAGATAGGTGATAAGGTTATAGGGTTATCTAAGCTGATGAAGGAGGGTTATCTCAACGTATCCTAATGGTTCTTCGTTTGAAGTGTGTGTGAGATGAGTGGGATGCGGAAGCATTGGTAGTTTTTAGTACCATGCGGAAGTGAAAGTGAAGAAGGCTTAGGAATCAGAAGATAGATACAATCTGTTCTGATAGGATACAGTTCTGGTTCAAGACTGCATCGAGTGTGTTTCGATAGTGGTTTTGAAACAGTGAGAATAAACTGTCTTAGTAGACAACGGTCCGACGGTACCGTTAAAATTAATGATACTGTCCCCTATTAAAGAGTACCATGACCTGCTGAGGTCAGTTTTGACCCAGAATTAGATTTTTAACAAAGAAATTTCACATATGTTGTGATTTTTCTGGACCTTAGATTAAAAGAATTTATACCGAATAAATTCCTTTATGAATGAATCCACCGGGATTCGATGAACGTTTGTCGAGAACGAGAAATGACATTTAATTGCATTTTACAAATTAAATAAACTTTAAATACTTCGGATGAAATATTTAAGTTGTCATTGGAGTTTAAGAGGATTTTACGAATAAATCTTCGCTGATTAAGGGAGATTTTTCGACACGAGGAGATAATTTATACCTAATAAATTCTTTGACCGGTACTGGACGAGAAAAAATGACTTTTATATTTCCGAGGAAATACATAGGTAGTCATTAGAGCGATGTGAAAGATGACTTAATATTTCCAGTGAAATATTTAAAAAGTCATAAGACGAGACACAGGATATGACTTGACATTTCCAGTGAAATATCTAACAGTCATGGGACGAGATCGAGGGAATGACTTGATATTTCCAGTGAAATATCTAAAAGTCATGACACGAAATAGAATAGATGATCTCAATATTTCCAGTGAAATATTCAAGAGATCATGCAAGGAACGTGAGGGATGACTTAATATTTCCAGTGAAATATTTAGATAGTCATGAGAGGGATTTAAAGAATGACTCAATATTTCCAGTGAAATATTTAAAGAGTCATGAGACGAGACGCACGAGATGACTACATTATTTCCAGTGAAATATTCAAGTAATCATAAGAGGGGTACGAGAGATGACTTTAATATTTCCAGTGAAATATTTAAATAGTCATAAGTTTTATGGAAAATGTTCCATCATTCCTAGACCTAGACGGAGATGGTAAGGGGATTCTCGGTTGAGAGGTTTGGTTGATTTAAGGGTTTCTATGTGCTTCGTACGTGAGTGTTTCATGGGGTTTTGAAAGATGTAAATCTAGGCCTATGGTGCTGATTTGTAGCAGGGTTTGGGATCTTAAGACGTGTATATTCACACGAGGATGAAAGGAACTACTAATTACTTATATAGTAACTCGTGAGTCCTTTGGATGAGCGTTTTAACATATGTTATTAAAAGGCTTGAGTATGATGTTTCGGATATGACATTTAACAATTGCGATTGCAAGTTAGACTTACTTGAATATTTCGGATGAAATATTTAAGTTGTCAACCCTACTCCGAGTTCTACTAGGTTTGTTCCTAACCTTCCCATGACAAAAAGGTGTATTACTTGGAAGAAGGCGAAGTGATGACTGGGGAATTAGGGTAACTTCGCGACTACTTTGACTTATGGGTTTTGACACTAGTGTATGGCTCTATGACTTCTAAGGGTTCATAGTGATGGGCATACCTAATTTCTAATGTGTCAAAAGAACATAGTGTAGGTGCAAACTTTACAAGTAAATCAAGTAAAATGCACATAAGGAATAAATGCAAACATCATGCAAAACATGATAATCATTTAGCATTTAAGATCATGAAGACATTTAATCATGTCTTATGAGAACATGTTATCATTTTGAAACATGTATGTGGGATGCAATCAATCTAGGTTTGCTAAGGCAGATCCTAATTACTACTTGTTCAAGATGACATCCTAATGGGAGATATAGTTCAACGATGCAAACTATCTCTAGTTAAATGTAGGAATGAAAATTTTTCAAGTTAGAGAATGAGTATGAGACAATCACTAGTGGTGCTCAATTAAGGCTGAACACGACCATTTTTACGGGTTATACCATAAACCCAACTTCTCTCCTGGAAGCAATTCAACCGTTAGGTCAAATTGAATTTCTAGTGCGATAGGTTCTCCAGTAGTCATTCTCATATTAGAAAATTTCAAATTCCTATATTTGCCTATTGAAGTGTAGCAAAGATGATATTAGCTTATTTCGCTAATACATGACCTAATATGACTCAACTAACCATACTTTGAAGGTCGATTAAGAGAATGACATGTATTACACAACTCCTAACAAAGGCAAGCGAAATATTTTAATTTCGTGTTTGAGATTTAGAGGTTATTTGATGGAGATGGTGTATTTTATGATCTCTTGGACAACATCTTTGTTTGTTGAGTTGTTACATGTTATTTTAACATGATTTGATTTCCTAGAACCAAGAGACACTCAAATGTGATACAATGTAGAATCTACTACATCGTGTGTGTTTCAAGAATGCTCCTTTGCATATCTTGAGTGAGAATCTAGTAAAGGTTACTTACCTCAATAGATCTTGTGAGCATTTTATTTAAAATGAGACATACTGTTTATTTCAACAAGTATGCTTTTCTAAGAGGAAACTTATCACTCTTATGAATGCTTTGTGAAACAAGTATTTTAGTGTATGACTAATTTTACTTGTTTATGCAATGACACATGACATATTAGGTTATTATTCAACTCTAATATCCTATATTTTTTAACAAGATGCAATGTATTCTCTTGTAACATAACCATTCATGTCACAAAGAAAATAAGATGCATGGGATATAAGTTATCCTTTGTCAATCTTTTGATAAGAGAAATACATGTGATATTCTCAAAGATTGATGACTTACATAATAGGTAATAACATATTATGTGTGACACTTTTACTAGACATGTGACATTGAGTGTTGAGTCGTTCATGAGCAAAGTTTACATATGTTGTTTTTTTGCTCTTGTTTGGTTTTTCGGAAATGACACATTTACTAATTGCATTGCAATGTAAATTACTTGTATATTTCGGATGAAACATCCAAGTTGTCACTCCTACTTAGTTGTGTATTTTATGCATCTTTTAAACATATTAGTTTAATGTTTGGAACACAACTATTGGACAACAAGACTCAATATGGCATCTTCAACACAAGTGTGAGTTATGATCCGATGCATATTATTTTCGTCTTGAGAGGACGTCATTATTTTCATAACAATCGAGTGTGATTGAGTATGTAGATTCAAGATAATATGTTTCATCATGTTTTGATGTTATTTTGAAGCTAAACAAATAATGACTCCAATTTCATGTCCACACTCAAAAACTTGTCAATTAGATTCGATGATGATATCAATCATAATTTGAATAATGAATTGATATGTACTCGAAATCTTTCTTGACCCTCACAATCACTCCCTTTCTAAAAAGAAAATAAAAATTTAAGGAGTGTGTTCCATTTATTTTAACACTAGTTGTATGTGTGAGGTTAATGACAAACTAAGTTACTACTTTGATATTGTCATTTATTTTTATTTGAGAAAAACTATTTATATTATTATGTATAATACTCTTAGTTTTTCGACACCTCATTAGTATAAAAATAATTATCTTAACCATTTTTATACCACATACGTAAAATACTAAATGTTTAAAACATTTTGTATGTGTGTTAAATCAATGCAAGTTTAATACATTTTCTTTTACTTAAATACTAATGTATTAAAATGACCTTTTATCTTGTTTAGACAACCCATGGTCAAACAAGACAAAATGATGTGATGTTTTAAGGATCATGTTACGGATTTTATGAAAGTGTTAAGTGTTTTGGGGTGATATACTTTTTACACTTAAACCTTTGGAAAAATAATTGTGTAAGACAATATCTTTCGACACACATGATCTACCAACTTAGTTTCTATTCCTAAGAAAGTTACTAAACCATTTTAAGAACTTGCAACAAATGCAAGACAAATGGTTGATGCCTATATGCAATGCAAACTAATTACTTAATATAGTGCAAGTGATTTAGCATGAGCCTTATAAATGCATAAACCGAAAAACTATAATAAGCAAATAGCAATTTAACACACAAAAATACTTATCGTCATTTTGTGTATTAGGTATAACAATGTATACTAAGCTTGATTTTATTTGACAATGAATTGGTTTCCTCCCCATTTCAAATATTTTTGCTGAGCACTTTGAAAACATGTCAAGGTTTAAAAGTTGAATCGCCCTTTTTCAGTTTGACCAAAAATTTACGCAAACTGCATGACCAGAAGACCTTTAGTTAAAAATCAAGGACTTTAACATACTTTCATTTAGAACTAATTCATAAAAATGTTTCTCAAATGAAAGTAGACTCAACATCGTTCAAAATGATGGGCGACACGACTCGTACAGACTCATGGTTGATTTTATATGGATTTTTGAAAATGAACCAAAAATGAAAAACAGACAATCAGATGCACGGCACCGTTAAATGACCCACGGTACCATTAAATATAACGGTACCGTACAATGTTTAGTGGTACCGTGGTCTGTTTTCTGATTCAGAACTGCATGACTTAATGACTCGTTCTGAAAAACATGACCGGACACTTAAAGACAGTGTTCTTTTAGTGGTTTAAGAAAACCTTCAAGCTAGTATGACAAAGTATACTTAACAACAAAACTTGTAAGTATTAAGCAACTAAATACTTTTCATATTTTTATCACCTTCATGGGTAATTTGATACATGGATCGTACTCAATTTTGAAAACCATTTATTTTAAAAATTTGAGAGACGTGGCTCTGGTACCAATTGTGGAAACCGTAGAGGGGGGGGGGGTGAATACGTTTCCATTTAAAAACTTAAAACTTTTGTATCAAACACCCGATCAAGTGTGACGTAATATGAAGAGTGTCAACAATGAGTATATAGCATCTAGAGATGACTATAGTAAACTACAACATATGCACAATCAAGCCATCGAACATACATGATCAATCACTACATGAGCAACATGCCACACAAACACATATGCAATGCAAATATAAATATAAAGCGATAACTAATGAAATGAAAGTAAAGAGATAAGTTAGAAGGCGCAAACCGGACACGGTGATTTATAGTGGTTCGGTCACGAAGCCCCTCTTCGCCCTACTCCACTCCCCGAGTACCCAACTCGAGAGTTACTTCACTAATCAACAAACTCCCTTTAGGCGGAGAAAACCATACACGTCGCTTAACTTGTTTTTCGACACTAAGCTAGATGTCGAGTGCTAATCTTAGCTAGCACCAATCTACCACGATCTACCCGATCTACACCATACACGTCGCTTATCCTATTTCCGACACTAAGCTAGATGTCGAGTGCTAAATTTAGCTAGCACCAATCTACCATGATCTACCTGATCTACACCATACACGTTGCTTATCCTATTTTCGACACTAAGCTAGATGTCGAGTGCTAATCTTAGCTAGCACCAATCTACCACGATCTACCCGATCTACCCTTGATCTACATGATCAATCACACAAGCCCCATGACTTCAAGAGATCTTCACTATTTCTTAAGATCACAATGATCTTGACTCACTCTCTCACAAAAGAAAAGTAATCTTGATGTATTCTATGATACAATCAAGAGTGTAACAAATGTTACAAGACCTAACAACTCCAACACTTTGTATCTACTTGGATACTTTGTGTTCTTCTCTTTCTAATCAAGAGGGATGACAACACTTTGTATCTACTTGGATACTTTGTGTTCTTCTCTTGCTAATCAAGAGGGATGACAACACTTTGTATCTAGTATACTTTGTGTTCTTCTCTTGCTAATCAAGAGGGATGACAACACTTTGTATCTAGGATAATTTGTGTTCTTCTATTGCTAATCAAGAGGAATGAAGAGGATCACTTGAGTGGATGATTGGATCACTCTTAAACAACCTAAGACTCTCCAAATGATCAAAGAAAGTTATCTAAGTGAAGAGGGATAAGACCAGAGAAAAAGGACTGGAAAAATCAAGTTGGAAGTGTGGAATGGTCCACTATTTATAGGCAAGGGAAAATCTGACCGTTACAGACCCACGGCGCCACTAAATACCCGACGGCTCCATTAAATTTAATGGAGCCGTACCTATTTAATGGTGCCGTAGACGCTCCTTCGTTTGTCTTTAGTGGGGAAGGTTTATTTGGGGAAGTTAGGAGCTGTTTTGGGGGGGGGGGGGAATTTGACTGTTGGGATTTTCAAACATATTTTTCAAAATAAAACATTTCTTTTTAATTCAAAAATAATTTGTGAAATATATTTTTGAAATTTTTTTTTGTCACATTAAAAATGTGAAGGTTTAGAAAAATAAAATCCTTTGATCATTTGTCAAGTAGTAGATTTGTTTGTCCATACCTTTAGTGATTTATGTCGGGATGGAAATCTACAACTTCGTTGAAGCATACTTGAGACGTCGGGAGGTGTAGATGTAAGTATGCATTGATGTTTTGTGTTTACAAGTATGTTGCACATTTTACGTTATGTATTACAAGTTACATGTTTGTCATTATTAAAACTGAAGAAACCGTTTAGTTTAAACATCGTAATATTTGCACTAACATGTCCTTTTGGAGATTTAGGATCCTGAACTCCCTGAGACTCTGAGTGTGATTTCTCAGAGACGGGATGTGAGTGGGTGTGGGTCCCCTTCTCAGTGGAGTAGTGCTGCCCCACTGAGGATATAGAACCATGTACTCCCTCAGGCTCTGATCGTGATTTATCAGTGCCTTCATTGGGATGTGAATGGGTGGATGTTCCTGATCCCTCTGACTTGTTTATGTCAAAGGAAACATACGGAAAGGGTTTGTCCGAGGAAACTGAGGATGATTTCTCAGTGACCTCCGATGACGGTTGTTTTGTGGTTAGAAGGGTCTCTGTTGAGGGTGTCACAGAGGTCTGGGTCACAATATTAAGGGTGCCTGAGGCAACAGTCTCAGTGACGAGTGGTTTAGGTCTAACCACCTTACTGGACTGTCCCCCTTTCTTCTTCTTCACCTTCTTGGTTGGTGAAGGTACTGGGGAGCTTGCATTTTCACACTGAATGACTACTAACATGTAGTTGGTCAGGGCGGTAGGTTGTGCCTCAGTGATGTCACTACTAAAATTGGTCTTATGCAAGACGTCAGGTTTTGTACCTTGCTCATCAAACCTTAAGTAGTCAGAACCAAGAAGGTCCTGAAGCGTATAGGAAATGAACCTAGGATAAGACATGTGTCTTTGCCTATGTTTCCCTGTGAGCTTGGCAACGAGGTCACGGAAGATTATACCTCCGATATCAATTTTTCTACCCTCCAAGAGACTGAACATCATCAATTGTTGTGTTGAGTTCACTTTCTCAGTGGAGGATTTATTCCTTCCTAGGACTTGAAAGACAAATGTCATCATGAGTCTCCAGATGGGGTGAAACCATGTCTTCAATATGGGAGCCTTTTCTAACAAGACTTCAGGAGACAAAGTAGGACGCTTAGCGTCATGAGGCCCAAGGAATAACATTTCTACTTTAATTTCCTGGTCAGTAGGGTTTGCCGCAAAGGTTTGGGCGAAATCAAGACCAGTGGCCTTGAGAAAGGTCTTGTAGTCCAGGGAGAGGGGTTTCTTCCCATTCATCACAGTGAATGTGATGATTGATTCTCTGGTGTCCTTAGGGCTAGTAGCCGTTGCGGTACACTAGAACTCCCTGAGGTAGTCATGATAAATGACTGATGGGGTTTTGATAAAGGCCGTGGCAAGGAAGCAGTTATGTAAATACTTAACCACATCCTTGTACCCCTCATATTGTTGGGGGTAGTGGAAATTTCCAACCACGTTGTTTTTGGTCATGTCCACGCCCTCCATTGGGAAATTCACATTTGGGGCGATGGTGATAGCATTAGAAGATGCCATTTTTGTGTTAGGGTTTTGGTCGGAAAAAATGGTCTGGGTTTCTAATTGCTAAGAACACACACAATTTGTTTGATAGAGAAAAGGGAAAGAGTTTGCTTAAGTTTTCTAAATAAAACGTGTGTGTGTTATCTTTTGTTTGGGTTTTTATAGGGAAGTGGAGGTTGAGGGTATTTTGGGCATAAAGCGGTTAGTCTCAAAATTTTGAAAATTGTTTTATAAAACATTTGAAATCCGCATTTAATGCCACGTTTCCACTTCCCCATGTATTCGGCAATTGTCATGGTGAACAGTTGTGCCGTCTGCAAAAAGTGTAATTTGCAGAGCTGAGTCATCACATTTCTATTATGTGATTGGAGAGGCAATTAATGCCAAGCGGGAAAGTGGGGGCCCAAGTTGTGTATGCCAGAAGGATAAAGAGACATATATTCCTATATTAAATAAGAAGTCGGTCACCAACCTAGGACATTTACTAACTAAATACTTAGAGCATTTAAGTTAGCATTGAATGATATCTTGAGGGCCCTGAATGATTATTCATTCACTGAGGGGTTCAGGAAGGGTGATTCAGTGATCTTGTTCACTAACAAATACATTGAGTCAGGGACCTGAGGTTTTAAGAATTTACAATTCAGTTGGAAGGATTTAATCAGTGGACTGATTCTCGAGGATTCAATCAGTGGACTGATTCTCGATAT
This sequence comes from Artemisia tridentata subsp. tridentata, assembly GCA_021014915.2. Lineage (NCBI taxonomy): Eukaryota > Viridiplantae > Streptophyta > Magnoliopsida > Asterales > Asteraceae > Artemisia > Artemisia tridentata. The sequence continues at coordinate 400,608,448 of CP139507.1, forward strand.
CCAACATTCCTAATTCAGCTTTCAGTCTTGTGAAAGTTGGTTCGTCCAAAGGTTTGGTGAAGATATCAGCTAGCTGATATTCAGTAGGGATGAAGTGTAATTCCATGTCACCATTCATGATATGGTCCCTGATGAAATGATATCTGATATCAATGTGTTTTGTTCTCTGATGAAGAACTAGGTTGTTGGATATGGCAATTGCACTTGTGTTATCACAAAAGATGGGTACCATCTTATACTGAATGCCATAGTCACTGAGCTGACTTTTCATCCAAAGTACATTTGCACAACAGCTAGCTGCTGCAACATATTCAGCTTCAGCTGAGTACATGGCAACTAATTGTTGCTTCTTGGTACTCCAACAGACTAATTTTTCACCAAGAAATTGGCAGGAGCCTGAGGTGCTTTTCCTATCCATGTTGCAACCAGCATAGTCAGAGTCTGAGTATCCCTTGAGATCAAAGCCTGAGCACTTAGGATAGTATAATCCAAGGCTTGGGGTACCTTTCAGGTACCCAAGGATCCTTTTCACAGCAGTGAGATGAGATTCTCTTGGGTCAGATTGATATCTGGCACACAAACATACTGAGAATTGGATGTCAGGTCTTGATGCAAGGAGATACATCAGTGACCCAATCATTCCTCTTAATAGATTCTAATTGACTGGTTTACCAATGAGGTCATAATTAACCAAGGTTGTTTGGTGGAACCATGGGAGTCTTGACTGAGGCACAGGCACTGAGATCATACTTCTTCAGTATGCTTCTGACATACTTCTCTTGACTGATAATGGTTCCTTTATCAGTCTGCTTGATTTGCAATCCAAGAAAGTAAGTCAGTTCTCCCATCATGCTCATTTCAAATTTCTTTGCCATCAGTTTTTCAAACTGTTTGCAAAGTTTGTAACTTGTTGAGCCAAAGATGATGTCATCAACATATACTTGAACAAGTATGACATCATCTTTTGTCTTGTAGATAAACAAGGTGTTGTCTATCTTGCCTCTGACAAATTTGTTTTGGATCAGGAAGGCTGAGAGAGTTTCATACCATGCCCTGGGAGCTTGCTTTAGTCCATAAAGGGCTTTGTCAAGCTTACAGACATAGTCAGGAAACTCACAACTTTCAAATCCAGGAGGCTGTTGGACATAAACTTCTTCTTTCAGTGAGCCATTTAAGAATGCACTTTTAACATCCATTTGGTACACTTTGAAGTTCATGTAGGTTGCAAATGCAAGGAAGATCCTGATGGCTTCCATTCTTGCAACTGGTGCAAATGTTTCCTCATAGTCAATGCCGTCTTGCTGGTTGTAGCCTTTGGCAACCAGTCTGGCCTTGTTTTTGATGACTATGCCATTTTCATCAGATTTGTTTTTGAATACCCATTTCATACCAATGACTGTGACACCATCAGGACACTTAACTTAGGTCATCACCTTGTTTCTGTCAAACTGTTCCAGTTCATCATGCATGGCCGGAACCCAACTAGGATGTTTAAGTGCTGCTTTGACACTTTTGGGTTCAATGGTGGAAATGAAATCCACAAATAGGCATTCATTGGCTGAGGCTGCCCTTAGTTTAGCAGCCATACTTCTAGTGAGCATGCCTTCAGTAGGCTCTCCATTGATGTTGACAAGTTCTATGTCCTGAGACCTAGTCCAACTGTCCTGAGGTCTATGATACTGATTGGAACTTGTGGAAGCCTGATTGGGTGGAGGTGTAGGATCAGGTTCAGTCACTTGAGAATTTTCAGGATCTTGAGTGTCTGAATGGGTTGGCTGATCACTGAGATTGGTTGGTTCCTAAGCACTTTGAACAGACTGATTTAATGTATCAGTGTTTGTTTGTGCTTCAATAAACTCAGTGATGGTTGGGTAAGGGAGGTTGTGAGGGATAATGTGATAGGAGATATCAACATTTGCTTGATACTGAGTGGAAGGATTGTTGTCAGGATCATATTCATCAGGAGGATATCTGGATGAATCATTGATTCCTATTTCTTCCACTGAGGCATTTGAGAACCTGATAGCTTCAGTGCTCTCATCAAAGGTAACATGGAATGTTTCCTCAGTTTGTTGTCTCCTTGTGTTGAACACCCTGAAGGCTTTTGAGACAAGGGAATATCCTAGGAAGTATCCATCATCAGCTTTGGCATCAAATTTCCCTAAGTGATCCTTGTGATTATGAATAAACACAGGACACCCAAAGACATGAAAGTAGCTGATGTCAGGGATTTTTGCTATGTCTCTTGACAATGATGGATCTGTTCTGAGTATAATAGGCAGTTTTGACTGCTTCAGTCCAAAAATGTTTGGAGAGGACTGATCCATTTAACATTGTTCTTGCAGCTTCAATGAGTGTTCTGTTTTTCCTTTCAGCCACACCATTTTGTTCAGGTGTGTAAGGTGAGGAAAAGTTTTGATGGATACCTTTCTCATCACAGAAACTTACAAGTTCATGGTTCCTGAACTCTGTCCCATTGTCAGTCCTAATCTGTTTGACTTTGATGTCATTCTGATTTTCAATGTTCCTGACAAAGGACATGATTGTTTCTGCTGCCTGACTCTTTTTGGTCAGGAAGTAAACCCAAGTGTATCTTGAGTATTCATCCACAATGACCAGAGTATACTTCTCATGGTTAATAGATCTAGGACTGATGGGCCCAAAGAGATCCATATGGAGAAGATGTAGGAAGTGTCTGATGGAAAAGTTGGTTTTGGTTTTAAAGGATGCTCTCTTGTGTTTGCCTTTTTCACAAGCTGAGCATGGTTTATCCTTTAAAAACACAAGAGATGGGAAGCCAAGGACCTTGTTTTGTTTCACAAGATGATTTATGTTTTTGAAGTTCATATGAGAGAGTCTCTTATGCCAAAGCCAGTTGAGGGTCTCAGTGGCCTTAGCAAAGAGACAAGTTCCATTCTGAGTCAGACTGGTCATGTCTAACACATAAACATTTTGCCTTCTTGGTGCAATAAGGACAACCTCCTTGTTTGCATTGAAGATGGTTCCTTGCTTATCATCAAACTGAACTATGTACTTTGCATCACATAGTTGACTGACACTGATCAGATTATACTTAAGGCCATTTACATAAGCTATCCTAGTAAAGACTATACCATTGCAGTTTACTGAACCATACCCTTCAGTGAGACATGATGAGTTATCAGCAAATACCACCTTGGGTCCTGGTTCCTTTACATATTTGTGCAGATATACTTTCACACCAGTCATGCTCCTTGAACATCCACTATCTAGATGCCAAATTTGCTCCCTGACATGTCTCTGCACAAATTGTAAACTGAATTAGTTCTTTCTAGGACCCCTCTTCTTGGAGGGCTTGGCTTTAATGGCCTGCTTAAAAGTAGACAATGATTCATGGTCAGTGGTGGAGTGGACTGAGCTCCCACAAATTTTGCATTTGATAGCAGTGGATGACTCAGTAGACTGAGAGGATGGTTTGGTCATTCCTCTTCTTGCCTGAATGACCTCCTCATGTCCTGAGGTGTCATGAGTGGGATCACCACGTAAGTCACAACATGTGTTCATTAGGCAATCCTCAGGGAGGTGGTCATTGAATCCACAATGAGGGAAAGGTTCAAAAGGCTTTGTCTTTTGTTTCATTTTCTGCTTTGAATCAGATGGATACTTATGAGCAACTGCTTTAAAGTTTGCCATCTTTGATGAGGCTGTGTATGATTGATGATCAGATGTTCTGTGATCTTCCTTTTTGCATATCATGTAGTAAAGGATTCTATAGTAATCATCAGTGGAATGATTGGTAAAGTGACACAGCTCACATTTCGGCAGAGGTTTGGTTGGCTTTGGTTTTGGTTTGGAACTTGTGGAAGCTGATTTTGTTTCCTTAATCTTAGATTTAGGAGTTTTCTCAGAAGATTCTATCTTCTCACTCAGCTTCCTGACAAGCTCAGCCAACTGATCAATTTTTGAGTTAGGGCTTTCTGTTTTAATTTCATAAGGGATTGAAGTTGATGAGTTATCAGTATTTACTGAGACCTCAGGGATTTGCCTTTTCATGATTGTTTTTCCCAGTCCTGATTTCTCCTTTGGAGAATGTTCAGAGTAGACCAATGGTGTGAGGTCAGAGCTTGGAGAAGCTCCCTAAAAGACTTTCAGTGGTGGGAGAGGTGCAACAGATTCTTATTCTGACTCAGTGTTTGACTCAGTACTACTGGGTTGATCAGTGAGTCCTAGCATACTTTTCAGAGCCTGACTTTCAGGAAGCAAGATTTTTCCAGTCTCAAAGTTGGGTAACTTACTGACTGGGTTGTCCCTGACAATCCAGTCATTTGACTTGGGTTTCATTTCTTGCTCAAAAGATAAGCCAGCTGGAATAAAAGCCTTTTCTTTGTCAGTCTCACTGGGGGTGTCAGTGAGTTGGTCTCCTGCTATGATTTTCTTATTTTCACTAGGAATTAGACTGACAAATTCATAGACTCTTGGGTTCTTTTTAGTCCAGCTTTCTATGACAGCCTTTTCTTTGTTAAGTTCATTTTGAAGGGCTTGATTCTTTTTCAAAATCTCAGTGTTTTGAATTTGTAGTGTGACAACTTCTAACTTGGTTTGTTTAAGTACAAGTAATTCATCTCTACATTTATTCAATTCTAACAAAAGATTATTATATTTTGAAAACAAATTTAGCCTTTGTTCTTCTACAAACTTAAGATCTACAGAAATATAGTTCAAATAAGACTGCCAATAAGAATCATCATCCATAGAAAGTAAAATATTTACCTTCTTCATTGTGATGTTGACCCATTCTCCATTTCTAGCATGGCTCTTTCCAACAGCCAGCTGATCACCATCAGAAATTGCCATCAGTGCACTCACATGAACTTCTTCATCATCAGAGACCTCTTCTTCATCCCAGTCATAAGCTTCAGCCATAAGGACCTTGTTCTTGGTCTGAACAGGTTTGGGAGCCTGAGCCTGAGAGACTGAGGGAGTGGCCTCAAGAAGAGCAAGCTTAGCTTTTGCTTTCCTATACTTAGTTTCAAAGTCTTTTTGACTACTTTTAGAGGTTTGAGAAGATTGAAACATTTTAGGTTGAAACTTGCTAGTTCCTGAAGAAGAACTGTTTCCAGAAAATTTGTAAGAAGGTTCTGAGGTTGTTTTTGAATAGCAGTCTTTAGCAAAATTACCCTTTTTACCACATTTAAAACATTCAGTGGTCTCATTTGCTTTAATTTTTGAAAAGTTTGACTGATTTCTTTTGATAAACCGTTTTGAGTTTGCAAGGAGTGCCCTTTCTTGGAATTCCAAGTGTAAGTCATTTAGGTTCTCCTCACAGGTTCTATCATCAACCTCATCATCAGAATCCTCTGGAAAATCCTGCACAATACCATTAGAATAAAAGGCAATTGATATGGGTGAGAAAGTCAGGGCCTTTTTGGTCTCAAGAGCTTTCATTGAGTCTGGGTATCTCCTTGAGATTAAGTTGTCTTCATAGACAAACTTCCCATAGATCTCAGCAAGCTCAAGGGTCTGAATGTGATTTGCATTCCTAAGGCCCTGAGAGAAGTTTAGCCACTTCTCAGGGAGACTGTTGACAAAGCCAACATTGATCTCATGCTTAGACAAAACTACACCATCATTGGACAACTCATTTATCAGGGTCTTGTACCTGGTATAGGTCTGAGAGAGACTTTCAGAGTCTTTGGCCCTGAAAGTATTATACTCAAGTTTAAGATCCATGATCCTATTTTCCTTGGTATCTGAGGGACCTTCGAAGCTATTAACCAAGTCAAGCCATGTTTGTTTGGCTGTTGTACATTTAATGACTGATTCCATTATATCGTCAGGAAGACAAGATATAATGATGCTTCTCAGGCGCTGGTCTTGGTTGACCACCCTTCTCTCATCAATAGTCCACTGAGCTTCAGGTTTGATTAAACCTTCAGCAGTTTTTGGGATATAGGGACCTTCATTGATACAAGTGATGTAGTATGGTTCCATACCAGTCAAGTAGCAAAGCATGCACTTTTTCCACTTGCTAAATTTTCCAGCTTCAAGTCTGGGAGCAACAGCTGAATAGCTACCTCTTTTTTTATCGACTAGCTGGGGTACATTGATATCAGCCATAGTAGGATCTTAGTTTTAAAATCCTTGAGCACTCTTAGTTTTGAAAAGATTTTATAAACCAGAGGCTCTAATACCACTTGTTGTTCCCGTTACACTTATAGAAATAACTACAAAGTTATCCTAATCGTGTACTAAGACTGATATAATGTAATGATTAATTTTACCAAATAAGTAATAACGTAAAGATAAAAACTGCAAAGGTTTTTCAACGTTTAAATTCTTATTAGAAATTAATCAAAAGAATCTATTACCCAAGTGTTTTGCGGAATAAACACTTGGGATTGAATAGACAAGGTATGGTGTTCTCCTCTCTAAACTCAAGCTGTCCTTGAGTGACAACAAAAAGACCCACTGAGCTATCTCAGGGATGTGTTGTTCTTTGGAGGAGAAAAGTGGTTTTGTGAAAGTCTAAGCTTTTAATGCAAAAAACTTATCCCACTTTTCTCCCCATCTATCCTATTTATACACAAGTATAAAAGAACAACCCGTGACTAATAGTACAAAAGGAAAACCTAGTCTAGTCTGACAAAAGCACTACAGTCTTTTGTCAGTTCCAAGAATCTATTTTGGGATGGCCATAAAGAAGCTTTCCAATTGTCAGATATGACACTTCACATCCTTAAGCCATATAAGGTAAGTTTACTTTGGCGGCGATAAGACTCATCCTTATCTCCTTTAAACTTTCCCGCTCGATCCCGCCTTTCTTTCAGGCTATAGATTCAGTCTTTAGTCATCATTCTTCATTGTTGTGAGGAGACTGAGGGGTTCAGTGAGCTCTTGTCAGTACTCACTGAACCCATCATCTTCTTCTTTGGCTTAAGTCACACTCAGGGAGTCCCGCCTTCCTGAGGAGTGAATCCTTCTTCTTGAATTCTCCTTAAGCTTCCTGAAGATGACTCACTGAGTTACTGTTCACTCAGTGACTTGAATTGTTCTCGGTTGATAAACACTTGGCTTAATTTGTGTTCAAATCCTGTTTTAGATAATTGGGTATTTACAAACCCAACAAGGTGACCATGAGAGCCTCCAACAGTAGCCCTGAAGTCAGCATAAGAGGCTGCTGCGTCAGTATGCTGATCCCATTGTTCTTTGATTATCTCATTGAAAAGGGCAGTGTTTGACTTTCTGAGGAATTGGACTAACTGCCTTTCAGTGAGGGGTAGAACATTGTCATACTTCTGCAAGTAGTCAGGAGTTGCAGGAGCAGAGTCTGAGGAGCCTGATGAGTTATCTGATGATGATGATGATGATGATGATGTAGGATGGTGATGGGATTCTTGTTCCTCAGGAGGATGAGATGAAGGTGGTTGCTCAGTGTGCTGAGGAGAGTTGTAAGCCAGAGGTTGTTCATTAGTTTCCATATCGTCCCCAGCAGCAAAAACCTCATCATCCCCAAAGTCAACCATTTCTTCTTCTGATTCTTTATTAATAAGCATTTGGAGATCAGCAAGAGTTGGAACCAGGTTAATATCCAGCTCCCCCTCAGAAGAGGGCTTGCCTTTGTTTTGGCCAGGTCCTAACCACTCTATTCCAGCAGACTGGGTTTGATCTGCCTGGTCCTTAGGGTCAGTTCTCGAGAGATGCGCTACGCCATGAGGGGGTGTAGGTTCCATATGTTAGCATTGATTAAAAGTTATGGTCATTTTGTATTAACGACTTTGTAGTGTTTCGTATGTTATGTAATAGAATAGTATAAGAGGGCTTATGGTTGGACTAAGCTAGTATGTTATTAGTTAAAGTCCATGTATTGTTTAAATGTCCAAGTCCAACACAAAGCCCAACGAAGCCCATCTTAAAGCCTTTAGGGCGTCACCCTTAGGCTATATATAGACACTCCTACCTCATTTTGTATGTGTGCTTGAGAGAGGTATAGGTGAGTGTGTGTGTATTCTTTTTATTGTATTATTCTTTCTTTCTTAATACATTCAATATACATTTCATATACACGGCTCATCTATCTTGCTTCATCTTGTCTTTAGTACCATTCGAGTTATATTATTAGTGTGTGATAAAGCATTGATCTTAGGCCATAACAAGTGGTATCAGAGCCATACAACGATTTAGGAAGCTTGTTCTTTTCGTTTTTTGATCGAACTAATACTAATAGTTGCGTTTTTCTTCTTATAAAAACGCTAGCTTTTGGTACAAGTTTTGATTTTTACGCAAGTTGTAGGTTAAAAGGTTGTTACTCTTTATAGTTTTTACGTGTTTGTTAGTAAGTTTTGGTTTATCTTTCGATTAAAAAGCCTCAAAAATTTGTTTAGTCTCGTTAAAAGCTATTACCTTGTATCGAAATATAGTGAAAAGTTGAAAAAAGGCGATAAAGGTTGTTACTTGATTGTTATTTACTGGTTTTTGAAGTTGTTTGATCGTGGAAAAAGGCTTAGAAGATTGTTTGTTACTTGCTTGTGGATCTTCATCGAAAAGCTCTCTTATCGAAATTCTTGTATAAGAATTTAGACAAAAGAGGGTTTATAGAAATTGTGGTGGAATTTCTATAACTAAGGGTTTACAGATATTGTGGTGGAATTTCTATAGAAATTGGGTTTATAGAAATTGTGGACGAATTTCTATAGAAATTGGGTTTATAGAAATTATGGTCGAATATCTATAAGAAAGGTTTATCGAAATTGGTGACGAATTTCTATAAGAAATGTTTATCAAAATTCCTTGTATAAGGGGTTATCGAAATTGTGGAGTTTATAGAAATTCATTTCTATCGAAATTGCAAGGTTTATAGAAATTCATTTCTATCGAAATTGCAAGGTTTCTATAGAAATTGGGTTTATAGAAATTGTGGACGAATTTCTATAGAAATTGGGTTTATAGAAATTATGGTCGAATATCTATAAGAAAGGTTTATCGAAATTGGTGACGAATTTCTATAAGAAATGTTTATCAAAATTCCTTGTATAAGGGGTTATCGAAATTGTGGAGTTTATAGAAATTCATTTCTATCAAAATTGCAAGGTTTATAGAAATTCATTTCTATCTAAATTGCAAGGTTTATAGAAATTCATTTCTATCGAAATTGCAAAGCTTATAGAAATTCATTTCTATCGAAATTGTGGGGCTTATAGAAATTGGGTATCGAAATTGGTTATAGAAATTGGTTATAGAAATTGGTTATTGAAATTGCTTATAGGAATTGCAAGTAATCTTCCGGAATTGACTGCTGAAGACTAAACCTCAAACAATCATAAGTTCAAGACCAAAGCTTCACTACAAAAACTGATCTTAACCTACCAAACACAACTCCTATTTCGTTGCAACGATCCAAGTTCAACTTTATTATACGAAACATCATCAATGGCTACTCAGCTAGACATTCATGCAGCCGGTGCAGAAAACTGTCCTCCTATGCTTGAAAAAGGTGGATATCTTCCATGGACGAGCCGTATGCTTCGCTACATCAAAACTAAACCTGATGGACAAGGTAAACTCCTGCTCAACTCCATCCAACATGGACCATTAAAGCCTCGTCAAGTTCAAGACCCTGGAAATCCAAATGAAACACCTCCTGTCCTACCATTCCTTCGTGAACAAAGAGAAGATGAATACACAGCAGAGGATTGGAAGCAAATTGCAGCTGATGACTTAGCAATGCACTTAATTCAACTTGGTTTACCACGGGAAATATTTGCTGCTGTCGACAGTTGTGAAACTGCTTATGATATGTGGGAACGAGTTAGAAGGCTTTATCATGGCACGAAAATTGGTCAACAAGATGTTGAAAACAAGCTTCTAACTGAATGATCTTACTACACCACGTTTTGCACTCTAATGAACGAGCTCATCAGAAAAAAGTTGACACCAAGACAAATTGTTCAAAACATCAAGTTCATCAACAATCCACCAGAAGAATGGGGATGATTTATAGTCAATCAAACCAAGGACCTTCACCAGGTGAACTATGATCAGCTCTATGATTTCCTTAAGCAAAACCAGGCAGAGGCAAATGAAGTCAGGAAAGATAAGTTAGCAAAGCAACATGATCCTCTTGCACTCATTTCTCAAACACCAACACTTGTATCAGTGAATACACAGCCATCATCATCTTCCATGCAGAACTACATGCAACAACAACATGTTCCACAAACTGCTGTCTCACCACAACAACAATTCTACCCACAACAACAACAAGTCATTCCACAACAACAATATCCACAATTCCAAGAACCAGAGTTTACTGACAATGATGAAACTATTGCTGCTATGACACAATCATTTACTTTAATGTCAAAGGCATTACAAAGACGCTATTTCACACCAACTAACAACAACCAAAGGATTTCTTCGAACACTCGCAACAGGCAGATTGCATAGCCGAGTTTTAACATGGGTCAACAAGGAAAAATTGTTGGAGTTATGGGGAATCAGCAGGGATATGCTCCTAGATATCAGATGGGTAATGCAGGGCAGTATGTAGGAAATCAGATGGGTCAGTATGTAGGGAATCAGATGGGTCAAGTTTTTGGAAATCAGAGGGGTCAGAATGTTGGGAATCAGAATATTGGTAATCAGATTGGGAATATTACTGCTCCAGTTGCTGGGAATTATGAAAATGTTAATCGGGGTAATTTGGTAAAGTGTTTCAACTGTCAGGGAGTCGGTCATATGGCAAGGAACTGTCCCACCAAGCCGAAAAAGAAAGATCTAGAGTATCTGCAGAAAGCAGTACTGTTGGCACAGAAGGAAAAGGCAGGGTTTCAGTTGAATGCAGAAGAGAATGACTTTATGGCTCTTATGGATGATATAGAAGACCTTGAGGACATCGATGCAAACTGCATATTCATGGCAAATCTTCAGGAGGCTAAGTATGATACGGATTCTGAGACACCTCCTGTGTATGACACCAATGCAGTCTCTGAGGTACCATCATTCAATACATGTCACAATAATGAAATATTTGATATGTCGCCTCAATATGAACAGCATCCTGCGACTCCAGCACCCACTTATGATACATATATGGACACTCCAAGTTGTAGCAATATTAATTTGGCAACTCCAGATATGGATCCTAATGGAGGCTTCGTGTCACAGCATACTGAGAATGATGAGAAAACACGTGCGTTATTTGAATCATTATTGAACAATTGTAGTATTGAAATCGAAAAAGTCAAAAAGGTCAATCGCGATGTAAAGGCCGCGAATGTAAAATTGACCGCTGAGCTTGAGAGGTATAAGGAAAATGAAAAAGTTTTTGAATTTCATCAAACACGACAGTCAGAATTAGAAAATGGTTACAAAAACTCCATTTTAAGAGAAAAACAATTGCAAATCAAGTTTGACACTCTTGATGTTAACTTGAACATGAAAATAAAATCCTTAAACATGGAAGTTTCAGATTTGAAAAACCAACTTTCTAAACAAAAATCAACTTGTTCTGATCTTGAAAAAGAAAAGAAACAGTTGAAAGCAGATTTTTCAAAACGTGAAAATGATCTTCTTGATGAAATCATTGAGAAACAAGAAACAATTAAGAAATTGGAAGATTTGCTTGTAAAATCGGGTCACTCTGCTCAAACAATTAATATGCTAATCAAAGATCCAAACCCGCTTTTACATACAATGAAAAAAATGGCTATCGGTTGTGAAAACCCTTATCATCTCAAGAAAGAACAGAATGTGTTGTATAATGGTAATGTGATATTTGCTAAACATTATCCTCCCAAGGTTCGGGATTCTGATGAAACGATTGAGCTTGCTGATGATAGTAGAATCAAAATGATTCAAATGAACCCAGAAATTAAACCAATTGATTATGACAAACTTAACAAACTTTCTGGAGTAAATTTTGTTAAACAAAAACAAACATCAACGGTTTCCAAAAAACTAGTTGTTTCAACAAAACCAAAAGTTGGTTCCAAAAATCTTTCAAACTTAGAACAAATGTCCTCTAGCAACCATTTTAACACAAGTGAAGCTAGAAGATTTTTGGATGATCTTAAAGAGAGAGTGAAAACAATTCAAAGTATTGTTGAATCCAAAACGAATCTTAGCATCAACAACTGGCATTCAAGTTTCCATATTGAAATGAAAAAGGTGTTTCAAACAGAAATTACTACTCCACTCCATAACATTAGTGCGAGAGTAATTCATGTTGAAAATGCAATTTTAAAAGAAACAGCCAACTTTGTCAAAGATCACAAATCCCTGGTAAAGGAAGCTAATGAAAACATTGAACGTATCAAAGTTTTTGAAAACCATAATGATTCTCTCTTCGAAGTAGCTTTGTCAACTGATATTATGTCCATTATTTACCAAACATATTCTGTTGAAGACGATGAAAGACTCCGAGCTGAGACTTCTGCAATTGTTTCAAAATATGAAAATGCTCTTATTAAACTTGAAAAAGAAAAGGTCTCATATTTTAAACAACTTAATCGCAAAACCGAGGAATGCAAGTATGACAAATTGTCGTATGAGCGTGCCTACAGGAACATGAAAGAGCAAAATGATCTTTTGAGGTCTTAGCTAGAAAGTAAAAAAGGGAAGGGTGAGGAAACTAAGTTTGCAAAACCATCGACTTTGGATAAACTGGTTGTTAAACCAAAAATGTCTATATCTCAATCTGTTCCAAAAGTTGGTGTGATAATTGATTTGACAAAAGCAGTCACTCCAACACCCTTGCCCAAGTCTAATGAAAAAGAAAAAAGGAAAGAAGTTTGTGATAGCACATGGCCTTTATAGGATTAGTACCACTATTGCGTCTACCTCTACATCTCAAACATATAGGGTGATAGACAAGAGCATTAAAAATAATCTAAAAGAGACTAGGACTGCTAAAATAACTTCACAAGACAACAAAATAAATCCTAATGTGTGTGCCTTACCTTCTACAGGAGTAGAAAGCACCACTAAGAGTAGCAGACTACAACCAAGGAGAAATACAAGGAACAATAGAGTCTCGCCTGTCTCTGAGAGTAGATGTCAGAATAAAAAGGAAGAAGTAGAAGAACACCCTAGGAATTTATCGCTTTCTAATAAGAAACATATGTCATCTGGATGTAATGTTAAGAGTACTATTTCTAGTGCATGTAATGACTCTGTTTGTTTAATGTGCAAGAAATCATTATCTAAAAATGCTTGTGATGATATTGTTTCTAATTATGTGAATGTGAATGCAATCCCTGAACAGAAAGATGTTCCTCTAGGAACTAGTGCTAGATCTAGATATGTTAAAAGACTAATTACAGGATGTAGGTTAACCACTAGTAGCATATTGCCTAGGAACTATCTTAAGTTGTGCGTATGGAAACCAATGGGTAGAGAATTCATACTCGTGAATGGCAAATTCAAAGCAGTACCAAAAGAACCAGTAGAAACCTTCTATGAGTGTGATTCAAATGTTACCTCTAACCCCATGGAACCAAATGTTAAACGGTTTCCAAATGAAAAATCTTCTGTTTTTGGCAGGTTATCGAAATATGTCTTTGGATCGTAGACTCGGGTTGCTCCAAGCACATGACCGGGAATCTAAAGCTGCTGATCAACTTTGTATGGAAGTTCATTTGAACTGTACGCTTTGAAAATGATCATGTAGCAGCTATTCTGGGTTATGGAGATCTTCAGTTTGGGAACAACTTAATCACTCGAGTTTACTACATTGAAGGGTTGGGACACAATCTGTTTTTAGTCAGACAATTTTGTGATGCAGATTTAGAGGTTGCATTTAGGAGAAATACTTGCTTCGTTAGAAATTTGGTTGGAGATGATCTCTTAACTGGGAATCGTGGCACCAATTTATATGCTATCGACATAAACCAAATGGCCTCTTCATCACCAATTTGTCTCATGACAAGAGCATGTGAAACTAAGTCCTGGATGTGGCACATAAGATTATCCCATCTCAACTTTGACACCATCAACAAGCTAGCCAAATACAACATCGTCAACGGTCTCCCAAATTTCAAATACACCAAAGAACACTTATGTCCATCCTGCGAATAAGGAAAAAGCAAAAGGGAAACATATAAACCTAAAACCGTACCCAGTTTGGTTGATAAGTTACATCTGTTGCATATGGACTTATGTGGCCCAATGAGAGTTGAAAGCATTAATGGGAAGAAGTATATTCTTGTTATCATCGATGACTATTCAAGATATACATGGGTAAAGTTTCTGAGATCAAAAGACAAAGCACCAGGCATCATCATCACCTTTCTGAAGCGAATTCAAGTCCTACTTCAAGCTCCAGTAAGGATTGTAAGAACAGACAATGGCACAGAATTCACTAACCAGGAGTTAAAAACCTATTTTGAAGATACTGGAATCTCTCACCAGACATCGGTTGTTAGAACTCCACAGCAGAATGGGGTAGTTGAAAGAAGAAATAGAACTCTTGTGGAAGCTGCTCGCACGATGCTAATTTATTCTAGTGCACCGTTATTCTTAATGGCTAATGCTATTGCCACTGCTTGTTTCACTCAGAACCGATCCCTAATCCATCCAAGATTCAATAAAACCCCATATGAACTAGTGAACAACAGAAAACCGGATATCTCTTACCTTCACGTATTTGGCGCTTTATGCTATCCAACAAACGACAGAGAAGATCTGGGGAAGTTGAAAGCTAAGGGTGATATTGGAATCTTCATCGGTTACTCAGAAAACTCGAGGGCATTCAGGGTGTATAACAGAAGAAATAAAAGGATAATGGAGACGATGAATGTGAAGTTTGACGAGATTTCACAGATGGCTTCTGAGAGACTCGCTCTAGAACCCGCCCTTAATCCGATGGCTTCTAATCATACCAGATTAGGACCCGCACCAAACGTTCAAACTTCTGGACATATTAGTTCAGGACTCGTACCACAAGGAGCTCAGTCAACTAACACTGAAAAACCGACAAATCAGGAACTGAAAAACTTCTTTGAGTTTATGTTTGATGAATACTATGGTGGTACTTCGACAAATGCATCACAACAACATTCCGCTGCACCCGCTCAACAACATCAACCACCACCACCAACACAAGATGCATCAACAACAATCGAAGCTGACGCACCAACTCCATCAATGTCATCAACATCTACTCCAGGAACTCCATTAATTGAAATTGTTCTACCAAGATTTGATGAGCAAAATCGAAACACACCAATTCAAGAAGAACCAAACCAAAACGATGCTGTGTTAGAGAAAGAAGTGTTAGAAAACCCACTTGCAACGGATTCTGCTGAATTATCTTCAAGGTTACATGAACCATCTAACACGCATACGTCAAATCCAAGGTACCCTTCTACACTACATTGGACTAAAGACCATCCAATAGAACAAGTAATTGGTGAACCTTCAAGGCCAGTTTAGACGAGAAAACAACTCACCACCGACCCCGATATGTGCATCTATGTTTGCTCAGTCAGTTTAAAAGAGCTAAAGAACATTCGAGAGGTGATGGCAGATAATGCATGGATTGAAGCGATGCAGGAAAAACTTCTCCAATACCAGTTACATGACACTTGGGAATTAGTTCCAAAACCAATTGAAAAACTTGTCATTGATCTAAAGTGGTTATGGAAGAACAAGAAGGATGAAGAAATGACTGTCATTCGCAACAAAGCTCGTCTAGTGGCTAAGGGATTTAGACAGGAAGAAGGGATAGATTTTGAAGAGTCATTCGCGCCAGTAGCAAGACTTGAGGCACTCAGGATTTTCTTAGCCTATGCAGCTCACAAAAACATCACGGTCTATCAGATGGATATCAAGACAGCATTCTTGAATGAAACTCTGAAAGAAGAAGTGTATGTGAGTAATCCAGACGGATTCGTTGACAAAGATCATCCAGACTACGTCTACAAGCTAAAGAAAGCCATTTATGGTTTGAAACAAGCCCCAAGGGCGTGGTATGACGAACTATCATCTTTCCTGATCCAAAACTATTTCACCAAAGGAACAATTGATCCCACCTTGTTTACAAGAAAATATAAAGATGACATTTTGATTGTTCAGATTTACGTGGATGACATTATTTTTGGGTCCACTAATCCGAAACATTCAAAACATTTTGAAAATCTCATGAAAAGCAAATTTGAAATGTCCATGATGGGGGAACTAAAATTCTTTCTTGGTTTACAAATACATCAATCCCCTCGTGGTATTTTTATAAATCAAGCTAAATATACAATTGAGATTTTGAAAAAACATGGTATGGAAAATTGTGACTCTGTTGGTACTCCAATGGTCACTTCACCAAAAATAGGTGCTGATTTATTTGGGAAACCCATGGATCCGAAGAAATATCAGAGCATGATTGGTTCTCTCATGTACTTAACTCCTAGTCGACCCGATATTCATTTTGCTGTTTGCATATTAGCACGGTTTCAGGCAAGGCCTACCGAACTTCACCTCCAAGAGGTCAAACGGATCTTTCGGTACCTACGAAGAACCATTAACATGAGACTTTGGTATCCGAAGGATTCGGAGTTTAAACTAACAGCATTTTCAGATGCGGACCATGCAGGTTGCCAAGTTACAGCAAAAAGTACATAAGGTGGAGCTCAATTTTTGGGTGAAAAGCTAGTAGGCTGGTCATCAAGGAAACAAGACTGTACTGCACTATCAACCGCAGAAGCCGAGTATGTGTCTCTATATGCTTGTTGTGCCCAAGTTCTACGGATGAGGACACAACTCACAGATTATGGCTTTACTTTCGACAGAATACCTATGTATTGTGATTCAAAAAGTGCCATAGCCATCTCGTGCAACCCAGTACAACACTCGAAGACCAAGCATATTAGAGTCCGCTATTACTACATAAAAGAGTACGTTGAAAATGGTACTGTTGAATTATTTTTCGTGAAGACTGAATACCAACTCGCCGATCTATTTACTAAAGCCCTTCCAAAAGAAAGGTTTGACGATTTAGTTCGATGAATTGACATGCGAAGCCTAACTCCTGAGGAGCTAGCACGTCTTCTCAAATCTTCTTGAAATTATTTCAAAAAGTTTCGCTGTAAATATTTTTGACAAAAGAAAATATAAAATTTTAAAAACCAACAAATAGAAAATACAAAATTTGAAAAACCAACAAAAACAAAATATAAAAATAGAAAATTTTCGAAAAATTCAAAAACAATATAAAATATAAAAAACAAAAATACTCTTCTCACGACATGTCTCTCGTATAATCGATATTCTGTACGTATCTAGAAATGTCATTCAACAATGATACGGACATGTACAAATGCTTGAGCGAGAGTTCATTTAAATATTTTTCTAAAACATGTCGTTTCTCAAAAATTTCTTCACTATGGCTTTCGTATACTTCAGTACGAAACCCGCACCTAAATGATGACTTCTGATTATATCAGATCAGGACTCATGTTTTAATGACAAAACAAAGAATTCTTGAGCACATGATCAAGATTTTTCAAAAAGATTTTTCAAAATCTTTCTCAAAATTCTGTGCTCAAGATAACTCCCTCTATACCCTTAAAATTAATTTAAACTCAAATGTTTAAAAATATGCTTTATTTAAGGGGGAGTATAAAAATTAAAAATGAAAAACAAAAATGTTCCAATTTCATGCTTAAGTCCGTCTATCTCTCCAAAAAACTTTCATTTAATCAGTTGATATCAAAAATATCACTACATACTATTTTTGAGGGGGAGAAGACGTGATTAAAATGTGATCAAAATGTTTAAATATCGTGGATTCAATCTCAAAAAGAGCTCTCCAAAAAGACTCATTATGAACCCTCGAATTGACTGATGAACACAAATAAGTACATTTTATTATCATCATTTATCCTATTTATTTGACTTGTTTTATTATATTATCTATGAGAATCGATACATTAATGTTTACTTTAGTAATTCTCAGGTAAAAACAAGCATTATGTGAAACTTGGCGATTTTGGACAAATTATGGAGCAAAACAAGCAAGATGTCAAAAGCTTACTGAAATCCAGAAGATCAAGCTCGTTCTACTCCAGATACGCCGCAATTTACTTCTAACATATGGCGTATCACTATCAAGATTTCACAAGTTATAATCCAAGTACATGCGCCGCATACAAAGATTAAGATACGCCGCATCTGAAGACGGTGTACGAATATTCCAGAATATATTAATCTTGGACCCCACGCGAAGTTAAGTCAATGCGCCGCATCTATTCACTCAATGCGCCGCATCGATCCCTCAGACAGAAACTATAAATACCCCAAGGACAGACGAATTTTAGAGCTCACTCGAAGTCTTGGACAGTGTAAAGAAATAACCCTAGAGCCGAATTCAGACGACCAAGCAGCACAAGACACACCTAAATGAAGATACAAGAGCTATAAGAAGGTCCTGCATGTATTCAATTCATTAAGTAGTTTTGTTTTATTGTATTAGTACACTTTAATTCATCAGGATTGATGGGCTTGTATCATGTGACTGAAGATCATGCACTCCCCTTAATATTGCTTTCCCATTAATTAAAGTTTATATGTTGATGTCTTTGGTGACTTTTATTAGAGCATTGATAACCTCTGTGTCTAGCCGAGTCTTGCTTGGGTCGCCATGCCCCTTCCTCGCCTATTTGTTTTAGCGTCTCTTAAATAATTTCAGGAAGTGCATGACCAGGAGTTCAACTAAGAACTTGATTAAACCTTTCGAAGATCCTGAACGAGCCTTACATTCGCTTAAAAGGCTTTTCAACACAAAAAGCTTTGAAATTTCAAGTTCGTTCGAGCTTGATTAGTTTTCTGAAGAGAAGGAGGAAGAAGAAACAGAAACAATGACGGAAAACAGTACTATGGAGGAATACATGAACAAAACCCGTGCTGATTACAGTTCAGGAGTTGCTAGACCGAAGTTTGATGAAAAGTCAAAGTTTGAGTTGAAGGGTCAGTTTCTCAAGGAGCTTAGAGAAAATGCTTTCAGTGGAACAGAACATGAAGATGCTAATGAACATGTTGAAAAAGTCCTCGAGATTGCAGATTTGTTTACTACAGAAGGAGTCTCTGACGATCAACTTATGCAAAGAATCTTTCCAATTTCGCTTAAAGGAGCTGCTAATAAGTGGCTAAGGAATGAACCTGCTAGTTCAATCACAACATGGGAAGATTTGAAGAGCAAATTCCTGAAAAGATATTGTCCACCTGCTAAAACTGCTAAAAAGATGGAGGCTATCAACAATTTCAAGCAAGAGCCTGATGAAACTCTTTATCAAGCTTGGGAATGATTTAAAGACTTATTGATGAAATGCCCTCAACATTATCTAAGTCCAATGCAGGAGATAATATTGTTCTATCAAGGATTGGACGTGCCTACTAGACAAATCTCTGATGCTAAGGGAGCTGTGCCTCAAATGAGTGCAGCCGATGCTAGAAAAGCTATCCAAGAAGCTGCTGATCACTCTCAAAAATGGCACGATGGAACCTCTACTAGATCTAAGAGCAGCACTAATTTTGACGGGTTTGCTGCAATTCAAGCTCAATTGGATAAAATTAGTAGAGAGATGAAGAAGCGTGATGAGAAAGTTTATGCTGCCCAAGTTGGGTGTGAAAAATGCGAAGGACCACACTACACTAAAGATTGCCCTAATAAGAATGAAAGTGAGACTTTTGAAGAAGCATACTACACACAATTTGGACAACCATTCCGACCTTCAGGAAGATTTAGGGAAGCTACTCCGGGATACTATCAAAAGAACAACTATAATCCCACTTATCAAGAAAGGAGGCAGACTTTGGATGACACTCTAAAGCAAATTATGGCCGATGTTGCTAAAAGACATGAAGAGAACACCGCTATGATCAAAGAAATCCGAGCCTCAACGGATATTATAACAAGAAATCAAGGAGCTTCGATCAAAGCATTGGAACAACAAATTGGACAAATGAGCAAGGTTCTTCAAGAAAGAGGATACGGAAGTTTACCTAGCTCAACTGATACTAACCCAAGAGATCATGTCAAGGCCATATGCACTACTGAAGAAGTCACGCCTAACATACCTTTTCCTAGAAGATTGACGAATGGTAATGATGCTGCAAAGCCCGAATTTTTCTTTAATTCTTCAATCAGTTTAAGGAGGTTACTCAAAGAGAAGGCAAAGATTGAAGAGGAGATCAAGGCTACAATGAAAGAAGAGAGCTTTGCAACCGACTTACGTGCCTTGCCTCATAAAGAAAAAGATCCAGGAAGTTTTACTTTACCTTGTTCAATTAATGACTTATCTTTCAATAATGCATTAGCTGACTTAGGAGCTAGCATTAGTGTTATGCCCCTTAAGACATTTACGACCCTAGGACTATAAAAATTAGCACCAACTAAGCTGCTTATTGAATTGGCTGATAAAACGGTAAAACGACCTGAAGGGGTTGCTGAAAATGTGCTAGTTAAGATTGAGAAGTTTGTTTTCCCCGTAGACTTTGTTATATTAGATATGCCCGAGGATGTTAAGATTCCTTTAATCCTTGGAAGACCTTTCTTGTCTACCGCCCATGCTAAGATTAATGTGTTTAAAAGAAAAATCTCATTAAAGGTAGGGAATAATAAACTAGTCTATAAGTGCCAAAATCCTGCTAAAAGCATAATTAGAGGCGTCTATGTGCTAGGATTAAGAGAACGTATGGACCTCGATCTAGAAGCTAGGATTATGGGAGAAACATTGATTCAAAACAACTCAACTAATCCTAATCATGAGAACCTCGAGGAATTTATTGACCTTAATGTACCTACCGAACTTAGGCGCAATATTGTTAATGATTCTGATGATGAGTGGTATGATTGCAAAGTGATTAACAAACGTAGGAGAATAGTTGAGAATACAAATTTGAATAATGATATGTTTATTGAACTACCACCCCACCTTGCATATTTATGCCTATATAATAATAAGAATTTCCCGTCTATCATTTTGTCATCTCTGCCCGAAAGGGACAGAACTTTGTTTATACAGATATTAAAGATGAATGGCGTGGATATTAAGGATGAGCAAGGAGTGTTCAATATTACTGGGCTGGCGATGAGAGAGCGCGATGCTTTCGACTCTTTCAGTGATCGGTATTAAGGAGCTGAACGTGAGTCTAACTTGAAGACTCTGGAATAAAGACAAGTGCTGACCGGGAGGCAACCCGGAGGAAAAATTTTTACTTTTCTGATTCTGTGTCGAGTCTGTCAGACCTGCAGAAGATGCGGCGCATCTCCATCATAAGATGCGACGCATCACTTGCACTGGTCATATCTTATTTCATTTTATGCATTTTTATTTTTGACTTTAAAACTTTCTGTCAGTTTATTTAATGCGGCGCATCCCTGGTTAAGGATGCGACACATCTTTTATTCTGATTCGTATTTATTCCAGGCTCGATACGACGTATCTTTTTCCATAAGATACGGCGTATCGACTGACCTGATGATTTACAGTTTAATTTTTTAGGTTTTATTTTTACTAACTACTAATGTATTATGCAAGTTTGAACCTTCTTAACTCAGGTGTGTTAAAGTCTAAATGGTATTATAGATTCCTGCAATTTTTGTGGGTACATCATCTATGAAGCTTAAACGTTCTCATCCACAAGAAAGTTGATTTTTGCTCCTATACGAATAATGGAGGATCATACCGAGCAAATCTCAAGGGAGTTTTTCTGTTCTAATTCTTTTATTTTCCAGTTTTTAACCTTTGACGCAAACAACGAGGACGTTGTTTAACTTAAGTGGGGGGATGGAGAATTAGAACACTTACTTGTCCTAAACTTTTTCAAAATATACTTAAAATGCGCTTAATATATCAAAATTAAAATTTTTTTTAGCATGCTTTTGTTTAAAGTCTAAATTACATAACCGCACACATAACTCTATTCTTTCAAAAATATTAAAACTTTAGTGTGCTGGTGACTTGTAAACTTTAGAACTTGGCTTGTATACTATTCGAGACCACCATAATAAGTATTATCTATATAATTGGAGTGACTTGTCTAAATTGGTAAATTTCTAGGATTACACCCAAATAGCCTTTATATGTTATGTGATATTAACTAACTACACTGGTTAGTTAACCCCCGTATAAACCCTTTGTTTACTCTCACTTTTAGAGTAAGATACCCCTAGAAAAACCCTCAGAGTAATTCCTTTCGTTCCTTACACCTTTGTTATAATGTTTCGATACACCCTTACACCTTAGCCTACCCTGTAGATTAAAATCCGTGGTTAATTGCTTTAGGCAAAGTGTGTTTCCTTACATTACCTGTGTTCGCGTGCGTAATTCATTATCTTTGGTTATGCCGGGAAATTGCACAATGCAATTGGTATGAAAGTAAATATTGTATAACTTTTAGTTTATTTTTCGTGTGTTTGCAACTTTCACTATTACAGTTATTTCTGAAAGTATGAAAAATATGAAAAAATTATCCGGAAAAATAGTGATAGAAAAGTTTTGAAATATTACACATATATGTTGATGTCAAAAAAAAAAAAAAAAAAAAAAAAAAAAAAAAAAAAATCGAAAAAATAGAAAAGAAAAAGAAAAAGGAAAAGTTGGAAGTTTGTTTTAACCAACTTATGTAAAGTTTTGTATTAAGTGGGAGATATCACCACTATTTGTTGTTGTATATTATATTTATGGATTGAATGGGAGTTGGCCGTTATGGGAACGCCAACTAAGGTTATTCTTTGATTGAGATTTTGTTGAGTATAATTCGTGTCTACCTAAAGCGTGTGTTTCAAGTGTTAAAGCGTTAGTTATTCAATGATATGAGTCTTATTAATGGGATGGTTGGAAAAGTGATTAACCACACTTAGAATTTTAATTTATCTGTTTTGTTTATTTTTTATTTTACACCAATTTGTATCCCAAATATTATCCATACCCTATATCATTCTTCATCCAAACCTTTGATTTATTGAGATTAGGGATTTGAGCAATCTTAAGTATCGTAGTCGTGGATTCGGCTATGTATTTATGATTTTGTCACCCTCTTTGATATTATATTATTGGTGAAGATTACTTGGTCCTATCTTTAGACTATTCGAGTTAAGGATTTGAGCAATTGCAAGTATCGTGGTCGTGGATTCGATCATGTATTTGTAGTTTTGTCGCTTTTTCTGGAATATGAGATTGATAGAGATTAAAAAGGATGATCAACCCTTAACCAACAAACCCTTTTTACCGCTTTAGACTTGTTACTCCTTAGCTTTAGTGGGGGAGATGCGTATACTTGCCAAGCCTATGATAGAATATTCGTCACAACTATGCAACTAAACGATTTAGAATTGTTTTACATTAAAAATTATTTTGGTTTCTATTTCGTTAAGTGTTTGGTTGTGTGATTATGACAAAACGAATACGTGCTTAAATATAAAAGTAAATCCTAATATCTTTTAGGATACATTTTCATACGATTAATTCTTAGGTTTACTTGGGGACAAGTAAAGTTCAAGTGGGGGGATATTTGATGAACTCAAATAAGTACATTTTATTATCATCATTTATCCTATTTATTTGACTTGTTTTATTATATTATCTATGAGAATCGATACATTAATGTTTACTTTAGTAATTCTCAGGTAAAAACAAGCATTATGTGAAACTTGGCGATTTTGGACTAATTATGGAGCAAATCAAGCAAGATGTCAAAATCCTACTGAAATCCAGAAGATCAAGCTCGTTCTACTCCAGATACGCCGCAATTTACTTCTAACATATGGCGTATCACTATCAAGATTTCACAAGTTATAATCCAAGTACATGCGCCGCATACAAAGATCAAGATACGCCGCATCTGAAGACGGTGTACGAATATTCCAGAATATATTAATCTTGGACCCCACGCGAAGTTAAGTCAATGCGCAGCATCTATTCACTCAATGCGCCTCATCGATCCCTCAGACAGAAACTATAAATACCCCAAGGACAGACGAATTTTAGAGCTCTCTCGAAGTCTTGGACAGTGTGAAGAAATAACCCTAGTGCCGAATTCAGACGACCAAGCAGCACAAGACACACCTAAACGAAGATACAAGAGCTGTAAGAAGGTCTTGCATGTATTCAATTCATTAAGTAGTTTTGTTTTATTGTATTAGTACACTTTAATTCATCAGGATTGATGGGCTTGTGTCATGTGACTACGGAAGATCATGCACTCCCCTTAATATTGCTTTCCCATTAATTAAAGTTTATATGTTGATGTCTTTGGTGACTTTTATTAGTGCAATGATAAGCTCTGTGTCTAGCTGAGTCTTGCTTGGGTCGCCATGCCCCTTCCTCGCCTATTTGTTTAAGCGTCTCTTAAATAAATAGGATAGACATAAGTAATCATTAAGGGTTTACTCGCCGATAAGATTAGAGCCAACGAGCAAGGTTTAATTATATACACTTCATATAAAACTAGCAATGAAACAAGTGACAAGCTACTTAATTATCAGGACAGGTCTTCTTATTGTCTCAAGTATCTATCTGTGTACGTGTGTGCTAATCGCTGATTCGTGCTAATTAGTTTAGTTTTCTATTTAATCATAACCAAATCGTGCCAGTCTCTTAGGCTGAACCCCCTTGCATTAGATTAGGTTGTATAGCTAACATAGGATATTAAAATACTGATTAGAATAACTAGATAATACGTTCCACTCTTAGTGATCGACACTCTACTTACCATTATATTCATACTGACCGGGTACACTGCTCGTTAAGTGTGTGTGTTATTGATAGGTCGGCTAAATATAAATTTAAAACTTGAGTAGGCATTAATACTGCTAAACCGCAACGACACGCACGCGCATCATTGACGAAAATTAAAAGTCCGTTATCGAAAAGACTTGTCCGGGACGGGTAATATTTTCAAGCTAGTTCATCCAGTGATGTAAACGTGTCTCACAAAGGACTTGTCTGAGTAGAATGTACCAATTCGAGAGAATCACTTTTATTATGACCGGAACGGGTAATAATTTCAAGCTAGTCTAACTAGTGATGTAAACGTGTCTCGCAATGGTCATGTTCATTGAAAAATCGATCATTTCAAATGTACGAACTCTACCCACCATGTGCAAACTTATTTCAAAATGCATGAGCACATGTGTAGGGGGAGTATTTCAGAAAATGCAAAACTCTCGAAGTGTTATCCAAAATGTGTTTTAATCAAAAAAGACTTTGAGAGATTTTCACAAAAGGTTTTATGGTATGTGATCAATAAATCTAGGATAATCATGGAGTAATAATGTGATTATGTTTAGGTCTATGTCCTATGATCCGCCAGAGCCGGAGGGATCTACCCAAGGACAATTCCAATATATTAGAATTAGAAGTCCTTAGGAAAGATTGAAAAAAGGAGAAAATGAGAAAGGGAAAGAAGGGGTTGAAGAATGAAAAAGAAAAGTTTAATGAAAGGGTGAAAAGAAATAGCCCTCCATGAAAACTTAGGGTAGAAACCGGGTCAATACATCTGCTATCGGTATTCACAATGTTGATACTGATATTGTAGACAAGACATCTTGGATCCAGTGACGCGTTGCACCACCCCTCCTAGCCACTCAGATATCTTTTAAAAGATATTTGTTTCATTTCTCACGGAGAACACTACATAATCTATCGGCCTCTCACTCCAAGATGTGTTGATATTGAATAGGTGGCACTCTGCTCCATGCCTCCGACTACTAAAACTAAAACGCACATTATCGAGTCTAGAGCCATGAGATTCATTAAAAGATCTCTTAGGAACACTGACCGGATCTACACACACTCCTTGTGTTAGATTAATACTTTGAATGATGTCTAGTCTAGCAAGCGGAATTTACTGGCTAGCACTTAGAAGATTTGTTTGTTTGTGTTTTGTATTGACGAATCAACAAAGAATGGACAATGAACAATATACTTCAACTTTAACGATTCAATATTATTAATCAATAATACGAGTGATCTCCTATCACTAGGGTTTACAACCTTGAATCATAACAAAACAATACGTATACATTCATTAACCTAGGCAATCCTTTTATAGACTAAGGATTCCTTTACAAGATAACTATCAACCTAACATTATAAGATATACATTAAATCTTTTCTATAATTATCTTCACACAAAATCTTAAACAGTAAAAACTTCTTCATTCACCAGTACTAACTGCTTATGTCTTCAAAACTCTTCAGCAGTACTAACTTTCATCTTCAACCGTACTAACTGCTATAACTTAATTTCCTAACAATCCTCCCCTAAACTTTTGATTTCTATCCAAATCACTAAGTTTCTTCAAATTAAGCTTCTTCTCCTTAATGTGGAAAATTCTTTCAAACATCTATCCCATCAGTCACTTTAGTCTTTGACTTTTCTTTGCTCTACAAGGTTGAAAATCTTTGTAACTAACAAGTCTTCCATTTCAGAGTCTTCTTTAACCTTAAGTCTTCCTTGTATCATAGCCACTAACACAAATGTTCTGAGTGGATAGTCTTTTTCCACCAACATATAGATTTCTATCCCATCTGGAGTAGAAACTCTATGTACTCCACACGATTTAAAAAAATACCAATACACATCTTTAACTTATGCTTCAAATCTAAACATTGACTCTCCACTATCAGGTTCATAGATTCTGTTCAATTGAACCCATAACTCTTTGTCTTTGTCTTCAATAGGATCTTTATCTCTGAATCTCTCTTTTACTAAGCTCCATAGTTGATTAAGATCTTCTCTGTCAAATCCTCTGAGTAAATCCTCAAACAACCTGTACCTTTCAAAAATATCACCAAATCGGACTATCTTCCATCCTTTCATTCTTCCATCAGTGAAAACTTCCCAATCAATGATTGGATGTTTTACTTGTAAAGGTTTGATATAAGAAGATTCTGGAACAATCATCATCATACTCTTGATCTTCTCATTGGTTAACCCTTCTTCTTCAGACTTTTGTTTCTTTGCAACATCAGATTCAAGAACCTCTATTTGTCTTTTCTTTTTCCTTGTCATGTCCTCTCTGATTGGAGTATTCAGTCTTGCATATGCTTCAAAGAATTTCCTTTCAATCTCAGCATCTGTCCATCCAGTAAAGTCACTCATCTTGTAGTTAGCTTGATTCTTCAAATAGTGCTTCATGAAATTGAGTTTCTCCTTCTTGGTAGGTAACTTGGTCTTGTAACCAGACTTTTGCCTTTCTTTGATTCTGTGCATAAAGTCACTCCAAGTAGCTTCTCTATTTGTCTTCAAGATAAATTCCTTGAGCATCTCTGACTTTTCTTCTTCATTTAACTCCTGATCATTAAGAACCATCACAGCATGAGCTTTTATAATACAATCAGAATCCAACAAATATTGAAGTTGCTCATTAAACTCTTCTTGATTAAAATCTTCAGTTCTTGTTCTATCCATGAAACCAGCTATGTTCTTTTCATCATCAGCAGCCATTTTCCTTGCTAATTCCTCATCTTGAGCTATCTGAGCTTTCTTAGCTTCTTCATCAGCCAATTCTTCTTCTATCATATCCTTGCAACTTCTGCATCATGATCTATCTGAGCTTGAGTTTTTGGTTTTAATGTCTTGAGCCTTTCATGTTCTTGAGCTGCTTCCTCTTCTTCTTGTGTCATAGCTCTTTTACCTTTATCAGCTCTTCTTCTTTCATAAACTAGCTCGGCTGAAGTTTCACCAGTTGGAACTGCTTGATGCTCTGTCTCAGCAGTTGGAACTGCTTGATGCTCTGTCTCAGCAGTTGAAACTGCTTCAACAGTCTGAACTTTTTCTGCTTCATGGGTATCAGTCTGAACTGCTTCAAGTTCTTCTTCTTCCATATCTGCATTACCAGAACCTATATCAAATTGTTCTTCTTCCTCTTCATTATGCCTCCCCTGAGAACTTGATCCATCCTTGTCTTTACCAAATTTCCTCCCCTGTTTGGAAGAATTTCCACCATCAGCATCATCTGAATCATCTGAGTCATCACTAGAAGAATCATCATCCAATACCATTCTTGCCCTTTTCTGCTTGAGTTGATCTTTCAGCTTTTTCACCTTTGAAGATAACCTGTTAAAAACTTTAGCAGAATTCTCCTTGTGGACTTTGAGCTCTTCCTTGGTGCTTGCAAGATCTGTCTCCAAACTTTCAAATTTAGCAACTAACTTGGTACATAATTCCATCAATGCATTTTGGTTAGAACTACCCTCATCACTTCTAGCTGTGTGACCTGCTAGGAGAGGTAAATCATGGGGAAAGGATCTAGGAATCACTCTAGGTGTTTCCCTTCTCCTATAAGTGATGCGCAATTGTGATGGTTGGGTTCTTTCAAGTACTTGAGTGGATGTGTGATGGGGATCAGTTGGAACTGCTGAACCTTCACCCAACTCAGTTTGAAGCATTTGAGGAAACAATGGAACTGGTTCCCCTTGAAAAAGCCTACTAGCCATAGCCATATTTTGAAAAACCTTTGATTGAAGGCTAGGAGTAGAAAAAATTTCAGTTGGTTTTGTAAGCAGGTATGTCTTTTTATTCAAAAGTGTTTGAACAAACCTGGGATACATTAAAAACTTTCTTTTGCTTTTAACATTAGATTCTACCCTCAAAAATAAATTTTGAAAAGTTAAAAACCTTGTTTGTAGACAAACAAATGAGAGCAATAGCAATATTGCTACTGAACTGCTCCCAAGCAGTCTTTTTAGGACTCAAACAATGTTAAAGGGTATGTATCAAAAATCTCCATTGAGGTGAGAAACATCCTTTTTGAAAAGTTAATTTATGTTCAGATGTATCATACCCCATTTTGGTAAGTTCTTCCCATATTTCAGTGTTGTGCATAGTGTTAATACCATCTGAGTCATTTAACTTAAGATGCCTCCTAATTAAAGATTCGGTAACAACAAAAGATACACCATCCACTTCAGAATGAATTTCTAAGTCTCCATCTTCACTAGTCAAGACAGTAGCATTCTGCCAGAACTGTGTGATGTAAGAGACATAAAGAGTAGGAGAAATAGTTAGAGCATACCTTATGTGAGAGTGGTTGAGAAAGTCCACAATCTCATAAAAGTTTGGTCCATCTCCTTCCTCTGTTTTCTCAAGAAACGCAACCTGATTAGGACGCTTAACAAATTCCAATCCAGCCATTCTTAGTGATGAAAAATGAAAGATTATAGTAATACGATGATCGTTTAAATTGGAATTTAGGTTTTATGTAGTCGTTTGGGGTTTATAGGTACTGTTTAGTGTTTTGCGAAATATGCGTATGAGATAAATTATCTTTAGGAATAGAATAAATGAATTTATGGTAAAAAGATAATTATCATCTATAAAAATCCCTATAAGTACCTTAAGAATAACGGTTTTACCCCAACGGCTAGAAAATTAATTACTCACAGATTTTTACAACGGCTAGTTGAGTCGTACTAACTTTGTACTAACCGTACCAACTGTTGGAAAATTTTTGTTGAGTCGTATGAACTTTTGAAATGAGATTTTAAAATACCATGGCTCAAACATAGTTTTTAGCAAACTATCAGCTATCAACGGATTTGATATGTCTTTACCAATAGCCGTTTGCTTTGGACTAGCCAACTCTTCACATTTAGATATGGTGAGCTGATAACCATATAATTTTTGGTAAATTGTCAACCATCAATGGATTTGATTAGTCTTTACCAGAAACTGTTTGCTCTGGACTAGTTGGTTCTTATGTGGGTTAGACATGGTGAACCAATTACCATTTGTTGTGTGCAAAGATCACACACTTAGCTCCAAATCACCATTAAAGTCCAAAACATATAGCATTTAATTCCTTGGTGTTTATCATCCAAAACCTGCAAGTGTTAGTCCAAAAACAAAGAAACAAGCCACAAAGAACTTGTCTCACAATATAAAAGTATATGACTAACATTGCACTTAAAAAGAAAAATTAATTTCCTTGTGGAACCCAAGCCAAAACAGACTTAGGCTTTCCTCTTGCATCAACATAATTCATTCTTTTCAAAACAATTTTAGCACCATTGGGTTTGATGGGTCTCCAAACCCAACATGCTGATGCATTAATACCATTTCCCTTATTTCCCTTAGCAATGTTTTTATTGACACCAATACCAATTACTCTGCTAGCAGTTGGAACTGCTGGCTTGGTAGTTGTTACCTTAGGTTTCCAAACTTGGTTTGTTACAATTGCTTTATGATGAAAGGGTCTATTAACAGTTTTTGGTGTTGGTTTAAAAATTGGTTTTGCACCTTGAACTGTTGGTCTTGGGTTAACAGGTCTAATAGGTCTGACAGTCTGAACTGCTTTTGAACTCCTTTTGGTCCAGACCTTAAAAGAACTGATCTAGGTATCATTCTAGTGTTTGTTGGGTGAGTGGGAGGTCTAACAGTGTTCACCCTAGGACTTGAATACCTATTTACCCATTTATCACAAAAGGCTGCAAGATGGTTAAAACTACCACACGTATAACAAGCTTTCCTATAGCAGACAAAATCATCCCCTAATTGGTGAGATTTGAGGTCATTCCAATTCCTTTGGTTACCTCTTGGCTTGTTTGTGGTTCTATACATTTCTGCATACCTAACTGTTGGTCTAAAAGGTTTGGCATTTGATCTAAGCCTAACAGTCTTAGGTTTAACCATCTTTGGAACTTTTGGTTCCTCCACTTTAGCACTAACAGGCTCAACAATAGCCTGATTATCCTCATCATTAGAAGTCCATTCCTCAATGTTTGGAGCATCTGAGTCCTTAGCTGAGGACACCTTATCCTCAGAAAATGAGGCATCACTTGCACTTTCATACACAGGTTTATCAACTACATTCTTTTTAGGTTGAGGACCATATTTAAGCTCAGGTAGTTGAAATTCAGGTAGTCCTGTGTGTTCTAAGTCTATGCCAGGGGGTGTTGGAATTCCTCTATAGGGAGGTGGAACTGATTTATAACCTAGACTTGACTTAGCTTTATTAAGGATCTGACACTCAACAATCTTACTAACACCCTGAGTTGCAAATTCTAGTGTGTCAACAGTCATTTGAATGTTCTCCTTTGCTTTCTTAACCTGTTCTAGCTCATGTTTCAACACACTAATTTCATTCTCCCTAAACATTAAGTCTCTCTTAACAATAATCATATCATTAGAAAACTTTGACTCATTACTTTTGTAATGAAAAATTTGTTCTTCTAACACAGCTAAAGCCCTCTTATGATTTGCTAAGTTAAAAGCAGTTTCGATTATCTCTTTTCTTTGATCCTCATATCTTTTCTTAAGTGTTTCTAGATCTTTTAAAGCTTCACAAGATTTAGAACATTTTGAAACTTGTACCTCAGAGTCTGAAAATGCCATGAGAGCAATCTCTGTAGATGCTTCTGCTTCCTCCTCTGCAATGTAGCTCTAATCAAACCTTAAGCCATCAATGGAATCCATGGCTTTCGAGCTTGAATCAGTAACCTCCACAACCTTTGACTTGTTTCCATATCCTCTGCTCTTTCCATCTTGTTGGCTTGGCAATCTACACTCCCTTGAATAATGACCTTTCTTGTGGCAATTGAAACACTCAATCTTGGACTTGTCATACCCTGCAACATCATTGCTGTTTATGACAATCTTCTTGCCAGTCTTCTTCAAGAATCTCCTAGCTCTCAAGCTGAGAAGAGAGAGCTGCCACTTGATATCCATCTCTTCAATATCATCTTCATCAATCTCTTGAAGATCTGAATGAGTCAACATACTTTCATTGTGCTGAGTAGTCAAGAAAGCACAATAAGTATCTTCATTCAAAAGTCCACTAGTACTGCTTGAGGTGCTAGCAGTACCAAGGTTTGCACTAGCAGTACCAACTGCTCCAGCAACTTGCACTTTTTCATCTGGACTTGAGGTACTGGGAGTTGATACAAAGGCCAAATTCCCTGAGCTTGAGCTAGAGCTTGATCCAGCAGACTTCTTAATATCATGTTCAACTATCTTGAAGTTGCTATAGAGATCCATTAAGCTCATGGAATCTCTATCAGGCTTGTTTTTCCATACAACCACATGCATAGCCCATTCAGCTGGTAGACTCCTTAGAAATTTGGAGTTGAGATCTTCCTGAGGCATCTCAATTCCTAGAACAGCCAATTGACTCACTAGTTTTTGAAGTCTATTAAACATATGATCTAGTGACTCGTTGCTTGTTGCTGAAAATTTCTCAAACTGTTGCTTGAGAAGAGTCTTATGAGATTTCTTGGTGGCTTCGTTCCCACCATATCTTGCAACATTAGCTTCAAAAAGGGTTTTAGCACACTTAAATTCGCTAAAATTCGACAACTCGTCATTGGGAATAGTCATCAGAAGCAAACTTCTAGCCTTAACATCATTCTTGTGCCTTGCCTTCTCTTCAGTAGTGGTTGGCTTTGTCTGCAATGTAGTCTCAGATCTACCTTCAACAACAGTTGTTGTTGATACGGGTGAAAAGGAGTTTCCTTCTTCAATGATCTCCCAAAGAGTATAATCTTGAACTTGGAAGAACAGCTCAATTCTTAATCGCCACATATCGAACTCATTGGGTTTAAGCATTGGAAGCTTAGCAGCAATATTAGTCTGACTTGTTGTTGTCTCCATGTCCATCTTTTCTTGAACAAATTCGTCTGTATCTTCTAAACCAAAGTATCAGTAACCTGTCTCTGATACCACTTGACCGGATCTACCCACACTCCTTGTGTTAGATTAATACTTTAAATGATGTCTAGTCAAGCAAGCAGAATTTACTAGCTAGCACTTAGAAGATTTGTTTGTTTGTGTTTTGTATTGACGAATCAACAAAGAATGAACAATGAACAATATACTTCAACTTTAATGATTCAATATTATTAATCAATAATACGAGTTATCTCTTATCACTAGGGTTTACAACCTTGAATCTTAACAAAACAATACGTATTCATTCATTAACCTAGGCAATCCTTTTATAGACTAACGATTCCTTTACAAGATAACTATCAACCTAACATTATAAGATATACATTAAATCTTTTCTATAATTATCTTCACATGAAATCATAAACAGTACAAACTTCTTCATTCACCAGTACTAACTGCTTATGTCTTCAAAACTCTTCAGCAGTACTAACTTTCATCTTCAACCGTACTAACTGCTATAGCTTAATTTCTTAACAAACACTTTCAATATAATACACTTGTGTTCACCATAAAGGACACAAGGTGTACAAGAGTCTTAATGAGATCTAAGGATCTTGCCATATATCATGATGGTTACGTGCTTCAAACGGTCTACAGTAATGAAGTGATACCCCGGTATACTTCAGTGGCTCACAACGGCCTTGGTAAAGATTAGAGAAAGTTTTCACAATATGCTGTTAACAATCTCAAAATCTGAACATGTAAGCGCTGGACAATTTATTGCTAACTATTTTATGCAGGTACTGACGAATGTCCATTCACCATCATCATATAGAACAACATCCAAATCTCCTCATACTCATACTTATGAAGATCATCCTCAACAAAGCTCAAAGTGAAAAAGTTCAAGACAAAAAGATCAAGTTGAAGACAACGTGTTACGACAAAGTCAAGAAGCTAATCAAGACGTCAAGAACAAGTAATGTATCAAAATGAGGAAGACATAAGTATGAAGTTCAAGAAGTATGAGTATGATGGAGGATACGACGCTAAAATCCATGAAGATGTTGATCAAAGGCAAGAAGAATCGAAAGACGATTACTTTGAAGATCACATAGCATGAAGGAACAAAGAACCAAGACTATTCTACAATGACACACAAAGTTCAAGACATCAAAGACGAAAGACCAAATCACTGGGAGCATCATTTGAATGACCATTCCTTAGGGGGAGATTGTTAGCATTGATTAAAATTGATGGTCATTTCGTATTAACGACTTTGTAGTGTGTCGTGTGTTATGTAATAGAATAGTATAAGAGGGCTTATGGTTGGACTAAGCTAGTATGTTATTAGTTAAAGTCCATGTATTGTTTAAATGTCCAAGTCCAATCAAAGCCCAACCAAGCCCATTTTAAAGCCTTTAGGGCGTCACCCTTAGGCTATATATAGAGACTCCTACCTCATTTTGTATGTGTGCTTAAGAGAGGTATAGGTGAGTGTGTGTGTGTTTTTTTTATTGTATTGTTCTTTCTTTCTTAATACATTCAATATACATTTCTATACATGGCTCATCTATGTTGCTTCATCTTGTCTTGAGTACCATTCGAGTTATATTATTAGTGTGTGATAAAGCATTGATCTTAGGCCATAACACCATATCAGCGGGTGGTTGCATGTGTAAAACCCTTAAATTTGCATAATCCGAAATGACTAAAATACCCTCTGAATTCGAAATTTTAAAGAACTTATAAAATACGCTATAAATTAAAACTTGAGTTATATAACATGTTATGACTTGATTCCATACAATATGAACACATAATCTAAAGTATTATATGAAATTATGCATAAACCTTATGATATAAATTATTGCACATTAACATGTCACATATGGGTCAAGTTTATTTAAAAGTCATGTAACATACCATTTACACACAATGAAGAGATAAGGATCTCCATAATATCAGCCCAATAATCACGCTCCTAATTGAATTGCAATTGCTTTTTACCATTTTAAAACACACGCTCCTCTTTGAATGCTATATGTATCTTTTATTCCTCCCATTCATTTGACTAATATAACACACACTCAATATTATACATTTAATGGCCTGATCTTCTTTCCCACAATACAGCCACGCTCCACCTATTGTTCCTATTATATTGCTTCTTCCTTTCTTTCATTCATGCGCCACAAAAGAAAAACAAAACAAGGTTACTATTATTATTATTTTATTTATTTATTTATTTTTTCTCTCTCGAGTTCAAGATGAAGTCGAAGGTCGTTGCCGTGGTATTCCATTCAGGGTTAAGAGTTTTCCAAAATCGGATGTGGTTAAATTCGTGGTGTGGTCCTTGTTCTCTTTCCCTGCCGCGTTAACACCAAAGGGAAGGGTTGATCGTTGTATCTTTGTGTTCGAGGGAGCCTAGTTCGCGGGCTGGTTTGATCGTGTTACATCTATAATTCTCGTTTCGTTCCTCAATTCTGTCCCAAAGGTACCACCCCTTCATCATCTTGATGTTTTCTTTAATCGATTTGCATGTTGGATAATACGTAAAATATGAGAACACGACTAATAGATTTTGAAACTTAACGCTAAGCCTAATCTTTTCTTTGTTTAAAATGAGAATACGTTTCGAAATATTTAGGTCGCATGAACAGATGAAACATATAAGCTCATTGGTATAACTGATTTATTGTTTTGATAAAATGACTATTCGAAGGGTTTGGGTTTTCATGCTTTGATCCGTTTTGTACCTGATCGGAGGTATTCCTAATCGTCTTTGTGTGTCCTTGATTCGGTTCGTACAATATGTTTAAGTATATAACATGAAAACCAAATCTAACGTGTTTCGATATTATAAGAATAAAACATATTTACGTCGCATGAAATCATGAAGTTGTGAATCTGATATGTCGACCAGTTGTTGCCTTTCGAATCAGTTTAACATACCAATCTTGATCTCGTCATTTAAACTTCAGTTTGATCTCTTCTACGTGACTATTAAAACCTGATATAAACCTAAGCGATATATAAAAGAGGATAGCACATGTTTATTAACGTGAATGGGGACTAGAGTAGTAGTGTTTTGCATGTGGGGTTTAAGTTTTATTGGCCATAGTTCGACCAGAAAAGCATGGCATTATTAATTTGTTTTCGGTGATTAAGAGCAAGAGAAAGATAGTGTGGCAATGAATGAAGTTTATGTACGTGTCTACCTGTAACTAGTATAAAAAGATTATATTTTTTTTTAAGGTTGTTAACTAC
The DNA here is from genome assembly GCA_021014915.2 of Artemisia tridentata subsp. tridentata. Lineage (NCBI taxonomy): Eukaryota > Viridiplantae > Streptophyta > Magnoliopsida > Asterales > Asteraceae > Artemisia > Artemisia tridentata. The sequence continues at coordinate 400,644,298 of CP139507.1, forward strand.
ATGTGAGGTTTTTACTAAAATATGTTTGAATGTGGGTAGTATCTGTGGTAAATGAGAGAAATAAGTCGAAGTCGGTTCGGGTCTCACTGAATCGTACATTATATTGTGTGTGTCTCGTTATGAGTATAAATGTGTGTGTAACGATTTGAGTGTTGAGGTGGTGGGTGTAATGAGATGTGTAAAATTATGATGGCATGTGATCATATATATGAGTGTATAGGATGTAAGTGTGTCTCGTAAATTATGTCGTGTGTGAGTATTTTGTGATGAGGCCGAAAAGATGTTATATAAATTGTGAGCGATGGGTCTAAATTTACCATCTTAATATAAAGTATAGCATAAACCTTAAAGTAATTTTATTTGATATTCTTAGTGTTTTAATTTTGATAATTTACACCGTTAACCTTAAACTTATTTAAATGTTATATTGAACCCAAATCTTTGGGAGATTGTCAAAAGCAACCCTAAAGTATAATACTTATCATATCACGTCTTAAAGTTATTTAATTGTCATTGATAACCCTAAAAGTCACTAAAAATAGAAAGCCGACGAAAACGAGTAACTCTGATTTGAAATGAATTATTAATAATTAGCCGATCATTAATTCGTGTAGATTCGCTGAAGAGGGAGTGACTTCCTATTCATATGTTATGGTTTCGTTGGTGGTTTAAGGTACATATATTCTGCTTCTTTAATAAGAGGCCTTCATTCTCTTATTATGATTCATATTAGGGTTCCCTATACCATTGCTATGTTCCCTTCATTCATGAACTCCGATTATTGAACCATCATGATATTGAACCTTTTGTGATTATGAACCTTTCATTCATGAACCTTTACTTATGAACCTTGCTTATGAACCTTGCTTATGAACCATGATTATGAACCTATGATTATGAACTTATGAAACAAGATATTGTCCTATGCAAGTAAACTAAAAACATGATTCATGATACTTGACCTTTACCCTCAGTTTGATACTACGAGCCACTCACTAGGCATGAGGGTTTCATGTCCATGTCAGTCGATGCACCGATGGCATGACTCTAGGGTAGGAGAGTGATGACCTATCCCGTCCCTGCATGTTATGTTTATGATTCATGTTTATGTAGAGGCAGATTATGGCCACCTGGGGCGTATGGATGCATCCTAGATTTGTTATGTTCATGTTATGTTATGTTATGCATGGTGACTGATGGTGTGTGCGATACACGTCTTTCACACTCCGGGAGCTAGCTACTCCAACCCATGATTGAGGACACCCCTCATATTTACAGGATACTAAGAGGTCTCCCCTCTACATGTTTATGACTATGATTATGATTATGATTTCATGTTATGTTATGGGCTCGTAGTGGATTACTGATTTCCTTTACCATGTACTCTTACCTTTCCTTTGATACCATGTATTCATGCTTCCATTCCCTTTTACCCATGTTATTTATTCATTATACTACTGTTGGTTACGTTATATCTGTTCACTGAGCTCTAGTAGCTCAGCCGCGTTTCCTTTTCCCGCGGCAGGTTTTAGTTGGAGGCTGGGTATGAGTGGAGAGCACCATTGGATTAGAAGACCTTCATAGCTATTGAAGATGACTAGAAGATCCTTTAGTTAGACTTAGAGACTTTGCATTGTAACCTTGTAGTTTCATATTTCCTTTGTAACCATTGAATTTTATTGTATTATTAATGTCAAATGCTTGTGTTTGTTCTGATATGCCACCGTTGTTGTGACACCTTTACCCTTGTCGGGTGGGGGTGTTACAATTATGGTATCAGAGCACAGGCTGCGACTTGTAATACATTTACCCTTGACCTGTGAAGTTTGGACCATTAGGTTTCCACTGTAGGCGCTCATAAGATAACCTGTAAGAATTTGCCTTAGGACTTCCCTACAGGAACTTAAGTTCTGACCAGTGAGGAATGGGTAGATTATAAGCCTTTTGTTTAAGTATCATTGCTTCCGCATCACTCTGATTCGTGCCTTGCTTTTGGTTAAAGCCTCTTGAGATCCCTCTTGGAAATTGAAAGCTTATGCCTTGCACCACCTAGGTTTTGAAACCTAAATAAATCTTGAAGCCATTGAAAAATTTCATAGTAATTGCCTGACACTATTTGATCCTTACCTTCAGATTCCGACTCTGACCTCTGATCTTTTGTTAATCATTTCGATGCCTCTTGGGCATTTTGAGAATCTCCATGGCGAGTAGTTTGGTTTTCCCTCTTGATTATGACATTTGATTTTGTTGACCTCCGAGACTATAGAAGTACTAGATGGATTAATGATAGGTTGTTTTGATTACGACTCGAGATAAAGTATGATCATCATGAGGGCATACCTATGTGGTGCTAGTATTATGACGCCTGATCAACGTGATAATACTTACACCATATAATGTGCACTCATTGTGGCCATAAGATATCTTGGGAGTACCTAAGAAGTTAGAATTTGAATCTCCGTTGGATTATCCATGATTAGTGAGACGTTAGGTTCATCCTATCTATGCGTATACTCTACCTTCGTTCGTTAAATATCTGGATGAGTTTTGGACTCTCGATTTGCATTTCGTTGACCTCAGTTATAAATCTTGAACTCTTTGTAGAGCTCTCTACTGTTGAAACAGTCAATTTGATTTGAAATCTTGTTCGTATTCCATATGAGCTTTCTAGAAGATTCGCCTATTGTCCATTGTATGTTGCATGGACTTTTGATCAGAATCAGCTTATTATGCCTCCTTCTGAGAAATTTGAACCCACCTCGTTTTGATTTGAGTCATGAGGAACTATTTGATCTGAAGATCTTTTTGGAAGAACCTCCTCGGGCGTGAGAATGTTTGTGATGATCTTTTGCGACTTGCTACGACTTTGTTTAACCTTGCGACCTCAAATTTCGGGGACGAAAATTTTCTTTTAAGAGGGGAAGAGTTGTAAAACCCTTAAATTTGCATAATCCGAAATGACTAAAATACCCTCTGAATTCAAAATTTTAAAGAACTTATAAAATACGCTATAAATTAAAACTTGAGTTATATAACATGTTAGGACTTGAGTCCATACAATATGAACACATAATCTAAAGTATTATATGAAATTATGCATAAACCTTATGATATAAATTATTGCACATTAACATGTCACATATGGGTCAAGTTTATTTAAAAGTCATGTAACATACAATTTACACACAATGAAGAGATAAGGATCTCCATAATATCAGCCCAATAATCACGCTCCTAATTGAATTGCAATTGCTTTTTACCATTTTAAAACACACGCTCCTCTTTGAATGCTATATGTATCTTTTATTCCTCCCATTCATTTGACTAATATAACACACACTCAATATTATACATTTAATGGCCTGATCTTCTTTCCCACAATACAGCCACGCTCCACCTATTGTTCCTATTATATTGCTTCTTCCTTTCTTTCATTCATGCGCCACAAAAGAAAAACAAAACAAGGTTACTGTTATTATTATTTTATTTATTTATTTATTTTTTCTCTCTCGAGTTCAAGATGAAGTCGAAGGTCGTTGCCGTGGTATTCCATTCGGGGTTAAGAGTTTTCCAAAATCGGATGTGGTTAAATTCGTGGTGTGGTCCTTGTTCTTTTTCCCTGCCGCATTAACACCAAAGGGAAGGGTTGATCGTTGTATCTTTGTGTTCGAGGGAGCCTAGTTCGCGGGCTGGTTCGATCGTGTTACATCTATAATTCTCGTTTCGTTCCTCAATTCTGTCCCAAAGGTACCACCCCTTCATCATCTTGATGTTTTCTTTAATCGATTTGCATGTTGGATAATACGTAAAATATGAGAACACGACTAATAGATTTTGAAACTTAACGCTAAGCCTAATCTTTTCTTTGTTTAAAATGAGAATACGTTTCGAAATATTTAGGTCGCATGAACAGATGAAACATATAAGCTCATTGGTATAACTGATTTATTGTTTTGATAAAATGACTATTCGAAGGGTTTGGGTTTTCATGCTTTGATCCGGTTTGTACCTGATCGGAGGTATTCCGAATCGTCTTTGTGTGTTCTTGATTCGGTTCGTACAATATGTTTAAGTATATAACATGAAAACCAAATCTAACGTGTTTCGATATTATAAGAATAAAACATATTTACGCCGCATGAAATCATGAAGTTGTGAATCTGATATGTCGACCAGTTGTTGCCTTTCAAATCAGTTTAACATACCAATCTTGATCTCGTCATTTAAACTTCAGTTTGATCTCTTCTACGTGACTATTAAAACCTGATATAAACCTAAGCAATATATAAAAGAGGATAACACATGTTTATTAACGTGAATGGGGACTAGAGTAGTAGTGTTTTGCATGTGGGGTTTAAGTTTTATTGGCCATAGTTCGACCAGAAAAGCATGGTATTATTAATTTGTTTTCGGTGATTAAGAGCAAGAGAAAGATAGTGTGGCAATGAATAAAGTTTATGTACGTGTCTACCTGTAACTAGTATAAAAAGATTATATATTTTTTTAAGGTTGTTAACTACATGTGAGGTTTTTACTAAAATATGTTTGAATGTGGGTAGTATCTGTGGTAAATGAGAGAAATAAGTCGAAGTCGGTTCGGGTCTCACTGAATAGAACATTATATTGTGTGTGTCTCGTTATGAGTATAAATGTGTGTGTAACGATTTGAGTGTTGAGGTGGTGGGTGTAATGAGATGTGGAAAATTATGATGGCATGTGATCATATATATGAGTGTATAGGATGTAAGTGTGTCTCGTAAATTATGTCGTGTGTGAGTATTTGTGATGAGGCCGAAAAGATGTTATATAAATTGTGAGCGACGGGTCTAAATTTACCATCTTAATATAAAGTATAGCATAAACCTTAAAGTAATTTTATTTGATATTCTTAGTGTTTTAATTTTGATAATTTACACCGTTAACCTTAAACTTATTTAAATGTTATATTGAACCCAAATCTTTGGGAGATTGTCAAAAGCAACCCTAAAGTATAATACTTATCATATCACGTCTTAAAGTTATTTAATTGTCATTGATAACCCTAAAAGTCACTAAAAATAGAAAGCCGACGAAAACGAGTAACTCTGATTTGAAATGAATTATTAATAATTAGCCGATCATTAATTCGTGTAGATTCGCTGAAGAGGGAGTGACTTCCTATTCATATGTTATGGTTTCGTTGGCGGTTTAAGGTACAGATATTCTGCTTCTTTAATAAGAGGCCTTCATTCTCTTATTATGATTCATATTAGGGTTCCCTATACCATTGCTATGTTCCCTTCATTCATGAACTCCGATTATTGAACCATCATGATATTGAACCTTTTGTGATTATGAACCTTTCATTCATGAACCTTTGCTTATGAACCTTGCTTATGAACCTTGCTTATGAACCATGATTATGAACCTATGATTATGAACTTATGAAACAAGATATTGACCTATGCAAGTAAACTAAAAACATGATTCATGATACTTGACCTTTACCCTCAGTTTGATACTACGAGCCACTCACTAGGCATGAGGGTTTCATGTCCATGTCAGTCGATGCACCGATGGCATGACTCTAGGGTAGGAGAGTGATGACCTATCCCGTCCCTGCATGTTATGTTTATGATTCATGTTTATGTAGAGGCAGATTATGGCCACCTGGGGCGTATGGATGCATCCTAGATTTTTTATGTTCATGTTATGTTATGTTATGCATGGTGACTGATGGTGTGTGCGATACACCTCTTTCACACTCCGGGAGCTAGCTACTCCAACCCATGATTGAGGACACCCCTCATATTTACAGGATACTAAGAGGTCTCCCCTCTACATGTTTATGACTATGATTATGATTATGATTTCATGTTATGTTATGGGCTCGTAGTGGATTACTGATTTCCTTTACCATGTACTCTTACCTTTCCTTTGATACCATGTATTCATGCTTCCATTCCCTTTTACCCATGTTATTTATTCATTATACTACTGTTGGTTACGTTATATCTGTTCACTGAGCTCTAGTAGCTCAGCCGCGTTTCCTTTTCCCGCGGCAGGTTTTAGTTGGAGGCTGGGTATGAGTGGAGAGCACCATTGGATTAGAAGACCTTCATAGCTATTGAAGATGACTAGAAGATCCTTTAGTTAGACTTAGAGACTTTGCATTGTAACCTTGTAGTTTCATATTTCCTTTGTAACCATTGAATTTTATTATATTATTAATGTCAAATGCTTGTGTTTGTTCTGATATGCCACCGTTGTTGTGACACCTTTGCCCTTGTCGGGTGGGGGTGTTACTGCATGCCCCCTGAGTCTTTATCCCCTGAGGTGCCTTCAGGGACTGGTGGGTTTGATCCAGTACCATCACTAGGCAATGAGATGTTTAGCTCCCCCGTTTCATCAGGTTTGTTCTGCCCTGACGAAGATATAGGGACCGGTACTCCCTGAGACTCTGATTGTGATTGATCAGAGCCGTAAGCAGGATGTGAAATGTTGGGATTCCCCTTTCCACCAAGGTTGTGCTGCCCTGATGAAGATTTAGGGACCGGTCCTCCTTGAGACTCAGATTGTGATGTATCAGAGCTGTGAGCGGGTTGTGAGAAGGTGTGGGTCCCCTTCTCGGTAGAGTAGTGCTGCTCTACTGAGGATTCAGGACCCTTTTATCCCTCAGGCAAAAGTGGTGATTTACGAATGCCTTCATCGGGAAGTGATTGTTGGATGGTTCCTGACTCCACTGACTTGTGTATGTCAGCAGAGTATTTAGGAGAGGGTTTGCCCGAGGACACTGAGTGTGATGTCTCAGTGCCCTCCGTTGGCCTTTGTTCTTTGGCCAATTGAGAACTGGTCTCCTCTATGGGTGTCGCAGTGGGCTGGGCCTTTTTTAGCCTTCTTTTCTCAGGCTTTGAGGCAGAGGTCTCAGTGTTGAGTGGTTTGGGTTGAACCACCTTCCTGGACCCCTTCTTCTTTTTCTTCTTCTCCTTCTTGGAAGGAGAAGGCACAGGTGATATGGCATTAGCACCCTGAATGACCATCAACATGTATGTGGTCAGGGCAACTGGTGTAACCTCAGTGAGGTCTCTAGAGTAATTGGCCTTATGTAAGACATCAGGGTCAGATCCCTGTATATTGGACCTAATGTACTGAAAGCCTAATAAGTCTTGAAGCACACATGAAATGAACCTAGGGTAAGACATGTGTCTTTGCCTGGATTTCCCTGAGAGCTTAACTATGAGGTCTTTGAAGATAATTTCTCCAATGTCAGTTTTTCTACCCTCCAGGAGACTGAACACTATCATTTGTTGAGCAGTGTTCAATTGCTCCGTGGAGGACTTGTTCCCACCAAGGACCTGAATGACAAAGGTCATCAGTATCCTCCAAACAGCAGGAAACCATGTTTTAAGGATGGGGGCTTTGACCAATAGAGTCCTTGGGGCCACATCAGGGTGTTTGTCGTCATGTGGCCCAAGTAAAAGCAGTTCGGCCTTTACTTCACTTTCAGTGGGTTGAGGGGCAAAAGAATCAGTGTAATCATGGCATGTGGCTTTGATAAAGGTCTTGTAATCAAGGGAGAGGGTTTTCCTCCCATTGTTCGCAGTGTTAGGTTTTGAGATGCTGCTGCTCAAGGTTGGATAATACTGCTCTTGGATCTAAATGGAAAATACACTAAGTATGATTCTGCTGCTAGGCTAAATCATTCTACTGCTGGTATATTTATTCTACTGCTGGAGTAATCGTGTAAATAAGCCTAGTGGATACTACTGCTAGGCATCGAAGATTCTACTGCTAGAGTTAGGATTCTGCTGCTTATTAGATAACTATGTATAGTATGTTTGGATAATTAAAGAGTAGATATGAAAAGATATTTCTTGTATAGAAGGTCATTGTAACCGATTAGGACTCCTTAGTCTATAAAAGGAGGATCTTGGGTTAGAGTTTAGTACGCGTAATTGTTCACTTCAAGGTTTTTGTAACCCTGTTACTTTTGAGTAACCGTATTAATATATTGAAGTGTTTGTGAAGAGAATTCAATTGTGTTTGATTAATAATTCTTCTTAAGATTAAATACTAGATTCCACATAGTATTTAATAGCTTGTTCAAGAACAGTTTCTATACCTATTCTTTTAGATTAACATCTAAGATAATTAACAAGATCAATAGCTCATCTGGGATCAACACGCTAAGAAGGTAATGACGGAGTCCTTGATGACATCAGGGCTGGTGGCCACCACTGTACACTAGAACTCCCTCAAGTAGTCATGGTATATGACTGGGGGTGTCTTGGGAAATGCCATAGAGAGAAAGCAATTTATCCGGTATTTTACCATATCCTTATAGGCCGGAAATTTTTCCGGATAGGTAAAATTCCCTACACCATTATTTTTGGTCAAATCCACGCTCTCTAGTTGGATTTCCACATTAGCAGCGCAGGTAATAGCTTTAGAAGCAGCCATTATAAAAGAAAGGTCTTGATTTTGTAAGAAAAAGGTCTGGTTTTGAGAGTTAGAACACACACAGGTTTTGAGAAAAATAGCAAGAGTTTGATTAATATTTCAAAGCGTGTGTGTGTTATTTTATGTGTGGGTATTTATAGGGAAGTGGAGAGAGAGGGTTGTTTTTGCACTATAGCGAATTTTACTCAAAAATTTAAAACTGGTTTGTAAAAACGTTTGATATCCGCATTAAATGCCACCACCCCTACTTTCTCGGGTTTTGCGCAACTGCCAAGGTAAACAGTTGTGCCGTCTACAAAAAGTGCATTTTGCAGTGTGACATCACCACATATAATATTAAAAGATATTACTTGTGAGGAGAGGCATTAAATTCCAAGTGGGATATGTGGTGATGATGTAGGGGCCCAAGATGTGGATGCCAGAAGCTATAAGAACATATATTCCTATATTAAATAGGTGTTCAGTTACCAACCTCAGAAATTTACTAACTAAATACTTAGAGCATTAAGTATAGCATTGAATGTCATTTGTTTGAGTCTTGAGGCCCCTGAATGACTTTTCATTCAGTTTGAGGATGTTTGGGGAAGGTTATTCAGTGAAACATAAGATTCTTATTCACTGAGAGATTTGTTGAGTCAGGGACCAAAGGTTATCAGAATTTACACTAGGTTGGATGGATTTAATCAGTGGACTGATTCTCATTATCCAACATTCCCAATTCAGCTTTCAGTCTTGTGAAAGATGGTTCATCTAATGGTTTGGTGAATATATCAGCTAGCTGATATTCAGTGGGGATGAAGTGTAATTCAATGTCACCATTCATGACATGGTCCATGATGAAATGATATCTGATATCAATATGCTTGGTTCTCTGAAGAAAAACATGATTCTTTGAGATAGCAATTGCACTTGTGTTGTCACAAAAGATGGGAACCATCTTGTAATGGATGTCATAGACACTGAGTTGACTTTTCATCCATAGCACATTTTTACAACAACTGGATGTTGCAACATATTCAGCTTCAGCTGAGGACATGGCAACTGATTGTTGTTTTTTAGTACTCCAACAGACAAATTTACCACCAAGGAATTGGCAGGAGCCTGAAGTACTTTTCCTATCCATGTTGCAGCCTTCATAGTCAGAGTCTGAGTACCCTTTGAGATCAAAACCTGAACATTTAGGGTAGTACAATCCAAGATTTGGAGTATCTTTTAGGTACCTAAGGATCCTTTTCACAGCTGTGAGATGTGATTCTCTTGGTTCAGACAGATATCTGGCACACAAACAGACTGAGAATTGGATATCAGGCCTTGATGCAAGTAGGTACGTCAGTGACCCAATCATTCCTCTAAAAATAGTTTGATTTACTGGTTTACCAGCAAGGTCAGGACCTAGGTTGTTTGGGGGAACCATTGGAGTTTTCACTGAGGCACAGTCACTGAGCTCATACTTCTTCAGTAGGCTTCTAGTGTACTTTTCTTGACTGATGGAGGTTCCCTTATCAGTCTGCTTGATTTGTAGTCCAAGGAAGTAAGTGAGTTCTCCCATCATGCTCATTTCAAATTTCTTTCCCATTAGTTTTTCAAACTGTTTGCAAAGTTTATAACTTGTTGAGCCAAATATGATGTCATCCACATACACTTGAACAAGAATGACATCTTCTTTTGTCCTATAGATAAACAAGGTGTTGTCTATCTTGCCTCTGATAAATTTGTTTTGGATGAGGAAGGCTGAAAGAGTTTCATACCATGCCCTAGAAGCTTGTTTCAGTCCATAAAGGGCTTTGTCAAGCTTGAAGACATAGTCAGGAAACTCACTGCTTTCAAATCCAGGATGTTGTTGAATATAAACTTCTTCTTTCAATGATCCATTGAGGAAGGCACTTTTTACATCCATTTGATATACTTTAAAGTTCATGTAAGTTGCAAATGCAAGGAAGATCCTGATGGCTTCCGTTCTTGCCACGGGTGCAAATGTTTCTTTATAGTCAATGCCTTCTTGTTGATTATAACCTCGTCTGGCCTTGTTTTTAATGACTATGCCATTTTCATCAGTTTTGTTCTTGAACACCCATTTCATGCCAATGATAGAAACATCCTGAGGACATTTGACAAAGGTCATTACCTTGTTTCTGTCAAATTGTTCTAGTTCATCATGCATAGCCTGAACCCAACTAGGATGTTTCAGTGCTTCTTTGACACTTTTAGGTTCAATATTGGAAATGAAGTCCACATTGAGGCTGCCTTCAGTTTAGCAGCCATGCTTCTAGTAAGCATTCCTTCAGTAGGCTCTCCAATTATTTTGACAAGTTTTATATCTTTAGTCCTAGTCCAACTGTCCTGAGGTCTTGGATACTGATTAGAACTTGTGAAGGCCTGATTGGGTGGTGGTGTAGGTTCAGGTGCAGAAACTTGAAGATCTTCAGGATCTTGAGTATCTGACTGACCTGGTTGATCACTGAGATTGATTGGTTCCTGAACACTTTCTTCAGACTAATTGATTTCATCAGTATACGTTTGTGCTTCAACAAACTCAGTGATGGTTGGATATGGGAGGTTATTAGGGACAATGTAATAGGATATTTCAGTATCTGCTTGATATTGAGTGGAAGGATTACTATTAGGATGATATTCATCAGGAGGATATCTTGATGAATCATCAATTCCTATCTCTTCCACTGAGGTGTTTGAGAATCTGATGGCTTCAGTACTCTCATCAAAGGTGACACGGAATGTTTCCTTAGTTTGTTGTCTACTTGTATTGAACACCCTGAAAGCTTTAGAGACAAGAGAGTATCCTAGAAAGTATCCATCATCAGCTTTTGCATCAAATTTCCCTAAGTAATCCTTTTGATTGTGAATAAACACAGGGCACCCAAAGACATGAAAATAGCTGATGTCATGGATTCTTCCTTTGAATAACTCATAAGGAGTTTTGCTATGTCTCTTGACAATGATGGATCTGTTTTGAGTATAACATGCAGCCTTAACTGCTTCAGTTCAAAAGTGTTTGGATAGAACTGATCCATTTAACATTGTCCTAGCAGCCTCAATGAGTGTTTTATTCTTCTTTTCAGCAACACCATTTTGTTCAGGTATGTAAGGAGGGGAAGTTTTGAGAAATTCCTTTCTCATCACAGAAACACTCAAGATCATGGTTTTTGAACTCAGTCCCATTGTCAGTCCTGATTTGTTTGACTTTTATGTTATTTTGGTTTTCAATGTTCCTGACAAAGGATATGATTGTTTCAGCTGCCTGACTCTTTTTGGTCAGGAAGTAAACCTAAGTGTATCTTGAGTATTCATCCACAATGACCAGAGTATACTTCTCATGATGAATGGACATAGGACTGATAGGTCCAAAGAGGTCCATACGGAGAAGATGAAGGCAGCTTTTGATGGAGAAGTTTTGTTTGGTTTTAAAGGATGCTCTATGATGTTTACCTTTTTCACAGGCAGAGCAGGGTTTATCCTTTGAAAACACAAGTGATGGTAAGCCAAGGACCTTGTATTGTTTGACAAGTTTGTTTATGTTTTTGAAATTCAGATGGGAGAGTCTCTTATGCCAAAGCCAGTTTAGAGTTTCAGTGGCTTTAGCAAAGAGACAAGTTCCATTCTGAGTTAGAGTAGACATGTCTAACACATAAACATCTTGTCTTCTTGGTGCAATAAGAACTACTTCTTTATTTGCATTAAAGATGATACCTTGCTTATCATCAAATTGAACTACGTATTTAGCATCAGTAGACTGAGAGGATGACTTTGTGATTCCTCTTCTAGCCTGAATGACCTTTTCATGTCCTGAGGTGTCAAGAGTGGGATCTCCACATATGTCACAACTAGGATCCATTAGACAATCATCAGGAAGATGGTCATTGAAACCACAGTGTGGACAAGGTGAAAAAGGCTTAGCCTTTGTCTTTGTTTCTATTTAGAATCAGAAGGATACTGAAAAACCTGTGCTTTAAAGTTTGTTACAATATTGGATGAGACTGTGTATGATAAGTGATCAGAAGTCCTGTGATCTTCCTTTTTACAAAACCTGCAAAAGAGGATTCTATAACAATCATCAGTGGAATGATTTGTATAGTTACACAGTTCACATCTTTGTTGTGCTTTTGGTGAAGATTTTGGTTTGGTGGTGCTTGAGGAAGCTGGTTTGAGTTCCTTACTCATAGATTGAGGTTTTTAAGATGACTTAATCTTTTCACTCAACTTCCTGACAAGCTCAGCCAACTGATCATATTTTGAATCAGGGCTTTCAGTGTTCACCTCTGTTGGGACTGAAGTTGTTGAGTCATAAGTAGGAACTGAGACTTCAGGTGTGGGTCTCTTCAGGATGGTTTGACCCAATCCTGACTTTTCTTTTGGAGAATGTTGAGAGTAAACTAAAGGTGTTAGGTCTGAGCTAGGTGCAGCTCCCTGAAGGACTTTCAGTGGTGGGAGAGGAGTTTGTGATTCTTATTCAGACTCATTGACAGACTCAGTGTTCCTGGGATTATCAGTGAGTCCATGCATATCTTTGATAGCCTGACTTTCAGGTTGCAAGATTTTCTCAGTCTCAAAGTTAGGTAACTTACTGTCTGGGTTGTTTCTTTCAACCCAGTCACTAGACTTGGGCTTCATTTCTTGCTCAAAAGATATGCCAGCTGGAATAAAGGTCTTTTCACTATGACTCTCACTGAGGGATTCAGTGAGTTGGTCTTCTCCTAAGATTTTCTTTTTAGAACTAGGAATAAGACTAACAGTTTCATAGACTTTAGGATTCTTTTTGGTCCAGCTTTCAATGACAGCCTTTTCTTTGTTGAGTTCAGTTTGAAGAGCTTGGTTTTGTTTCAAAATTTTAGAGTTTTGAATTTGAAGTGTAACAGCTTCTAGCTTGGCTTGTTTTAAGTCAAGTAGTTCATCTCTACACTTGTTTAACTCTTGAACAAGTTTATTGTATTTTGAAAACAAATTGAGTCTTTGCTCTTCAGCAAACTTAAGATCAACATTAATGTAATATAAGTAAGATTTCCAATCAGAATCATCATCCATAGATAGTAAAATATTTACCTTTTTCATGGTGATGTTAACCCACTCTCCATTTCTTGCATGGCTTTTTCCAACAGCCAGCTGATCATTATCTAAAAGTGTCATCAATGCACTGACTCTTACTTCTTCATCATCTGAGGAGACCTCTTCTTTATCCCAGTCATAGGCTTCAGCTACAAGTACCTTGTTCTTTGTTTGAACAGGTTTAGAGGTTTGAGCAGCCTGAGACACTGAGGGAGTGGCCTCAAAGAGAGCAAGCTTAGCTTTAGCTTTTCTATACTTAGCTTCAAAGTCTTTTTGATCATTTTGAACAGTTTTGTTTTGAAAATGTTGAGTAGACTAAAGCATTTTTGGTTGAAACTTGCTAGTTTCTGAAGAAGAACTATTACCAGAGAATTTACATGAGGGTTCTGAGGTGGTTTTAGAAAAACAGTCTTGTAACACCCCCAAATTTAATAATCGCGGAAGCATACGGGTCATGGGGTGCTACTAAAATTAGTAATCACAACATAAGGCAATAAAGGACGGAATACATACTCCGTTTAAATACATTAATTCAAGATTAATAGAGTTAGAATAGAGTTTCCAATTTCGAAAAATTAATGCCCATTAGTTTAGTTGTCCCATACAAAACAAGTCATAGTTATGTGTGCAAACACTTCGAGAAATAGGCTATGACCCTTGCCTTGCCAATACCTTGCCACAATCAGACAGATTAAGCACCTGAGAAAAACATGCTAAAATTCAGCAGAAAGCTGATGAGTTCATAGGTTTAAATTAAAGCAGTAAGCAATAAATTTGGACCAATAGTTTTGTGTACGAACATTACAACGCATATAATTCCATACAAAATAGTCTATCGTGCTAGCACTAAGTTCATGCAACCAAGGCTGGACAGTTCAGTGTGCTACTATATAGCACATAAATAATAATCAGGGGCCCATAGCGAGTGTTTTACCCAATACACTCGTAGTACGACTTGGTATACGCTCGCATTGACCCGTCTGGCCAACCGAACGGGGGAGTCACCCCAACAGATCTATTTATATCAATCGCACTTCCCAGTGGGAACTAACGGTTCATGAAGGTGGGCATAACAGTGGGTTCAGGGGCTTAGGCTAACTACGTAATAGTTTTGAGAAAATAAACAGTAATGTGGTCGAGAAAATATTTTGCATGTTTCTCACCCCATAGTTGTAAAACAAGTAGAAGTAAAGTGGGGCTATAAACTCACCTCAATAGAGTAAACAGTGAATGAAGTAAAACAGAGAGTGTACGGCACCAACACTCGACCTAGATTAGTAAGACATGTTTTAGTTCACAGACTAAGTTTAAGACTCCATGAAATTTAATTCATAAGTTTTAAAGTGTTTACGTTGTTGTTGCTTGTGTGGCAGCATTTAAATTTAAACCAATTTTCTAAGTATTTGTAGGTATTGGCTCTTGGAAGTGCATAGTGTATGACAATAAAATATCAAGGACGAATAAGATTCCGGTTCGACAATAACCAATAGACGACGTACGAAAAGTGATTGCGGATAGTACTAGACGTTGTCGGAATATGGGAACATTATTGTTAAGAATATGTAAACATGGTCGTCATAAAAATATATAAATAGTTATATATTTTGAAGTGTATGAATAATTATGTGTAAGTAGTGGTTTTATTTAAATGATTTGTAATTTAAAAACTAGCTTATAAAGGTTGTATATAAAACGTTTCGTTTGTCAAATTTTAATAAAAACATGGTAAGTGTATTTATTTGATAGAAGTCGGGCATGACCCGTGCATGTGTATTGACTTCTCGGGGTAACAATGTGTCACAAATATATGTGTTTATGTAATAGCCTTTTTATGATTGTTATAAAACTTAAGTAGATTTTCTAAAATACCGTCTTATGCGTTTTCAAATTTTGATAAGCGATATAAGTATGTTAACTATTTACAAGTTTAGTTTTGACTATGGTTTATAAGTTGCAATTGTATAAAAAGTTTATAATCGTATGTTTATATAGTGTCTTGTGTTATAATATATGTTTTCACAACTTGTTGTGATTTACGACGAAATTTGTGAATACATGAAAAAAAGAGTCGGGATTGGTTTGTGAAATAAGTCGAGTACGAGATTACGTCGGTACACACATTTATAATTTTCATTTAGTCGTATATATATGTATATATATACTCTCGGCCAATTTTTTATAGACGCACCCCTTTCTGTCTTGTTGGGCTGTGGCCCAATATAAAGCCAGGGGGGAATTTTGTGGACTAGACTAGAATATCAAATCCATACACACTCGTGTTGTTTCTATTAATTATCACACAAGCTACACTAATTAACCACTAATAAGCCCTAGATCTAGAGAGAGAAAGTTAGAGAGAGAAAGAGAGAGTGGAAGATTGATCACAAAATAATAAGGAAAGTTTAGCATACAATCAACCAACCCTCTCCCTAAGGTGGGAGGGGGTATTTATAGTTTTACATGAGCATGGGCTTCTAGCCCTAATTATCTTACATAAACCTACTTAAATAAATAAACGACACAGCCCATGGGCCTTCTACACGGGCTGGGCCTAATAACAAACCTAAAGGCCAAAGCAACCTATTACAATATGATCAATACTTGAATTAATACAAAAACGTGTTCCCAACAATCTCCCCCTAAGTATTGGTCATCAAGGTTGCTTGACGTTGTCTTTGCTTCTTGTGGCTTTGACGTCTTCTGAATCTTTGTTCTTTGTTCTTGATAGTGATATGATATGATATGGTACTGATCTGCCGTTCTCCAATGGTCTCTGCTTCTGGTGTCTTCACGCCTTCTCCACCATGCTCATATGTCTTTTAACTTTGGTTCTTCAATTTGTTCTCAATTCTTCAATCTTTAACTTGTGAAAGGTTGTAGTGCTTGAACTTTGACTTTTCTTTAACATATTCTGAACTTTTGATATTTCTGAGTCTTTATGAGAACTTATCTTCAGGATATGAGAATGATGGAGTCTTGATGGTGGTTGAACTCCAGGTCTTCAAGCTCCTTTGCAGCAACAGCATGAACCAACCGGCACTTACACGCTCAGACTTTGAGATCGTCAACAGCATAGTGTGAAGACTTTCTCTAATCCTTACCCAGGCCGTTCTGAACCGGATGCCCCCGAAAGGGCTAACACGAACACACCAAAGTGCACCCACGATTCAGTGAGCCGCTGGAGATCACCCCACGACTGTAGACCTTTTTGGAGCAAACACTAAGCGTAACCCACAAGGAGTTACCGAAGTGACCTGCTGTCAGGGCTGTTTGATGTTGACCCTGACAGGATTTCCATTCTATCACTGAAAATCACAATTGTGAATTCTCTCAAGAATGTTCTCGGCAGATTGCTAAGATCTGCGTAGGTCTCGTCTTAATTTTACAACTGCTGCCCATGATGTAGAACAACAGTGTAATACTAAGTGTTCCTAAGAGATCTTTGATGAATCTCATGGCTCTAGACTCGATTAGTTCACATTTGCTTGGTCGTCGGAGGCGTGGAGCAGAGTGCCTCCTTTTCAATATCAACACATCTCGTAGTGAGAGGTCGATAGATGATGAAGGTGCTGGGAATTATCACAAGATACGTGAGAAGACTTAATATGAAGACCAAAATTAAGTCTGGTGGACTACAAAATTATGTCTGTTAGTATTGTTAGTTAAGTCTGGTCAATGTTAAGTCTGGTCGTTTAGTGTTAAGTCTGGTAGAGTAATTGTAAAGTTAAGTCTGTTTGACTTAAGTCATTAAGTCTGGTCATGATATTATAGAAGTCGGTTAGCTATAAGTTAGGAAAGGATTTGAACTTATCTTTGGAGAAGATACGTAAATCCTTATACAAGTTTTGTATCTAGGGATTCCTTGGTGTATAAAAGGAACCCTAACACATTAGTTTAGAGATAACGACGAAGATTGTAATTCAGTAAACAATTAGTAATACGAAGTTAGTTATTGTGTTCTTCATAGTTGAGTGTTTAGATTCCGCATAAACATTCAATTCGTATTAGAGTCTCTGTAAAACCCGAAAATCTAAAATGTGCAAAAAGACCAAAATGCCCCTATAACTTAAAAGTTAATTTAAAGCTTATTAAGGTACCAAATAAATTCCCAAACTTTGAGAAATGATCAAGCATGAAGTAAAATAAATTTCCTTTGCAACATTTGACATTTGTGAAGCCCAAAATTTTGTTGTACACCATATATGGTTCGAAAAATACTTTGTAGTAATAATAATAATAATTAACTTATAATATACATTTAAAATACATTTAAAATACATAATTTAAGTAGGGAAAGATTATCAACATTGAATGGGTCTTATCCCACTAGTTTTTCCAGCCCATAATCCCTTTAATTTCGGTACAAATCTCCCTAAATTGATTCATTCCCTTCAACCCTATTTTTATATTGCCGACTAGAACAAAAACCATCCAAAAATCCCTAAAACTTTCATTCGAAATTCTGGAGGTGCAAGCATAATTTTCTGGTGTTAGTCGAGGTCCAAGGGAGTGTAGAAAAATTGGTGTTGGTCGTGGTCTTTGCTATCTTGATCGCTAGAGATTTATTTGCAATTCGATAGGTATTTTCCAAATCCTTTGAACCGATCATTATACACTTGTTTTGATAATTTTCTCATGATCCTCACACCCTATTCGACCTATTAAAAATAGCCTTGGAGCTGTTCTGGGTTGGATTCGATCATAGGGAATTAATCTCCAAGTCGCACTACATTCTAAGGTAAGTTCTAAATCAATTCATACGAGCCTTGTAAAATTCGTCTATCATTTTTCTTGTGACCCTTACATCACGTATACTCTGTGAAAAATAATGACAAGGTCGCGGTGAAGCTTTTGGAGTCATATTGGATTATTGGTTCGATTTTTCTTATACGCATAGGAATAATTCGTTCAGCCTCTTTCACACGTTAAACCTCTGAATTGGTATTTTTCCTATGATCTTTTAGTCTCATATAACTCATATAAAATAAGAAATTCGATCCATGCACACCCTATGATCTATTTACGAATTAAATCTTTAAAACATGCATAATAACTAAATAATTCAATCCGAATTTTAGAGGCTTCATAATTATTTTATTTGGACTTAACATAATCATATTAGCCTGGGAAAAATGATATTTCGATTTGTTAAGGCCTAATCTAATTATTTTTGATTTAATTGTTTAATCGGATTTAAGTTAAATAAAGAAGGAAAAGAAAATAAAACTTGTCGATTAGGGTTTGGTGATCTAGGGCTTGTTCTTGATAGATAAAATAATGATTGATGATGATGTAATGATTTGATGATTGTTGGTAATTTTAGAGTTAGGGTTTTATATATAAAAAGGGTAATCGGTTAGTAATTAAATTATGAGGGGGTGTTTTGTAACTTTTAAAACTAATGGGTTATTTTTAGAACTTAATTTGGACTGTATAAAATTCGAATAAAATATAAGTGGAGGGGGTTTAGTGTCATTTTTGTAATTTAAAGGGTTAAAATGTCTTTATTATTAATTTGTAATTCGATTTGTAAATATTTAAAATAGAGGGACCAAACATGTAAATTCTGAAAAGATGAGGTCGAATTGAGTAATAAATGATATTCAGGGGCTAATGTGAAATTTTGGATATTTATTGGACTAATATGTAATTATTATTAATTAATGATTTAAATGTAAACTTTAAGGACTAAAAATGTAACTTTGAAAACTTGGGGGACCTATTGAGTAAATTATGAATACTTAAGGATAGACTAATATAATGTGAGTTAATAAGTGTCCATTGTGTAATTCTGATAAACTAAGGGTCTAATGTGCAATTATGAATCTTATAAGGTTTAAAGTGTAAATTATGAAACTTAAGGGTGTAAAGTGTAAAATTGGGAAACTTGAGGGGCTGAATTGGTTAACTTGATAAATATGGATTCAAAACAGGTCACTTGAGATATTTTCATAATTGAACCTTATCTTTGATATAATTACACTTAAAACCCTAATTTATGTAAAGTTGTCATTAGTAACCCTAAACGTTTGTGACTTGTTAAAATCCACCCTAAGACCACAATATATTGTGATAATGACTTAACCTAAATGAGAATATGGGAATCTTTCTAATTATGGGAACTTTCTAAAAATAGAAACTTACCAAATATGGAAACTTACTTAAAATGGAAAGTTACTTAAAATGGAAAGGTTTGTAATTCTTTTCTACCCCTCTAGGTGTGAAGAAGGAGAGGAGCTGATTCCTATCCCATCTATTTCCTGTTTGGTTTGTGATTTGCTTTGCTTTGAAATAAGGTACAGATATTCTGCCCTTTTAATAAGGTGCCTTCGGTTTCTTGACTCTGATTTGATTTGACCTTGACCTTTGGCATATGAACCTTTTGACATGAACCTTTGATATGAACTTTGAAATTTGGACTATGATTATATGAACCTTTGCTTGATATGAACTCTTTGCTATACACCTTTGATATTTGAACCTTTGACCTTTGACCCCAGTTTGATACCCGAGCCAAATATTTTCCTAGCCATGAAGGTAACATGGCCGTGTCATTGATGCACCAGTGGCATGACTCTAGTGTACTCGAGTGATGTTGTACACCGTCCCCATTTTGATTTGATATGAGCTCACTATGATATGATTTGATATGGCCAATATGATTTGTTTGGGGGGCGTATGGATGCATCCTAGATTTGATTTGTATGTGATTTGTATATTTGTATTTGGTGACTGATGATGGGTGCAATCCACGTCTTTCACAATATTTGGGAGCTGATCACTCCAATTTGATACATGAGGACACCCCTCATATTATCTGGTTACTATAGAGGCATCCCCTCTGGACTACTACAGGATTTGGATATTTGATTTGTTTTGGGCTCGTGGTGGATGACTGTCCTAAACTTTACTCTTGTACCTTATTTTATCACTTTCATTATATTCCATTTGTTTCGTTTCCGTTTGTTATATATATCTGTTCACTGGGCTTTTTAAGCTCAGCCGCGTTTCTTTTCCCGCGGCAGGTATCTAAGCTAGGAGCTTTTGGATTATGCTTTGGATGGGATGAGAGATAGATGAAGCTTTGACCTTAGATGACCACCTTTATCTTATGTCTTTGTTTTGGATTTGGATTTCATTTGTATTCGTACCTGTGGATTATTTCCTTTCCTTGAACTCATGTATTATTCAAGTCGTGTTGACTTGACTTTTCTTATGTATTTGTTAAGACTTCCGCTGTGTGTTTATGTATGCTTTGATTTGTCGCCATAATGTGATACTTCTACCCTTGTCGGGTCGGGGTGTTACAATTATGGTATCAGAGCCCAGGTTGCGACCTGCAGTACATAAGTCATGGCCTGTGAGTCTATGGACCCTAGGATTTGACCCTTAAGGCTTAAGTTTTGACTGGTGAGGTTTTGGGGTAGTCATAAGTTCTGTTTCGTCTCCCATTTCGTACTTATTCCTTTATATTGTTGCTAATCGTTTTCGAAATCATTCAGATGGTGAACACTCGACATCAGGAAGACCTTAAGGCCATGATAGCAGAAGCTTTGGCCAACGCTCTTCCTACCTTGGTGACTCAGGTTACCAACAATATTCAGAATGGGGCAGGTTCTTCCGGAGGTGGTGGTGCAGGTTCAGGTCCAGGTAATGGTGGTGGAGGTGCTCCACCAATGGGTATCCATGTCTGGATTGAGAAGTTTAACAAGCTGAAACCCCTCTCTTTCCGTAAAGCTGCCGTCCCCACTGAGGCGGAAGATTGGATTATCCACATGGAAAAGCTATTTAAGGTTTTGGGTTGTCCAGATGAGTTTAAGACGAGATTGGCTGCATTTAAGTTTGAAGGCGATGCACAGAGCTGGTGGACAGCTTATGTCCAGGCACAGGAGCAGGGTTTTGAGGAGACTTGTACTTGGGAGGATTTCATGGGTATCTTTTATAAGCAGTACATTCCAGTGGCGGAACAGCAGCGATATGAGCGGGAGTATGGAAACATCCGTCAGGGGGACCAAGAGACTACTGGGGAATTTATGCAGCGATTTATGAGGCTGGCCAGTTTCGTTGGGCCAGATGTTACGGGAGATGCTTTCCGTCAGGCTAAGACGTTTAAGTGGGCGTTAAAGAAATGGATACTGAACCAGATAGTGAATACGCAGTATGATGATGTGGCGGCGGTTGCGAACGACGCTCGCAACATCGAGATGTTGCATAGTGATAGCAGTGGTTTTAATAAGCGTGATAGGGATGGCAACCGAGTGCATTCCAGGGGACAGAATCAGCAGGGGCAGGGTCAGGATTTCAGAGGTAGACAGGATCAGGCATCCGAGCAGAGGGGTCGACAGGACCATAGGTACGATCAGCGTGGTCGCCAGGACCGGGACTACAGTCAGAGGCGACAGGATTCTCGGGGTTATGATAGACAGGTTTCTGGGAGGAGTGGCTACAACAACAACAACAACCCACGTCAGTATCGTGATCAGACTACTCGGGGTGCTCAGTCGGGTTATCAGTCAGGTTCTTCTGGGCAAAAGAGGACTAATGAAGTGTTACCTCCTCCACCGCTTTGTTCCACATGTGGAAAGCCTCATCCGGGGCCATGTCACAGGGTTACTGGCGGTTGCTTCACATGCGGGTCTCTTTCTCATAGAGTGAAGGACTGCCCACAGGGAAAGCAGGTTGTTCCATCAGGTTCGGGTAGGCCAGCTCCTACTTCTGGTCGGGTTTATTCTCTCACTCGTGACCAGGCGGCAGGCACGTCAGGTACCATTACCGGTTATCTTTATGTTGGAGATCATATTGTTTTTGTTTTATTTGACACCGGTGCCACACACTCTATAATATCTAATACGCTTGCCAAGAAAATAAAAGTAACTCCAACACCATTGAATAATCTTATATCTATCTCTACTCCTATGAAAACCCAAGTCACCATCGATTGTGAATATGTAAATTGTCCGCTAAAATTTGATGATTGTGTTCGTCCGGCTAATTTGCTTCCCCTCGACATGATTGATTTTGATATAATTTTGGGAATGGACTGGTTGTCTTCCCATAAGGCCTCTATCGATTGTCATGCCAGATGTGTAAGATTTGGTGATATCCATCATCCGGATTTTGTTTATCATGGTTCTCAGCCCTTGAAATCTGTTAAACTTATTTCTGCTATGAAGGCGCGAACTCTTATCTCTCATGGTTGCCAAGGGTTTTTGGCCTCTGTTAAAGATACTTCTTCTGAGGGACCTGACATTAGTAGTGTTCCCATTGTTCGGGAATTTGTTGATGTTTTTCCCGAGGAGCTTCCTGGCCTTCCTCCGGCTAGGGAAGTAGAATTCAGTATCGATCTTATTCCTGGTGCCGAGCCCATCTCCAAGGCTCCGTATCGGATGGCTCCTATAGAATTGAAGGAACTTAAAGTTCAGTTGGAAGAGATGTTAGAAAATGGTTTCATTCGCCCTAGTGTTTCTCCATGGGGCGCTCCGGTCTTATTTGTGAAAAAGAAGGATGGTAGTATGCGTCTTTGTATCGACTACCGCGAGCTTAATCGTATTACCGTTCGTAACAGATATCCTCTCCCACGCATAGATGACTTGTTCGACCAGTTGCAGGGGGCGAGTCATTTTTCCAAGATTGATCTTCGTTCTGGTTACCATCAGCTCCGTGTGAAGGAGCAAGACATCCCTAAGACAGCTTTTCGTACACGCTATGGTCATTACGAATTCCTGGTTATGCCTTTTGGTTTGACCAATGCTCCGGCCGTCTTTATGGACCTTATGAACCGGGTTTTCCATGAGTTCCTCGATAAATTTGTCATTGTCTTCATCGATGATATTCTTGTCTATTCGAAATCTAAGGAGGAGCACGAACAGCATCTTCGGACTGTGTTGGAGATTCTTAGACAGAAGAAGTTGTACGCGAAGTTTTCTAAGTGTGAATTCTGGTTGAGTCAAGTCGCTTTTCTGGGTCACGTTGTTTCTGCGGAGGGTATCACTATGGACCCAGCGAAGGTCGAGGCTATCACTAAGTGGCCTAGACCTACAAATGTGACTGAGGTGAGAAGTTTTCTGGGACTCGCGGGTTATTACCGTCGTTTCGTTGAGGGTTTCTCGCGGCTGGCCTTACCATTGACACAGTTGATGAGAAAGGGGGAGAAATTTGTATGGACTGAAGAGAGGGAGAACAGTTTTGAGGAGCTTAAGCAGAGATTAGTGTCGGCACCTATTCTGACTCTTCCGTCCGGTTCGGGTGGTTTCCAGATTTATAGTGATGCATCTAAAAAGGGTTTGGGTTGCGTTTTAATGCAGCATGGGAAAGTCATCGCCTATGCTTCGAGACAACTGAAACCGTATGAAGAAAATTATCCGACGCACGATTTGGAATTGGCTGCAGTGGTTTTCGCTCTTAAGATATGGCGGCACTATCTATACGGCGAATCTTGTGACATTTTCACCGACCACAAAAGCCTTAAATATATCTTCACGCAGAAGGAGCTCAATATGAGACAGAGGCGATGGTTGGAGCTTCTGAAAGATTACGACACCAACATCCAGTATCACCCCGGCAAGGCAAATGTTGTTGCCGACGCTCTGAGCCGAAAGTCGGGTATGATTGCTAGTCTAAATTTTGAGCCTCGGATTCTAAATGATTTGGAGATTCTTGATGTTGAGTTTTGTGTTCGGGGTTGTGACGGTTACTGGGCTAGCCTAAAGGTTGAGTCTAACCTCATCCTGCGAATTAAAGAAGCCCAGAAAGATGACGGTGAACTCTGGGCCATTGTGCAGAATGTGGAAGATGGGAAGCAATCGGAGTTTCGGGTTGATGAGTTTGGTGTGGTATGGTTCGAGGATCGTCTTTGTGTTCCCAACGATCCTGATTTGCGAGAGGCTGTTTTGTCAGAGGCGCATAGTTCTCCCTTTACTATACATCCGGGTTCCACCAAAATGTACCGAGATTTGAAGCAGCACTTTTGGTGGAATGGCATGAAGCATGATGTGGCATCATATGTAGCTAGGTGCTTGACTTGTCAACAGGTCAAGATCGAACATCAGAGAGCTAGTGGATTGTTGCAGCCGCTAGATATTCCGACCTGGAAGTGGGAGGAAATTTCTATGGATTTTGTATCGGGTTTGCCACTTACCAGAAAGAAACATGATGCGATTTGGGTGGTCGTCGATCGACTAACCAAGTCGGCTCATTTTCTACCGATTCGTATGGATTATCGGGTTCCTAGATTGGCAGAGATTTTTGAGCGGGAAATCGTCAGACTTCACGGTATGCCTACGGCGATTATTTCAGATAGGGATCCACGGTTTACTTCACGGTTTTGGAAAGGGTTACATAAGGCTTGGGGTGCACGACTCAAGTTCAGTACGGCCTTCCACCCTCAGACAGATGGTCAGTCAGAGCGGACCATCCAGACATTGGAGGATATGCTGAGGGCATGTGCGTTAGAGTGGACGGGTAATTGGGACGAGTATCTTTGTTTGGTAGAGTTCGCTTACAACAACAGCTGGCATGCTAGCATCCGAATGGCTCCTTTCGAGATGCTATATGGGCGAAAGTGTAGGGCACCTATATGTTGGAATGAAGTGGGAGAGCGTGCTATTGAGGGTCCGGAGTTGGTTCAGATCACGAATGAGAAGGTAGATGTTGCTAGGGAGAAGTTGAAAGAAGCTCGGGCTCGTCAGAAAAGTTATGCGGATAAGCACCGTCGTGATTTGGAGTTTCAGGTTGGCGATCGGGTTTTCCTTAAGGTTTCACCGTTTCGGGGAGTCAAGCGTTTTGGAATCAAGGGCAAGCTGAGTCCTCGATTCATCGGGCCATTCGAGATCCTGGAACGTATTGGAGAGGTTTCCTACCGTTTAGCTCTACCTCCCCAGCTTTCGCATGTGCATGATGTATTCCATGTATCTCTTCTACGGGGATACAACTATCATCCTCTTCATGTAGTATCTTATCCTCTCGATCAGATTCAGCCGGATATGTCTCTTCCGGAGGAGCCGGAAGCGGTTCTGGATCGCCAAGAGCGAGTTATGAGACGAAAAGTAATTCCGTTCGTTAAGATTCTTTGGCGGAACCACCCAGAGCGGGAAGCTACCTGGGAGACTGAGGAGTCTATTCGTGCTAGTTATCCTCATTTTGTATTCTGATCTGGTATGTCTCTGTTTTGTTTCCGTTTCATTTCATTTCCACTTCTTTGCAAATTTCGAGGACGAAATTTTTTCGTTTAGAGGGGAAGAGTTGTAAAACCCGAAAATCTAAAATGTGCAAAAAGACCAAAATGCCCCTATAACTTAAAAGTTAATTTAAAGCTTATTAAGGTACCAAATAAATTCCCAAACTTTGAGAAATGATCAAGCATGAAGTAAAATAAATTTCCTTTGCAACATTTGACATTTGTGAAGCCCAAAATTTTGTTGTACACCATATATGGTTCGAAAAATACTTTGTAGTAATAATAATAATAATTAACTTATAATATACATTTAAAATACATTTAAAATACATAATTTAAGTAGGGAAAGATTATCAACATTGAATGGGTCTTATCCCACTAGTTTTTCCAGCCCATAATCCCTTTAATTTCGGTACAAATCTCCCTAAATTGATTCATTCCCTTCAACCCTATTTTTATATTGCCGACTAGAACAAAAACCATCCAAAAATCCCTAAAACTTTCATTCGAAATTCTGGAGGTGCAAGCATAATTTTCTGGTGTTAGTCGAAGTCCAAGGGAGTGTAGAAAAATTGGTGTTGGTCGTGGTCTTTGCTATCTTGATCGCTAGAGATTTATTTGCAATTCGATAGGTATTTTCCAAATCCTTTGAACCGATCATTATACACTTGTTTTGATAATTTTCTCATGATCCTCACACCCTATTCGACCTATTAAAAATAGCCTTGGAGCTGTTCTGGGTTGGATTCGATCATAGGGAATTAATCTCCAAGTCGCACTACATTCTAAGGTAAGTTCTAAATCAATTCATACGAGCCTTGTAAAATTCGTCTATCATTTTTCTTGTGACCCTTACATCACGTATACTCTGTGAAAAATAATGACAAGGTCGCGGTGAAGCTTTTGGAGTCATATTGGATTATTGGTTCGATTTTTCTTATACGCATAGGAATAATTCGTTCAGCCTCTTTCACACGTTAAACCTCTGAATTGGTATTTTTCCTATGATCTTTTAGTCTCATATAACTCATATAAAATAAGAAATTCGATCCATGCACACCCTATGATCTATTTACGAATTAAATCTTTAAAACATGCATAATAACTAAATAATTCAATCCGAATTTTAGAGGCTTCATAATTATTTTATTTGGACTTAACATAATCATATTAGCCTGGGAAAAATGATATTTCGATTTGTTAAGGCCTAATCTAATTATTTTTGATTTAATTGTTTAATCGGATTTAAGTTAAATAAAGAAGGAAAAGAAAATAAAACTTGTCGATTAGGGTTTGGTGATCTAGGGCTTGTTCTTGATAGATAAAATAATGATTGATGATGATGTAATGATTTGATGATTGTTGGTAATTTTAGAGTTAGGGTTTTATATATAAAAAGGGTAATCGGTTAGTAATTAAATTATGAGGGGGTGTTTTGTAACTTTTAAAACTAATGGGTTATTTTTAGAACTTAATTTGGACTGTATAAAATTCGAATAAAATATAAGTGGAGGGGGTTTAGTGTCATTTTTGTAATTTAAAGGGTTAAAATGTCTTTATTATTAATTTGTAATTCGATTTGTAAATATTTAAAATAGAGGGACCAAACATGTAAATTCTGAAAAGATGAGGTCGAATTGAGTAATAAATGATATTCAGGGGCTAATGTGAAATTTTGGATATTTATTGGACTAATATGTAATTATTATTAATTAATGATTTAAATGTAAACTTTAAGGACTAAAAATGTAACTTTGAAAACTTGGGGGACCTATTGAGTAAATTATGAATACTTAAGGATAGACTAATATAATGTGAGTTAATAAGTGTCCATTGTGTAATTCTGATAAACTAAGGGTCTAATGTGCAATTATGAATCTTATAAGGTTTAAAGTGTAAATTATGAAACTTAAGGGTGTAAAGTGTAAAATTGGGAAACTTGAGGGGCTGAATTGGTTAACTTGATAAATATGGATTCAAAACAGGTCACTTGAGATATTTTCATAATTGAACCTTATCTTTGATATAATTACACTTAAAACCCTAATTTATGTAAAGTTGTCATTAGTAACCCTAAACGTTTGTGACTTGTTAAAATCCACCCTAAGACCACAATATATTGTGATAATGACTTAACCTAAATGAGAATATGGGAATCTTTCTAATTATGGGAACTTTCTAAAAATAGAAACTTACCAAATATGGAAACTTACTTAAAATGGAAAGTTACTTAAAATGGAAAGGTTTGTAATTCTTTTCTACCCCTCTAGGTGTGAAGAAGGAGAGGAGCTGATTCCTATCCCATCTATTTCCTGTTTGGTTTGTGATTTGCTTTGCTTTGAAATAAGGTACAGATATTCTGCCCTTTTAATAAGGTGCCTTCGGTTTCTTGACTCTGATTTGATTTGACCTTGACCTTTGGCATATGAACCTTTTGACATGAACCTTTGATATGAACTTTGAAATTTGGACTATGATTATATGAACCTTTGTTTGATATGAACTCTTTGCTATGAACCTTTGATATTTGAACCTTTGACCTTTGACCCCAGTTTGATACCCGAGCCAAATATTTTCCTAGCCATGAAGGTAACATGGCCGTGTCATTGATGCACCAGTGGCATGACTCTAGTGTACTCGAGTGATGTTGTACACCGTCCCCATTTTGATTTGATATGAGCTCACTATGATATGATTTGATATGGCCAATATGATTTGTTTGGGGGGCGTATGGATGCATCCTAGATTTGATTTGTATGTGATTTGTATATTTGTATTTGGTGACTGATGATGGGTGCAATCCACGTCTTTCACAATATTTGGGAGCTGATCACTCCAATTTGATACATGAGGACACCCCTCATATTATCTGGTTACTATAGAGGCATCCCCTCTGGACTACTACAGGATTTGGATATTTGATTTGTTTTGGGCTCGTGGTGGATGACTGTCCTAAACTTTACTCTTGTACCTTATTTTATCACTTTCATTATATTCCATTTGTTTCGTTTCCGTTTGTTATATATATCTGTTCACTGGGCTTTTTAAGCTCAGTCGCGTTTCTTTTCCCGCGGCAGGTATCTAAGCTAGGAGCTTTTGGATTATGCTTTGGATGGGATGAGAGATAGATGAAGCTTTGACCTTAGATGACCACCTTTATCTTATGTCTTTGTTTTGGATTTGGATTTCATTTGTATTCGTACCTGTGGATTATTTCCTTTCCTTGAACTCATGTATTATTCAAGTCGTGTTGACTTGACTTTTCTTATGTATTTGTTAAGACTTCCGCTGTGTGTTTATGTATGCTTTGATTTGTCGCCATAATGTGATACTTCTACCCTTGTCGGGTCGGGGTGTTACAGTCTCACTTAGATTGATTTGATTTATTCAAGTCATCTAACTAAGTTGTTAAGGCTACTTAGAGATCCATAATTCGTGTGGACAAACAAGTGGTATCAGAGTCTAAAGAGACTATGAGTTTGAAGAAACACAACATCCAAACCCTAAATTCATTCACCTAAACCCTGCAACATGTCTGGCTTAGAAAATCACAGTAAGAATGATGATTTCTTAGTTCACAACAGTGATGATGAAAAATCAGTCCATGATGAAGAAAAACCTGAAACAAGAACATCCAAACAACCATAACCCATCTCTGCAACAACAACCATATCCAACATAAAACTCCCAATCCTAAAAAGAGAAGAATATGACATCTGGGCTATGGAGATGGAACATTATCTGGAGTATATTGACAGCGAAGTCTGGAAGGTCATACAGAATGGGAACTCGAAGAAAAGAATTTCACAAGGTACAGATGGAGTAATTAGGATATTACCACCAGTATCTGCTAAAGAGATACGGGCTGTTGAAAAGGAGAAGAAGGCCAAGACTATGCTGCTAATGGCAATTCCCAAAGAACATCTGAGAAGGTTTCATGGCATGAATGATGCCAAGGAAATCTGGGAGGCTATCAAGAAAATATTTGGAGGGAATGCTAACTCCAAGATGATGAAGAAGGCTGTTCTTAAACAGGAATTTGAAGCTTTTACTGGATCCAGTTCAGAAGGGTTAGAAAAAGCTTATGATAGGTTTCAACATCTTCTATCACAATTGGAGGTTCATGGTGCAGCTGTTTCAGAAGAAGATGCAAACCAGAAGTTTCTTAGAGCATTACCAAAAGAATGGTCAAATGTGACATTGACCATGAGGATGAATGGTGAAATTGACACCATGACTACTGATGACCTGTACAACAACCTCAAGGTGTTTGAACAGGAAATCCAAGGAAAAGCATCTTCAAGTTCTACAAATGTTTCTTTTGTTTCTCAAGGCAAGAGCAGCACTAACAAGGTTAAGTCTGGCAGCGTTAATTTTGGTGGTTATGGAAACTCTCAGCATGAGAAAAGAAAGAGATGTTCCAGCAGGCTTTGCTGATGAAGTAATTCACTCACTTCTTGCTCAGGAACCAGAAGATCAAGATTTCATCAGTGAGGATTTAGAACAGATCGTTGATGTTGAAGTTGAAGAAATGGATATCAAATGGCAAATTGCCATGATTGCTTTCAGGGTTAAGAAGTTTTACAAGAAAACTGGGAGGAACATTAAGCTTGATGTGAAGTCACCAGTGGGATACAATAGAAGGACTATTGAGTGCTACAATCGTCACAAGCATGGTCACTTTGCCAGAAACTGTACAGAAAAAGTGGCTACTGATTGGAAAAAGAAGAAGGGTTCTGACTCTCAAGATGATGATAAGATGGGGAAGAATCAGACGAGCTTGATGACATTGGAAGTTGGAGATGTGAATTGGGATGAACACACACCTAAGGATGAAGAGCTAAATCATGCACTTATGGCTATTGGGTCCAGTAATGAGGTATCTTTTTGCTCAAAATTATGCATTGATTCATATAATCATCTTAAAGCTTTGTGTGATGAGCAGTTAACACAAATAGGTGATCAGAAAGCAAAAATTCTTGCTCATACTAAAGCTGTTAAAACTTAAGAAGCACAAATAGATAACTATCAAAACGAACAAGCTTCCTTAAACGAAAAACTCACCTTTCAAGCTAATGAGATATATGAAAAAGATGAAAAACTTAAGAGATATAGGAAAGCATGCTTAAAAGCTGTTAAGGAAAGAGATGAGCTGCAAAAGAAACTAGATAAATGGACTCATTCTGCTAAGTGTCAGGATAAGATAGTTGCATCTACTATGAGCTCTACAAGTAAGATTGGCTTAGGTTATGGAATACAATCAGATAGTGAAGTTCTAAGCTATGTGGAAGAGATGGACAGATCTATGTTCAAATGTATAAAAGAGGATTCTATTGGTAAACCTGTGTACAATAGGTTTGTTAAATCTGATGAATTTAAAGGGGTGCCACCTCCATTAAGTGGAGATTACATTCCTCTACCAAATAAAGACCTAGATGACTCCTTGTTTGTATATGGTAAAAAGGGTCCTATCTATCCTGAGACAGGCAACTCAGACAAATCTAGTGAATACTCCACTTGTCAAACCAATGACAGTGAAGGATCTACTAGAGATGTCTCTGAGCAGTCTGATTCAGAATCAGAGAGTGCACCTAAAAATGTTTCTGAGTCAAAATCAGTCAAAAATAGTGAACCCAAACCTCATACAGATAAACCTAGCTGTGATTCTCACATAAAAACTCCTAAAAAGACTGTTAGAAATCAAGAGTCACTAAAGACTGATAGAATGAGAAGAGAGTACAACGGAAACCACAATTTTGGTCCTAAAAGATGCTTTGTGTGTGGTAGTTTAAATCATTTGATTAGGGACTGTGATTTTCATGAGGTTAGGATGAAAAGAGAGGCTGAACTAAGAAAGAATAAGAATGTTAATGCTGGCCACATGAATAATAAACGAGTTTGGAATAATGCTAACAGGATTAATAATGCTAATAAGTTTGTGACTAGACCAGCACCATTTAATTCTGGTGTGACTAATATTAATTCTGGTTGGTCATCTATTAGTTCTGGTAGAACAAATGTTAATATTGGTAGACCAAATTTTAATTCTGGTAGACCAAATGTTAGTTCTGTTGGTCAAAATGGTAATTATGTGAGGCCAAGTGTTAATTCTGGGTGGTTTAATCATTCTAGACCCAGACAACCAGTAAATAGACCACAGGTGAATTCATATAATCAAAGAAAAAAATTTTACAAACCTCATTCACCTGTGAGAAGTCCTTTTGTTAATAATACAGCACAAGTTTCAAGTTCAAATGCTGTAAGGGAAAATGGGGAATCTGCTGTTAAGACCCCAGCATATTGGTCTTGGGATCCTTTTAAGAACACACTTACCTATGAATCCTAGACCAAAGGTGGATCAAGCTCATTCAAGACCTATAAATATGTTGATCCACAGGGCAGATCCAAGTCTTCACAGGCTTGGGTCTTAAAGAGAAACTAACTTCTCTACTTTTGTGCCGGATCATCCACTGAAGAACATGGAAGACAAAGGAATATTTGATAGTGGGTGCTCTGGGCACATGACTGGTAACAAGAATCATCTGAAGGATTTTCAAGAAATCCAAGGAGGTTCTGTTACCTTTGGAGGAAGTAAAGGACAGATAACTGGTAAAGGAAGAATTGTGGTAGGCAATTTAGAATTTGACAATGTATCTTTTGTAAAAGAACTAGGGCAGTTTAACCTTTTCTCAATATCACAAATTTGTGATAAGCAGCATAAGGTGCTTTTTAGTGAAACTGAATGTTTTGTATTGACTTCGGACTTTAAGATGCCTGATGAGAGTCAGATCCTTCTTAAAGTTCCTTGACAATACAACATGTACAGTTTTGAAATGAAAGCACCTAAAGTTGCAAAAGGTTCTGCCTGTTTGCTTGCAAAAGCCACATTAAATGAATCTAAATTGTGGCATAAAAGGTTAGGTCATGTTAATTTCAAGAATATGAACAAACTTGTGAAGGGTAATTTAGTTAGAGGCTTACCTTCCAAGGTTTTTAGGAATGACCATGCCTGTGTAGCTTGTAATAAGGGCAAACAGCATAGAGCTTCTTGTAAGGCTAAGTTGGATAGGATTGTTACTAAGCCTTTGCATACCTTACACATGGATTTGTTTGGCCCTACATCTGTTAGAAGCATAAACCATGCTAGCTATTGCCTTATCATTACTGATGACTGCACCAGATATTGTTGGGTATTCTTTATGTCCACAAAAGATGAAACCCCTGATTTAATTCAAAGGTTCATTAGGCAGATAGAAAACCTAATAAATCACAAGGTTAAGATCATTAGGAGTGACAATGGCACATAATTTAAAAATAGGAGCATGATTGAGTTTTGTGGTGAAAAAGGAATTAAGCAACAATATAGCAATGCTAGAACTCCACAGCAAAATGGAGTTGCTGAGAGAATGAACAGGACCCTGATTGAGGCAGCTAGAACCATGTTAGCAGACTCATTCTTACCCACAACCTTTTGGGCTGAAGCAGTAGCAACTGCTTGCTACATATTCAATAGGGTTAGAGTGACCAAGCCTCAGAATAAAACACCTTATGAGCTTATTTTTGGCCATAAACCAGTTGTTAGCTATATAAGGCCTTTTGGGTGCCATGTGACCATTCTTGATACCTTGAGTATGCTTGGAAAATTTGAAGGGAAGTCTGAAGAGGGGTTTCTAGTTGGGTATTCACTGAATAGTAAGGCCTTTAGGGTTTACAATTTAGTGACTAAGAAAGTAGAAGAAAATTTGCATGTTAACTTTCTTGAGGAAAAACCCAATGTAAAAGGGACTAGGTCATAGATGGATGTTTGA
Organism: Artemisia tridentata subsp. tridentata; assembly: GCA_021014915.2. Taxonomy (NCBI): domain Eukaryota; kingdom Viridiplantae; phylum Streptophyta; class Magnoliopsida; order Asterales; family Asteraceae; genus Artemisia; species Artemisia tridentata. The sequence goes on from CP139507.1 coordinate 400,677,778, forward strand.
TCTTGATTATTTAACTGATTCTATGAACTATATTCCTGTCTCCAAGGAGAATCAAGCTAACCCTGATGCAGGTTCCATAGAAGTGCCTAACAATGCAGGTACTCAAGATGCAAGCACTACTGATCAAGGCAAAGAAGTTGAGGAGCTTATTGTGATTCCTACCACAGAAGTCAACCATGTTGCTGCTAATGAAGGAACAAAGAAATCTTCTATAAAAAGAAAGGAGAATGTGATCAAGCCTCAACCAAAAGAAAAAGAAGGTTCTCCTACAAAAGTTTTAGAAGAATTCTTATTCTTCAAAGAAGAAATGGATGCTTTGACTGACAAGTATCTTGGGAAAAAGGCTACCAGCACTAATTCAGTTAATTCTGGTAGTGCCTTGATTAATTCTGGTGGAGAGAAGGCTACCAGCACTAACTCCGTTAAGTCTGGTAGTGATGCTGTTAATTCTGCTCAACCTGAGTCTACTCCAAATGCTGATTTTGATGATTCTGAGATGCCTGAACTTGAGGTCTTTGATAAACCAGATGAAGGCATTTTTGATGAGGCTTCTTATGATGAAGAAGGGGTAGTTACTGACTTCAACAACCTACCCACTGAAGTGACTGTAAGTCTAGCTCCAACACTTAGAATTCACAACATTCATCCCAAAAGTCAGATAATTGGTGATCCTCAATCAGTTGTTCAAACCAGAAGTAAAGTGCAAAAGATTTCTACATCTCATGCACTTCTCAGTCTTATTAAGAAGCAGCAAAGGGTCAACCACAAGGACCAACAACATTGCTTGTTTGCTTGTTTCCTTTCTCAAAAGGAACCCACCAATGTCTCTGAATCACTTGAAGATGAGAGTTGGGTGGAAGCAATGCAAGAGGAGTTATTGCAGTTCAAATTGCAGAAAGTTTGGGTTCTTGTAGATCTACCTAGTGGAGCTAAGGTGATTGGCACAAAGTGGGTCTTCAGGAACAAAAGGGATGAAAGAGGAGTAGTAGTTAGGAACAAGGAAAGATTGGTAGCACAAGGGTATAGACAAGAGGAGGGGATAGATTATGATGAGGTCTTTGCTCTTGTAGCAAGGATTGAGGCTATTAGGTTATTTTTGGCTTATGCATCATATATGGGGTTCATAGTCTATCAGATGGATGTGAAGAGTGCCTTTTTATATGGCACTATTAAGGTAGAAGTATATGTTCATCAACCTCCTGGCTTTGTTGATCCAGCAGAACCCAAGAAAGTGTACAAAGTCATCAAAGCTTTATATGGTCTCTACCAAGCTCCCAGAGCTTGGTATGCAACTCTTTCCAACTTCCTTGAAGAGCATGGGTACAAAAGAGGTGTGATTGACAAGACCTTGTTTATCAAGAGAAACAAGAGGGATATCATCCTAGTCCAGGTTTATGTGGATGATATCATATTTGGTTCTACTAAAAGGTCTTGGTGTGAGGAGTTTGAAGCATTAATGAAAGGGAGGTTTCAAATGAGTTCTATGGGTGAACTCACGTTTTTCTTAGGACTGCAAGTGAAACAATAAGCAGATGGACTCTTTATCTCTCAAGACAAGTATATTGTAGAGATTTTGAAGAAGTTTGAATTTACAACTGTGAAGACTGCAGTCACTCCCATGGAGAACAAGGTGCCTTTGACAAAGGATGAAGATGCTGCTGACGTAGATGTGCATCTTTACAGATCAATGATAGGTTCTCTAATGTATCTTACTGCTTCTAGACCTGACATTATGTATGCAGTCTGTGTTTGTTCACGTTTTCAGGTTAACCTAAAGACTTCACATCTTCATGCTGTGAAGAGAATCTTTAGATACCTAAAGGGTAAACCTAATTTGGGCCTTTGGTATCCTAGAGAGTCATCTTTTGACCTGGAAGCCTATTCAGATAGTGACTATGCAGGTGCAAGCCTTGATAGGAAATCCACAACTGGAGGTTGTCAATTCCTTGGAAGAAGATTAATCTCTTGGCAATGCAAGAAGCAGACCATTGTAGCTACATCAACAACTGAAGCTGAGTATGTAGTAGCTGCAAATTGCTGTGGACAAGTATTGTGGATTCAGAATCAAATGCTGGATTAGGGTTTGGACTTTATGAACACTATAATTTACATAGATAATGAGAGCGCTATTTGTATAGTTAAGAACCCAGTGTACCACTCTAAAACTAAACATATAGAAATCAGGCATCACTTTATTAGGGATTGCTATGAAAAGAAGTTAATTAGAGTGGAGAAAATACACACAGATTTTAATGTTGCAGACCTCTTAACTAAACCATTTGATGGCCCTAGGTTTAATTACTTAGTGGTTAGCATTGGTATGATGAACCCATAGCTGGACTTAAGGGGAGGCCAATATGTAAAGTTTGTATACTTACCAGCACTTAGATTTTTTTAATTCTGGTAGCTTTAAATTTTAAGTCTGGTAGTATATTTTGGTTATTCATTAACCATTATTTGTTTAGTTTGTATATTTTGGTTAACTTTGTTTTGCAGTAGTAAGTTTTTATTGTTGCTAGTATCATTGGGGCACAATAGTATCAAAGAAACATGGAGCTTTCATTCATTCAAAATGGTTGCATTCTCAGATGCAACTTACAAAAACAAGAGAAAAAGCCTATACATATTAATCAGACCCAAACATCTACATCCACAACCCAGACTACTACTCCATCTTACTCTTCCCTTTCCCTTTGCAGTCAGGCATAGTTTTGTGGACTCCTCTGCCACCAATGGCATCAGACACTTGTTTGCAAGGGAGTCCCAGCACTACTGTCCTTGGCTTCGGATTTTGCTTTTTCTCAGGCACAGGGATCTTTTTCACTGATGATGCAGCCTTTTCAAACTCCTTTGTTAGAAAGACTGAGAGCTCTTGGAGATCGTCATCATCAGATGAGTCAGAAGAGGAGGATGAATCATCCACATATGGTGGAAGTTCATCTGTTGAAGGTTCATTTGAAGAGGTTGTCTCAACCTTTTTCTTTGAATCTTTGTTTCTTGAGGTTGAAGTGTAGTTTGGTGGAAAGTATCCTTTCCATCCTCCAGCAGATGAGTCCGAAGAAGAATCGGACGAAATCTCTACAATGTTTGTTGGGGAAGGATTCATTGTGATTGGGTGGATGCTTAAAGTTTGTGAAGTATGTGATGCAGTTATGTTGAAGTTATGAGGCTTTTTATAGAGCCAATGGAGGCTTAAGGGAATTCAATGTTCGGTTGGTAAAGGATTAAATTCCTTGCAGGCATAACTTAATTATCATATTTATGGTAATTTTTGGGAGTTGACCATAAACTTGTATACCTTTTTCTTTTAATTATAGTAATTAGTTGTTTTAAAAAATTAAAAAAAAAATGTTTTTTTTTTGTAGCTTACATTTAAGGGGAGGATACTGTATAGTTTGTATATTTACATTTTTTTTAGCTTTAAGTTTTAAATCTGGTAGTTTATTTCTTTAAATTTTTCTTGTAAATTTGTTTCTATGTTTTTCTTGGTGTTGAGGCTAACGTTTGCAGAAAGCATGTGGATTAGTGATGATGTGAAGCCTTGCTAACAATTTCAGTAAGTGTTTGTGTGCAAACTTGGTTAAGTCTGGTGAGTCCATGATTAAATCTTGTTGACCCACTTTAAGTCTGGTAGTGTTACTTGTAATTAATTTATTACCGTTAGGTCTGGTCAGTCAAATAAAGATTTTTTTATCTTATTCAAATTTGACCGTTGATATTTTTGTCACAAGAGGTATATATGGATAAGATTTAATTCATTTTTCATCTTTATCCATTATTTACTTCTCACTTTTAAAATCTTTAAATCCGGCCAAGATTTACTCTGTTTTCCACTACCAGAACAAACCCTAATTTTAATTCTCAACCAGCACTTAGTCATTCTCTCTACTATGGCTTCACTAAAGTTAGTTGATGAGCACAATCAATTCGGTTTCTTGAAGAAACCACACCAAAGTGACGGCTTTGCGCAAATAGTAGATTTCTTGAAAGGTTCTAATTTTTGGTACGCATTAACTCATAATCCTACTATTTATGCATCTCTTGTTAGGCAATTTTCGGGGTCTGTGCCCTATGACACCCTTGCTGATGGTACACCACAGTTAAGGGCAACCATTGACTCTCATGACTTTACCATTACTGAAGCCTCTATTAGGAGTAGTCTCCAATTGGGTGATTGATGAGTGTGTGAATACTCATCATTTTACACCCATAAAAGACATAAAAATAACCAAAAACGCCCAATTTATACTGCAGATATCCTTGGTTTGTGTTTTTATGTATTTTAGGTACAAAGGATTGAAAACGGAGCGAAAACGGACATTTTTGGATCTTCTCGACAATATTGGTGCATTTGATCATGTAAAGATGGAGTCAAAGTCAAACCCGGGGTTTAGCATTGGATTGAGCTTGGAAAAACAAACCCGACACCAAAACCTATTTTTTACCATTTACCTTAACCCTAATTACCCTAATTACCTAAAACTAATAAATCCCAAAAACCAAATCCTAATTAAATCCTAAACCCAACCTGTACCTTTTAAGTTAATAAAAGCCAAGTCAACCCTCAGTCTTTCCCTCTCTCACCTTTTGCCTGCAAAAAGCACTCCCAACACCATCATTACCTCTGCTATTATCACTGCCATACTCCACCTTCCCCCTCCTAGACACTCCACCCCACTCCAAGCCAAAAATACTTCACAAGATACCACGCCATGTCATCAATCCGTGTGTACATTTGGGCGCCAAAATCAATTTGAGGGCTGAGATCAATCCAACTTTAAACCAAGGGTTGGGATTTAATCCCAAGAAGCACACAAGGACTCCAAAGCTCTTTTATCTCGCAAAAGAAGCACAAAGAGTGAAGACCCTTAGTTTTTTAGATTAGTATAAATAGGTTAGAGAATTTCAGTTGAAATTCAGGATTATTTTTAGCTTAAAATTAGTTAAGGTATTGTATTTTTATCCTTCCAGCATTGTAATTTACAATTTTAGTTAATGAAATTCTGATTTTCTTATTTGGTCAACTATAGTCAAAGTTTACTGTTCATGTGCTTATTTCTGTATTCTCAGTGCTTATTTAAGTAGCCATAGCTTATTTGATCTCATTTATGGATATGTTTTAGACTTTAATTGTTTAAATCTTATTTTTGTTTTTAAAAAGCTAAAAAAAACCAAAATCAGTCAATTAGCACTCAACTTATTTGAGTGCTTATTTGCAATACAAAGTTGTTAATTAGGGTCATAATAAGTTAGTCATTCAGTAGTTAAGCAGAATCATGATTTAAATTGGTGGTTTCTAGCATAGAAATTCCAAATCAGATTCATAAAGGGGTGTTTGGCACTTAATTTGTTTGTGGTCAAAAGTTTATATACTGTTCATTTGCTTCTTGGTGAGTTTTGATCTAGCATATTTAAGGTTAGATAAGCTGTAGTTGTCTGGTGTTAAGTTGATTTGATCACTTTTGAGGATTTGATGTTTATAAGTGCATTTTTAGAAGTTGAACTGCCTTTATAAGCTTCTACATAAGCTGAGCTTATTTGATTCATATTTTTGGCAAAGATAGGTGTATTGCAGTGCTTTAAGTTAGATTCCAAGAGTTGGTATTATTTCATGTAGTATTGAAAGAGTTGAGTTCATATCAGTCCCACTGCTGCCTCAGACTTATATGTGCAGACCTGCACATATTGTGCTCATCTCAGCTTTTTCATTTATCTATATCTGCTTATTCAGTTTATCTCCTTGTTTGAAATTTGGTTTGTAAGAAGTTAGTAGTACTAGCTTTAAGGTTCTGAGATTAGTTTTCAATTTGTAGCTTATTTCATAGCTTAAAATGTGTCTGCAAATAAGCCCATTTGACTGATCATACCTGCAATCAGTTTTTTTGTTTCCCATGATCAACTGTACTTGGGTTAAATTGAATAAGCAATTGATGGTGAAATTTGGGCATTCTTGGTATAGAAGTTCCCTCTAGTATAAGCTATCAGTATCTGTTTTTAGATTTCCCAAATTTGGTTTTTACTAGCTTCTAGATCAGCTGCAAGTTAGCTGTTTAGTCATTTGTCTCTGCCTTAATTGGTTAACTGCATAAGTGCTTAATTGCTTAACCTGAGTTCTTATTTGGACCTCATAAGTTGTTTCAAGCTTCAATTAGTGTGATTATCCATTATTGAGCTTTTGGTGAATTTTGGGACTGAAGTGCTTATTTTAAGTGCTTTTTTGAAAATGCTTATTTGCCCAAACTGCTTATCAGGGTTTAGATAAGTTCTGATTTTATTTTTCCTAGCTTCATAATATCATTTAAGATTTTTCTGAAAAATTTCATATTTTTCCAAAGTCATTTACTATTTTTAAATCATTTAAATAGTTTCTTTTAGTTTTTAATTCATAATAAATAATTAAAAAGTCAAAAAAAAAATACAATTCTTTTTTTCTAAAATTTTCTTTTGTAATTTAGGACGTAGGAAAATTAATTTGGTATTCCTAGGATTAATATTTCTTAGATTTCACGTTTTAGTCTCGCGTTTGCCCGGTTTTAATTACGTTATTTGTTTTCTTTGCGTTTTGCTAATATATGCTTTGTAGATTTATATGTATAAGTTTCCCTTAGCCTATTTATGCTTCCCGTAGTTTTAGGTTATTTAAATTTCATCAAAATCCAAAATCTCTCCATTTTCATATTTCAAACACGATTCACAAACCCGATCTCACAAATTCCATTCATCCTTCATCGGGGATAACGAACCGGGTTACACATACTTCACTTGTGTTTCCTTGGAAATAATTTACGTATTGATTTCATTGAATCAGTGATGCTTCAGGGAAATACATTTTGCCTAATGATGATCTTTTTGAGGGTATGCAAACTATAGGATATCCCACTGATGGTACATTTACTTTTTGGAAAAGCCATTTTACACCACAGTGGAGATTTTTGATACATCATTTGCTCCATTGCCTAAGTCCCAAGAGTGGAGGATGGGATCAATTTGGAAGCAACATTGCTTCTGCATTGGTCTGTCTTGCACTTGGAAGGAAATTTAATTTTTCAAAAATGATTTTTGATGGCATGGTTGCAAATGTCAAAAATGCAAAACATAAGTTCTTAATGTACCCAAGATTTTTGCAAATGATTTTAAATTTTGAACCTGAAGATAAACTGCAGATATACATCAGTGTGGCCTTCACAACCAAAATTTTTGCAAATATGAAAAGAGGTTTTGATGGGGCCCACTGGCCTTTATTGCCTGCTATGCTTCCTGGTTCAACTAAGATTGCAGGTACATCTCATGTTGAACCACCAACCAATGAGGAGAAAGCTCAGGCACAACTAAGGTCACCATCACCACAACTAAGGTCACCAACACCACAACCAAGTCCATCACCATCTCCAACCAGGGCACCAGTACCTACACCATCTCCTACACCCTCACCACAACAAACCCATGTTCCAAGTCCTATTCAGGAGGAGGAATCTAACCTATCTCAAAGAGTGTCAGCATTGGAAAAGTCAAATAAAGCTTTGAGCACTGCTGTCATCACCTTGGTCAAGAAAGTGAAGAAATTGGAGAAGATTTTGAAGGAGAAAGGGGTTCAATTTAGTGATGAAGAAAGGGATGAAAATTCTTCCAAACAGGGGAGGAATTTTGGTAAAGAACAGAGTTTTAAGACACCTTCTCAAGATAAATTTGCTGGTACTAAGGATGTAAGTCCAGAAACCATGGAAGCAGCAGAGACTTTAGCTCAATCCTTCAGCAAGATTAAACTAAAAAGGAAGAAGTTAAAAAGAAAGTTAAGGATTGAAGAAAGTGAAGATGAAGGAGTTAATTCTGGTAATGAGAAAGTTAAATCTGGTGCTTATGTTGGTGAGGAGAAAGTTAATTCTGGTATTAATTTTGGTAATGATGTTAATTCTGGTGAGATTGATAAGTCTGTTCAAGAAGAATCTATTGGTGCAAAAAGAAAAGGAAAAGAGATTCTCATTGAATCTCCTAAGCCAAAGAAATCCAAAAGTCAACAAAGGGAAGAACAAGCAACCTTGGCTGAAATTGAAAGGATTAAGGTTGCAGATCTGGAAGAAAAGCAGAGAGAAAAGGCATAGATAAGACAAGATGAGTTGTTTGCCAGGAAGATGTCAGAAGAGGATACTGATGATTCTATTAGCTTATTGATTAAAGGAAATGCTGAGGTTATGGCAAAGGTAGAAGAACTCACAGCTGATAAAAGTTTGAATGCTGAAGAGAGAGCAGAAAAATTGGCAGAGTTTATAAATGAAAGAAGAGATTCTGATACTCTTGGTGGCTTTATGGAACAACTCAAAGAAATTCAGAAGTAGAAGACCATCAAAGCTCCCAAGAAGATGTCTAAGGGAGAACAGATGCATGGAATGAAGATGTATCTCAAGAACATGATGTACTCAACCTTTGCTAAGATGCAAGGTAAATCATATGCAGATATTCTTCTAATGTATCAAAGAGCTTATGAGAGAGATCATGGGTACAAGCCCATTGATTATGAAGATACTCTTCCTTTCAAAAGGCAAAAGACACAGTCTGAGCAACCTAAAGAAGCTGAAAAGGAGATTGAAAAAGAACCAGAGGTTGAAATGGCTTCAACTGAAGTAAGGAAAGAAGAAGAAGTGAAAAAGCCAATAGTATTTGAAAGAAGGAAAAGTGTGATAAGGAAAGGTAGACACAAGAAGGTTTTACAAGAGGAGGAATCAGAGGAAGAACCTTCATCTGAAGGAGTTACTATAGGGACTGTTGAAAGCTCAAAGGAACCAACTAAGGTAGTAAATTATCAAATACTCAAGACAGGTTAAAGAGCTGCATATCAAATTATAAGGTAGTAAATTATCAAATACTCAAGACAGGTTATAGGTTGGTGAATATCAAACATGGAGATACTATACCTGAGGAAGATGCTGAGAGAGTATTTTGGGGAAACTTGAAAGTAATGTTTGAGCCACCAGCTGAGTCTGATGTAGTATGGAAGATTCCTGAGGAGCAGAATATTGTCAGTTGGAGATATTTCCATAACTGCAAGGTACATTGTGTGTCTTTAAAGAATATTGATATTTATATGCTTGCAGAAGTATAATATCCTTTATCATCCAGTGTTTACAAGGAACTGATGAACAAAAAATTGTATGCTGATAAAAAGGATGAAGGATATGAGCTATTATTGGACTTGATAAAGCTGCAGTCATTGAAGGATGTAGCTTAAGGATGTTTGAAAGAATTTTCACAAGCTGATAAGTGAGACTATTGGAACTTCTTACTTGGTGAAGGTGCATAGCACTAACACAACAAATGGTTATCAGTCCACCATGTTTAACCAACATAAGGACTGACTAATCCTGAGCAAACGGCTATAGGTAAAGATATTCCAAATCCGTTAATGGTTGGCAATTTACCAAAAATTGTATGGTATTCAACTCACCATATCTAAGATAAGTGAAGAGTTGGCTAGCCCACAAGGTTATGGCTTGTGGTAAAGGCTGTGGAAATCCATAAATGGTAATCAGTTCACCATGATGAGGTTCAATTCCATTAAAAGAATTGGCTAGTCCAAAAGGGTACGGCTTTTGGTAAAGACAAAACAAATCCGTTGATAGTTGATGATTTACTAAAAATCATGTGGTTATCAATGTACCATGGTCTAACACACCAAACATTGGCTACTCCAGTAGTGATGGCTATTGGTAAAGAGATATCAAATCCATTAATTTTCAATGATTCACCTCTCACAGGAGTTAACACACCTGGAAGTGATGAGAATAGTATGAAACTTAACAAGAATTTGATGTACAAGTTGTCATTGTTGCTGTGAAGATCAAGAGGATTGCATATCAGATGGTTGCTGTGAAGATTAAATTCAGATTTGCTGATACAAAGTGTTTTTAAAGATCAGATGATTATCAAGGTTATAGTTGCTGAACATGTTTAAAGTTTGAAGTGTTAGAGATAATTCCAAGTGTTGAAGATTAAATCCTCAGAAGCTTATTCAGAAGGAAATTGAAGTTCATAAAGCATGAAGATCAAGTTAGGGGAGGATTGTTGGGAATTATCACATGATACGTGAGAAGACTTAATATGAAGACCAGAATTAAGTCTGGTGGACTACAGAATTAAGTCTGTTAGTATTGTTAGTTAAGTCTGGTCAATGTTAAGTCTGGTCGTTTAGTGTTAAGTCTGGTAGAGTAATTGTAAAGTTAAGTCTGTTTGACTTAAGTCATTAAGTCTGGTCATGATATTATAGAAGTCGGTTAGCTATAAGTTAGGAAAGGATTTGAACTTATCTTTGTAGAAGATACGTAAATCCTTATACAAGTTTTGTATCTAGGGTTTCCTTGGTGTATAAAAGGAACCCTAACACATTAGTTTAGAGATAACGACGAAGATTGTAATTCAGTAAACAATTAGTAATACGAAGTTAGTTATTGTGTTCTTCATAGTTGAGTGTTTAGATTCCGCATAAACATTCAATTCATATTAGAGTCTCACTCAAATTGATTTTATTTATTCAAGTCGTCTAACTAAGTTGTTAAGGCTACTTAGAGATCCATAATTCGTGTGGACCAACAGAAGGGTTCTCCGTGTGAAATGAAACAAGTGTCTTTTGAGAGACACCTGAGTGGCTAGAAGGTTAGTGAAGTGTGTCGCTGGGTCCATGACGACTTTGATCTTCAATACCAGTGATGCCCATCAACCAGTAGATTATGTATTGAACCCGGTGTCTGCCCTAAGGTTGAACAAATGGAGGGCTATTTCTTTTCACCCTTTTCTTTGATTTTCTTTTTAATTCTTCAACCCCTTCTTTCTCCTTTCATTTCATTTCTCCTTTTTTTGTGTCATACCTAGGACTTTCTAGTTCTAAACTATTGGTATTGTCCTTGGGTAGATCCCTCCGGCTCTGGCGGATCATAGGACGGTTTTTCCTAAACCTTAGTCACCTTATAAATTCATGACTATCCTAATGATGATGTCATAAACCAAACCATTGAAAATCTCTCAAAATGTCGATGATTGTAAAAACATTTTATTGACACTTTGAGAGTTTTGTGTTTTTCAGAAAGACTCCCCTTTAACATGTGCTCATAGGTAATTAATTGAAATTTGCACATGCCGGGAAGAGTTGGTACTTTTGAATTGATTGACTTTCAATGAACATGATCATCGTGAGACACGCTTACATCACTAGTAAACTAGCTTGAAATTATTACCTGTCCAGATCATATTCAAGGAAAATCGCTCGAAATCGGTACATTCTACTCAGACACGTCCTTTGCGAGACACGTTTACATCACCAGATGAACTGGCTTGAAATTATTACCCGTCCGGGACATGTCTTTTCGACTACTGACGTTTCCTATCGTCAATTCGAGAGTCAATTCTGAGTCGAGCACTCATGAGATTCCAAGGTAGCATTACCATATTTTGATCATATATTTATTCTCCCCCTCAAAAATAGCATACTTATGATGTTTTTGATAAACGTGTGATAAAAATATGCCGTATAAGTTTTATGGGGAGAATTTCAAGAACTTTTGTATGTTGAACAAAGATTAATTTTTCAAATACTCCCCCTTGACAAGGGAATACTTGTCCTTATGAGCAGAATGTTTGAAAAACTTAGAAAAACATTCCGGTTTAATTCTACTCATAAGAAAGAAACTTTCGCTCCTTTGAACAGGATTGAGGCACTGAAGTGTACCTCAGGGTCCTTTCTTTACTGGAACGGGTTGTGCACTGTTATGTGTACACAAACCATAGTCGGTGATGAAAAATGATGAAATTTTGGAAATGATGAAACAATGAAATGGTACCAATTGTTATTACTCAGGACGACAAAACGTGAGGATGTTAGGCATTCGTGCACGTCCTCCAACGTAACTTTCCAGTCATCGCATCTGCATTCGGAACTTGATCTTATTGTCAATCCTTTTCACGAACTTCACCGCTTGCTTAGCATCATTCTTGCTCCATTTAATGACTCGTAACCATCCTATTAACAACCCCTTGCTCCGTTTTTCCAAAATATCCTCAATTCAATTTTGACCATTAGAAGAGTTTCGTCACTGAACTTGCGGAGTTCTTCAAAACCCATGAATCTTGGTGACGATCTGTCCCTTGTATAATACACCCCAAATGGTCTATCCCCAAACATGTACGGCTGCTTGTCAAGATGTCCTGGAGGTTTGAAATCTGGCTTGACGAGATTCAACTGTGTTTGGTAGCTTTCTACCCCAAGATGGACATCCTCAACTCGCGTTCTGATTACTATGCTACGGATGTAGATGAGAATCGAGTTGATGATATCGTACTAAAGGCGTCCAGGGAGATGTTCAAGTTTCCCCTGAACTTTCAGTAGATACATATCTTCGATATCATTGAGGTTCAGGTAGGGATAGTCAGCTTCACTGAAGGTGTACTCTTGATCATCCGATCTTCTCACAGTAATCTTCTTCAGAAAGTTGTACCCAAACATTGATTCGGTTTCTGTACTGGTGATTGACAAAATCCTATACTTGCTCCAAACATCAGTTTTGGGTTTTCTAGAAAGCATATATTTGTAGAACAACCTTCGCAGATTCGTCCAATGGTAGACCCCAAGAGCAGCATCTTCATTGTATTCTTGAACTTTGTCGATCCATAGACTGCCAACTTGTTGTTCTAAGCCTTCTATGGCATATGAGGCTGCTGGATATTTGGTAATTGACGTTGCATATCGTTTCTCAGGATTCGTGTTTCCATAGATGAGATAGGCTAAATCGTTGTTGAAGAAGTATGCTTTAGGTAACTTGGGATTGTTTGGATGACCAATGAGTGGTAAGGGATGGGTGTAATCATGGAGATGTAATTGTTCTTTTGGATTGGAGGCTTGTGCATCTTCCCATTTGATGTTTTCTCCCAGAGCTCTTGCAACTTGTTCAATGTTGTATTCAAACTCCAGCTCTGGAGTTGTAACTGTCTTGAACTCTGTGAATCCACTCTTGCGAACTCGGATGATGTCAGGCAACTCCAACTTCTGGACTTTAATTGCCTTCTTCAACCGTTTTGTAAAGTCCACAATCGATCCTTCAACAGGTTCATCATTGTCATCTTCAGGATATGCATCAACCATCTTCTCAAACCAATCGAACTTTGGAGCTGATGGATTGACCCATTCAGGTAGTGGTACAGATTTTTCAGTAGCAGATGGAGCATTGACTTTTTGAACTTTTGTTGGAGCAATTGGAACTTCATGATCAGAACTTACATCATCATAAGATTCAGGTTCCTCGAATGCGCCGCCTTCAAGAGGGATGAATACCGGTTGACTTGATTGTTTAGTTGTGCCGAAAGAATGTGTTGTGGAAGTACGGCCAGTTGAAGAAGAATGTCTCCTCCTTTTCTTCCCTTGATCCTCTGGGTCTTTCCGATGGCGCTTGACTGATTTGTCGGACTTGCACCCTTCTTTTGGAAGACTGACTTCCTTGTCATCCTCTTTCATGGATTTGAATAGTACTTCTTGAAGTTCTCGTTCTTTTGGATCATCCATGATTTCTTCTAGTAATAATGCTTTGAGGTCAGATCTGGATGGTTTAGGTGGCATGGTTCGAATAGTGATTGGTGTTGTCTGCATTATTTTGGCCACAGTTTTTTCCAGATTTCTTTGGACAAATGTGTTGAGAATTCCTTGAAGATTGTCATGAAGATATTGAGTGACCTCTTGAGTAACTTGAGAACTGACTGTCTGCGGGACATGAGTTTTCAAATATTCTTCTGCTGTCTTTTCCAAGTCAAAGTTATCAAACCGGGAAATTTGGTTATCCACCTTCTTTTCTACATTTTTGATCTGTTGTTTTATCTCTATGTGCTCTTGTTCTTCTGCTTTGATTTTCTCTGACACATGCTCTTGAAGTGTGGTAACCTTCTCCTTGAGTTCACTATATTCATTTGTGGATTGACCAACAGATGACAGTTGTGGTGATGGTGATTTGTCATCCTGTTTGTCATCTGACTTATCTTTTTCATCATCATCCTCATTATTACTTTCATCTTCATCACTTTGACTTTCATCTTCATCACTTTTGCTTTCTCCTTCTCCTTCTTCATCATCTTCTTTATTTTTGTTGTTTTCAGATTCTTCAGACCCAGACCCAGATACTGATTCATTCTCAGACTTTCCAGATTCACTCTCTGATTCACCAAGTGTTTCAGACCTTGCAGGTTCAGACTCCTCCTGTTCTTCCTCAGGAATTGATGTTGTACCTTCACCTCTTCTTATTTTCTCACGTCTTTTTCCATCTTCTTTATGTTTCAATAAGCTTTCTTTTGAGGCTTGCTTCATCTGTTCTCTTTCTTCTTTGTCAGTCAATCGTGGTTCAATTGGTGAAAATTGTATATCTAAAAACTTGATCTGCTTTCCTTTGCCTGGTTTCAATCCCTTGTCTGATTCTGAAAATGTAGATTTGAACTTCTCAATATCTTTCTTATTCTTGCCTTTCCCGAGGTCTACATTTTCACCTTCCTCCTCCTCGCTTGATTCATTATGAAGTTGCATTGCTGATGAGGCTTTGGGAACCACTTTTCTTTTCTCAACTGTAGTGGCTTTCTTTGAACGAGAAATAGTGGCTCAAGCTGGGATTGATTTACTCTTTCCTTTTGGTGATTTTGCCGCTTTGGGTACAATTCCCACTTTTTTGGCTTTCACAGCTTCGTCATACTTCTGATATGCCTCAGTATCCATCAGTTCTTCAGATAACAAGTTTTGTGGAATTCTGGCACCTTGCTTTTCTGTGTGAGACTGTTGTGTTCTGATTCTGGTAAGGATGTGGTCTTTGTCTTCCGTGTGCATTTTCTCATTTACGGGTCGATTGAGTTCAGAATGTTTTTGCATGAAACGTGAGATCAGAAGTTTGGTGAAGCGGGGAAAAGGTATTTTGTAATCTTTAATTTGATGAAATTTGGTACATAGAAAGATCATGTCTTTCCAGATGTATTTGGCAAAGTCTAGATGTTTTAGGTTGATAACACCACAGAAGAATTGAAGGTGCTCTTGTCGAGGGTGTTCCAGTCCAGTGGTTTTTCCAGTTATACAATGAATGATGATTGAGTACATGGTTTGCCATGGTTGTGGAAAGTACTTTCTTTCGACTTTGTAGAGTGACGTGAGTGGTTCTTCTGTTTCATCATATCCCAGAAGCTGAAGTGTTTTGGCCATATCTTCAAATGTTGGGTCATCGTGAAACTTCGTCAGTTTTCCAGTTACTTCTTTTGGAAGTTGCAATACATTCCTTAGAGTTTCAACCTTGAACGTGATCTCTGTATTATCCAAAGTGATGGTCATGCTCTCTTCGTCTTCACTAATGATCGGAGAATGCCAGAACTGGTTGAGATATATTTCAGGTACACTTTCTGTGTTTGTCAAAGTAGGTCTGATGAAATGTCTGTCAAGGATTTCCATAATGATCTGGCAAGTTTCATGACATCGTAACTTCTTGAAGTCTACTCTTGAGTTAGAGTGGCCGATCTTTCGTTCATCCCTTTCTGGAATGATTGATTTTTGGGTAACAGATGCTTGAGACATGGTTCACCTTATCATTATAAACACCAACAACAATACACAATGGACACAATATATATATGTTAGTGAATGACAGTGGTTTCATGAAATTATCCTTCATAATATGATGCATCACATTGAACAGAAATCTCATGAGGGCATACACATATCATTCAATCAAATCATTTTCTAAACAAATCAGTTTTTATAAATAATTTTATTTCATGTTCAGGTTTCTAAAGATTTTAAGTTTGAAACAAGTTTTATAAGTTTGTTAAACTTGAAAAACATTGAAACAAACTTAGAAGTTTTAGAAATTTGATAACATGAGATCATCTTTATAAAAACTAGATAAGTTTAAGAAAAATGATTAGATCAGAAACTAGATCAGCATAGAACCTTAATTAACATAGTTACTCGGTTAGCATAGAACCACGACTATCACAGTTATTCGATCAGCATAGAACCACGACTATCACAGTTACTCGATCATCTTATGCTTTTAGAAACTCGATCAGCTTAAGTCTAACTAGTGGAGATGCTCGACTAGAGGAGTTACTCGACTAGAATAGTTGTTCGACTAGAGGAGTTACTCGACTAGAGGAGTTGCTCGACTAGAGGAGTTGCTCGACTAGAGGAGTTGCTCGACTAGAGGAGATGCTCGACTAGAGGAGTTGCTCGACTAGAGGAGTTGCTCGACTAGAGGAGTTGTTCGACTAGAGGAGTTGCTTGACTAGAGGAGTTGCTCGACTAGTTTGACTGTTGTCTCCTAACTCGAAGACAAAGTCAATCATCTTGCACCAACTTGATCACCTTAACATACTTGAGTAAAATGCTCGATCATCTTAACAAACTTGATCAAGTTACAATCAGCAAGAAACTTGATATGAACCTCAATTAAACACTCAGATACATGGTATTCAAAATTTTATGCATATATGAGTATCTAACATTTATCTCATGATCTAGCATTGAAAACCATGCATACAACAACACTCAAATAATCACAACATATTACTGTTCTTCACAGTCTCACCTATGTGACTTCCTTAAATCCTAAAACATTGAATCAGTCCTACTAGGGTTATTGAATCTAATTAAACATGTGCCATGTCTTCATATACATATATTGAATCTTTTACACAAACACAATTAGATCAAATAATTTCCAACAAGAAACGCCCAAATCGGTTCTATAAACCCTAATTCACAAATCGTGAAATTCAATCACAGAAGCAACAATAGAAAGATTATAGTGCCTACTGGATTAAATTTAAAACACTTACAAATTATCAAATTATTAATCTCGAATACTTGAGACTTAGCGATTTTGGCGGGCTGTGAAGGATTTTAGGATGAGAGGGAAAGTGAGTATGAATTACTGTGTGTGTTGTGTGTTTGACTGAGGTCAGTCCGTTTCTTTTATTTAAGTTTGTTTGTACTTTTGACAATTGTGGTCCTCAAACTTGTGTCCAAATATATCTCAAGTCCTCAAGCAAATAATACTTCACATTATGACATGTTTAATCCTTTGCTAGAATCCTGGTTCACTTATGGTCCTTTTGATACATCTTTTAACAACATGACACTTTCAGTCCTTTGATTTTTATGATGAAGATATTGATGAAGATTAGAGAAGGATAAATGTGCAAAAATTTCTCCCCCACAAAATATGTTCGTGATTTGAAATTAATAAAAATTTGAAAGGACGAGAACATATTTTGATTCGGTTTCACTTTTGCACACTTACATAATTTTATTTATTTATTTATTTATTTTTTAATATTAAAAAAATGAAAAATCTTTTTGTGTTTTTCAATAATTATTTACAAAGATAGTTTGATGTTTGACTCTTTTTAATTTTGAAGAAGAAAAGTATTTAAGTCATCCGGAGTCAAACACCTCATGCCAATTTGGTGAACCAGTTTCATAAATCTTGCATGGGGCAAGGCTTTGGTGAACAAGTCCGCCAATTGGTGTTCAGTACCCACAAAGTATAATTCAACAGTACCCATTTTCACATGATCCTTGATGAAATGATAGCGTAGAGCAATATGCATGGACTTGGAATGTTGGACCGTGTTGCAGGAAATAGCGATAGCACTCTTGGAATCACAGTACATAGGAATCTTGTTGAAGACGTATCCATAGTCCATTAGCTGAGATCGCATCCAAATGACTTGAGCACAGCATGCTGACATGGCGACGAATTCCAATTCTGTTGACGATAGTGATGTGCAGTCTTGCTTCTTTGATTGCCAAGAGACGAGCTTGTCACCCAAAAACTGTACTCCCCCTGATATGCTTTTGCGTGTATCTAAGCACCCTGCATGGTCAGCGTCTGAAAATGCAACAAGTTCGAACCCAGAATCCGTTGGATACCAGATTCCCAAATTAATGGTTCCCTTTATGTATCTAAGGATTCTTTTAATGGCTGAAAAATGCCGCTCAGTTGGTCTTGACTGATATCGGGAGCAAAGGTACGTGGCAAATACAACATCCGGTCTGCTAGCTGTGAGATACATGATCGACCAATCATACTACGGTATTTTGTAGGATCAATGGGTGTCCCATGTATGTCAGCATCTAGCTTCATGGATGAGGAAGACATAGGGGTATTATAGGTGTCACAGCTGGTCATACCATGCTTTTTCAGGATTTCCTGAGCATACTTGGACTGACTAAGGAGTATACCAATGGGGTGATTGATGAACTTGCGGTCCTAAGAAGAACTTCAGTTCACCCATCATGGACATCTCAAAGTTATTTTTCATTAGTTTTGCGAAAGCATTTGAATACTTTTTATGTGTTGATCCAAAAATGATATCTTCGACATAAATTTGTACGATAAGAATGTCCTCCCCGTGTTTTTGTATAAACAAAGTCGTGTCCACAGTTCCTTTAGTAAAGTGATTGGCAAGTAAGAACGCAGATAACTTGTCGTACCAGGCCCTTGGGGCTTGTTTAAGGCCGTAAAGGGCTATCTATAGCCGATATACGTGATTCGGATGTTCTTGGTCCACGAAGCCTTCTGGTTGAGAAACGTACACCTTTTCCCGGAGTTGGCCGTTGAGAAATGCAATCTTGTAGGATCGTGCACCTTGATAGATCTTATGAGCTTGGTAGACCGTCTATGTAAACACAAACAGCCTAAGAGAATCTCTATGAATTAAACTTGTATTCAGGCGGAAACTAAACACAAGAGTTAAAGAAGAATGAACAACTATAATACTTTGATCCTCTATGGATCGTTTATTTCACTAATGATAATGTTTTTGATAAGCGTACATAAACCCTAGCTGCAGGTTTCTTTTATAGACTAAGAAACCCTAATAAAGCTCATAACAAACCATGTAAAGAGATATACACTATCTATTCTAAAAATAACTCTAACAAACATTCTAAACATACGGGATAACCCGCAGCAATGACTAACTAAAAAGCAGAAACAAAATGAACTACCAGCGGGAACCAACTACAGCAGGAACCATAACTACCAGCAGGAATGAATATAACTACCAGCAGGAATGAAAAATAAATTATATATTCTAATAATTCCTAACAATCCTCTCCTAAACTTGAATTTGACTAGGTTAACTTCAAGTTTCTTGGTAGATCTTTGACGTCTAGAGGTAAAGGATTAAACTTGATCTGTAGCAGCAACAATAAAGTAACCTGCAGCAACCAGACTATGACCAGCAGCAACAAGTAACCTTTATCTTTAAGTACAAGTATCCAGCAGCAACAGAAGGTAACCAGCAGCAGCAACCATGACTATTTGTACATCAAAACTTTTAAGTTTCATACTATTCTCATCACATCCAGGTGTGTTAACTCCTGTGAGAGGTGAATCATTGAAAATTAATGGATTTGATGTCTCTTTACCAATAGCCATCACTACTGGAGTAGCCAATGTTTAGGTGTGTAAGACCATGGTACATTGATAACCATATGATTTTTAGTAAATCATCAACTATAAATGGATTTGAGTTGTCTTTACCTGTAGCCGTTTGCTCAGGACTAGCCAATTCTTAGGTTTAAGATAACCTTTGGTGAATTGATTACCAAATATGGTTTTCCACTGCCTTTACCACAAGCCATATACTTGTGGGCTAGCCAATTCTTTAGAATCCAAAAGGATAAAATCCATGGCGAATTGAAAACCGTTTCAACTCTCAATAATAAAACATCGGTGAGTTGAGAACCCTATAGTTTTGAGCAAACTATTACAGCTATCAACGGATTTGATTATCACACCAGAGCCGTACCCTCATGGTGAGTCAACTCTTTCTTGTCTATTAGACATGGTGAGTTGATTACCATTTGTTGTGTGGTTTAAAACCAACACTGTACCTGTAAATGGTTAGTATACAAGCTAATTTTTTTTTTAACTAAAACTTTAAATAAAATAAACATAAAAGAAAATAAAGCAGAAACAAGAAAACAAAGAAAATGAAAAATATACAACAATAAGCCTCCCCTTAGACTTATACCTCCCCTCAATCTCAGCACTTAAGGATTGAGCATCCCAATATGGACCACCAAATGGTTAAATCTTGGTCCATCAAAAGCCTTGGTTAACAAATCAGCCACATTGTCATCAGTGTGAATTTTAAGCACATGGATAAGATGCTTCTCATAAGTATCTCGTATAAAATGGTGCCTAATCTCTATGTTCTTTGTCCTTTGGTGAAAAACAGGGTTCTTAACAATGCAGATAGTGCTTTGGTTATCAATAAAGATTTTAGTGTTCATGAAGTTGAACCCATAGTATAACAACTGATTTTGCAGCCAAAGTACCTGTCCACAGTAGCTAGCAGCAGCAACATACTCTGCCTCAGTAGAAGATGTAGCCACTATAGTCTTCTTCTTGCATTGCCAAGAAACCAACCTTCTTCCCAGAAACTGACAACCCCTAGTAGTAGATTTTCTATCAAAGTTAGCACCAGCATAGTCACTGTCACTATAAGCTTCCAGCACAAAAGGAGAATCTCTTGGGTACCAAAGACCCAACTTAGGTTGTCCTTTTAGGTATTTGAAGATCTTCTTGACTGCATTCAAGTGTGAAGTTAATGGTGAAACTTGATGTCTGGAACAAGCACTGATTGCAAACATGATGTCAGGTCTAGAAGCTGTCAAATACATCAATGAACCGATCATGGGTCTGTATAAGTGAACATTAACAGCAGCATCAGTTTCAGTATTGGACTTAGGCTTTGGAGCTTCATATTGTGTAGTTGCAGTCTTCACACTTTCCAAGTCAAACTTCTTAAGTATGTCTTGCACATACTTCTCCTGGCTGATAAAAATTCCATCAGGCTTTTGCTGAACCTGTAAGCCCAAGAAAAATGTCATTTCTCCCATAGCACTCATCTCAAAATCACTTTTCATCAATTCCTCAAATTCCCTACACCAAGCTTCATTAGTGGAACCAAAAATGATATCATCTACATAAACTTGAACAAGGATGATATCTTTGTAATTCTTCCTGATGAAGAGTGTCTTGTCTATTGCCCCTCTTCTGTAACCATGTTTTAGCAAAAAGGCAGACAACCTGGCATACCATGCCCTTGGTGCCTGATAAAGGCCATAGAGTGCTTTTACTACTTTGCAAACCAAATCAGGATTCTGTGGGTCCACAAATCCCTTTGGTTGAGTAACATAGACTTCTTCTTCAATTCTACCATAAATAAATGCACTCTTCACGTCCATCTGATAAACCACAAACCCCATCTATGATGCAAAAGCTAAAAACAATCGAATAGCTTCAACTCTTGCTACTGGTGCAAACACCTCATCATAGTCAATACCCTCCTCTTGTCGATGTCCTTGAGCAACCAACCGAGCTTTGTTTCGAACCACAATTCCCCTAGCATCCCTTTTATTCTTGAGAATCCATTTTGTTCCAATTGCATGCTTTCCTTTAGGCAAAGGTACTAACTGCCAGACTTTCTGATTTTGAAACTACTGCATTTCCTCTTGCATAGCCTCAACCCAATCAGAATTATCAAGAGCTTGAGCTACACTGCTTGGTTCTATTTGAGACAGAAAACAAGCATAGAGGCAATGAAGATAGTCTGTATGATTACTCCTTAGCTGATCCTGAATATAACTCACAAATGTAGATTCTCCAAAACCAGGTTGTTTCAACTTGCTTCTTGTCTGAACAGGTAAATTGGGATCTCCATGTATCAAAGATTGAGGATGAACAGTGTTAATCCTCTTAATAGCAGTGGGAATGACATCAAAGGTTGAGGCTTGATTAGAGATAAAGGGATTAATTTCACCATCATATGAGGAGTGAGTGAAGATGCATGTGCTTGATTGATGATGAGGATCCTCCAACTTAGATCCTGAAGAGAGTGAATTCCCAAGGTCCGATGGACTTGGGTACCTTGTAGGCAGTTCATTGAAACCCATTGTATCAGCAGAAGAAGTGGACAAAGAACCAGCAGGAATTGTGACATCAGCAGGAACAGAAGAGCTATCCGCAGAATTGGTAGCAGCAGCAGGAACCGGAACACCACCAGTAGAATCCAGATTCCTGCGGGCTTCATCATAAGCTTTTCGTAAGATCTCCTCTGTTTCTTGTGAGAATCCAAAACCAAACTTTTCAGCAGCTTCCTTGGCATCATGTTCTTGCCTTTGAAGCCTAGCAAGATCTTCAGCAAAACTTGAATTTTCTTTAGCCTTATCAGAAGAATCTTTGAGCTCAGTACCTAAAAAGTGGTTAGAGGGAAAAGAAGGAATAACAATGGGTTGTTCATCACACTCTGAGTCTGAATCATCATCTGAGGTACCTGCATTGTTAGTATCATAATCATGTGTACCAACAGATTGATTCGCTTTGAATCTTGCATAACCTAAATTATCAGTCAGATAATCTAGGTCAAAGTACCACTCATGAACTGCACCAGGTACATTAGGTTTATCCTCAAGATATCTTAAATTGAGTGTCTCTTCTATTCTCTTAGCTGACAAATTATAAACCCTATAGGCCTTACTATGAGCAGAATAACCAACAATAAACCCCTCATCGGCCTTTCCTTCAAATTTTCCTAGGTGATCACTAGTATTCAAAATAGTTACATGACATCCAAAAGGTTTAAGATAACTGATGTTAGGAACCTTCCCAGACAAAAGCTCATAAGGTGTTTTGTTGTGGGGACTAGTAATAGATACCCTATTCAGAACATAACAAGCAGTGCAAACAGCTTCAGTCCAAAACATGGTAGGCAACTTAGAGTCAACCAGCATTGATCTAGCTGCTTCTATAAGGGTTCTATTTTTCCTCTCAGCAACCCCATTTTGTTGTGGGGTTCTAGCATTACTATAATCCCTTTTAATCCCCTTAATCCCACAAAGTTCAATTAGGTTAGAATTTTTAAACTATGTTCTGTCACACCTTATACTCTTAACCTTTTTATTCAGCTGGTTTTCTATTAAGGCAATAAAGTCCCTAATCACATGATAGGTTTCATCTTTAGTACCTAAAAAGAAAGTCCAAGAAAACCTGCTAAAGTCATCTGTAATCACCAGGCAGTAGTATTTATGGCCAATACTTTTGATGGAAGTAGGACCAAAGAGATCCATATAAAGTAGCTGAAGAGGCTCCGTGATGGTGCTCACAGCAGTAATGGCCTTGTATGAAGCTTTGTGTTGCTTTCCTTTGTTGCAGGCAACACAATTGAGGTCATTGGTGAAGGTCTTGAGAGGGAGCCCATGTACCAATCCATTCTTGGCCAGTTTGTTGATGGTCTTGAAGTTCACATGTTCCATCCTCCTGTGCCATTTGGTAGATTCATCCACAGAAGCTTTTACCACCAAGCAAGCCAAATCACCCTCAGGATGGACATCATTCAAATTAAAGCTATAAAGGTTGAACGTTCTTGGAACTTTAAGTACAACCTGACTCTCATCAGGTAACTTGAAATCTTTGGATAACACAAGACAGTCTGTTTCAGTGAAGAGGACATTGTTCTTCTTGTCACAAATTTGTGAGACAGAGAACAATTTAAAGTTCTGGAGTTCCTTTACATAAATGACATTCTCAAAATCCAGCTTTGCTGTCCTAATAGTTCCCTTCCCTGTTATCTTGCCATCTCCTCCACCAAATGTCACAGTCCCTCCATTAAAGGGTACAAAATCATGCAGTCTCTCAATGTTTCCTGTCATACTCCTAGAACATCCACTATCAACAATGCCTACATCTTTACTTCTAAGAGGTTTATCCTACAACAAAAGAATACATACAACAATATGAGATACATGGGAGACCCAAGCCATTACTGACTTGAGCCTGCCTTGTGGATCAATAATAATTAAACCATGGAGATTGATGAGATCCACCATTGTTCTTGGACCCCATTCTCATATATTGGTCATTGTTTCTCCAAGAACAACCTGCTGAGGACTTAACAGCAGTTTCCCATCTTGCCCCCTCCCTTTGCGTTGGGTCATAATAATATACAGGCCTATAATCATTCTGAAAATAAGTGCTTGTAGGTCTGTAAAAAGGTTAAGCAGCATTTCTTTTCCAACCAGCAGGATTGGGATTACCATATGGAACTGGCTTACCAGCAGCAACAGGCTTACCAGCTGCAACTGGCTTACCAGCTGCAACTAGCTTACCAGCAGCAACAGGCTTACCAGCAGCAACAGGTTTGCCAGCAGAAAAGGAAGTTCTACAAGAGTTCATTCTTGCTGCTTGAGGAACATATGGGGGTATATCATTAACATTGTTCTACATAGGGCTAGTTTGTTGTTGTCCATCACACATACTCATCTGTTTCTCATAAAAGTCACAGTCTTTGATAAGATGAGCATAACTACCATACACAAAACATGACTTCTTTCTAAAAGATTTATTCTTAACATGACATTTCTTATTGCAACCAGAATTATCAAAACCACAAGATGAATCAAAATTATTCTTAACAGAAGTAAAATCAGAAACATCATTGTTTGAAACAGAACCAAATCTAGAAACATCATTGTTTTGAATAAAAACAGAAGAATTGTCTTCAAAAGCAGCTGTCTTTGAATGAGATTAATCATTAGCTACTTCTGAGGAGAAATCTTTAGACTTGGTGGTGGTAGACTTGACACTTGAATCACAAGATGCAAAATCATTTGTCTTGATTTCCGAAGATTTGTCACTGTTAGAACAAGAGACAAAATCATTAGAGTCACAATCAAGATTAGGCAAGTCACTGGACTTTTTGCCATAGGACATATATGATTCATTTAAGTCTATGTCAAGGTCTGAGTGGATAGGGACAGGTTTAAACACTCCTCTTATAGGAGGAGGGACAGCATGCATCTCTCCTTCTTTTACATACTTTACAGGTATTTGGTAATTTTCCTCCTTAGGGGTAGGGTCAAATCTTCTTGACTCAGAAGAGTCATCAGTTTTAGGACACCCCAAACCTCTCTTAGCCTTTACATACTGAGAACTAGTATTCAATATATCTACAAGCCTAGTTGATTCTTTATATGAAGCACATTTGATCTCTTCACTTTCTAACTTAGCTTGTAAATCCTTTTTCTCTAAAATTACCTTATCATATTCTCTCTCAACATGTTTTAACTCATTAGTGGTGTACTTTAAGTCTCTCTCCAAAACCCTTATCTTTTCCTCATAAGCTAACTGATTCTGTTGGTACCAAACCTTTTGTTTTTCTAACGTATTCAGCGAGTTTCTATAGGCTTGATCTTTAATAAACAATTCTTTATATTGAGGCTCTATATAATCAAATTCCGTTTTCAGTTCAGCATATTTAACATCACAACCAAATGGATAATTTTGTACCTGAGATGGGTAGCCCATCAAAGCAAAATCCTCAGCCACTTGTGCCTTCTTTCCAGCTCCAGCTATCATCCCATAGTTCTTTGCAGCTCCTCTTACTGCATCAGCTACCTCATGTTGCTCCCAATCCAGCATGGAATCCATAGACAGCAAGGCTTTGGGATCTTCTGACTCCAATTCTTGAATCTTGAAAGCAGAATACCTTGTTTTGTCATCCACCTTCTTATTTGGGCATTCTCTAGCAAAGTGACCTGGTTGTGAGCATTTGTAGCATGTCACCTTCCTTTTGTCAAACCTTTCTCCTTCCTGTCCATCGAATTTGATCCTCCTCCCTGCCTTCTTCTCAAATCTGTTGGCCCTCACAGACAGCATAGCAAACTGCCACTTGATGTCCATCTCTTCGAGATCCAGTTGATCAATCTGGTCAAAATCTTCATAAGTAAGCTGCTGTTTTGGTGTACTATCAACAACAAATGAATGAAGGACCTCCTCAACCACATTGCCAGATCTTGGATGTGTTCTAGGTGTAGCAGAGGAATAGGAAACAGATGAAGAAGAGGGAGTTGGGCTACCACCATATGAGTCCTTGTTAGTACTGGTAGCACTAATAAATGCAGTATTAGATGGTGTGTGAGATGAGTAGGTTGAATACCCTTTGATGTCAATTTCAAGGGTCTTGAGCTTGTTGTAAAGATCATCAAAACTCATGAAATCGAGCCCACCTCTTGCCTTAAGGGTGATGGAAACCTGAGACCAGGAGGGAGGCAGAGCCCTCAAAAACTTGGTGTTGCAGTCTTCATTGTCTGGCTTGGCCTGCAACTGGTTGAGTTGGCTCAGGATCTTTTGAAACCTGTCATAACCTTTGTGAATCCCTTCAGCCTCAGAGATCCTGAACTCCTGGAACTCCTGCTTGAGCATGGACTTCCTCATCTTTTTGGACTCATCATTCCCTCCAAATCTAGCTTTTATAGCACGCCAGATTTCCCTAGCATCATCCAGGTGATGAAAGTCACCCATATGATCTTCTGGGAGAGCCTGAAGCAAAAGAGTTCTTGCTTTGGTCTCCCTTTGAAGAGCAATATGCTCTTCTGCAGACATAGGTGGAAGAATAGTGATGTTGCCTTTCTCATCCCTTCCTGTTCTCTTCATGCCGTTCCCTTTCAGGATCACATTCCATAGGTTATGATCACTGTTTGAGATCCAGTACTCCATCTTCATAGCCCAAATCTCGTACTCATCTTTCTTGAGGTATGGGAATTTAGCATTACTGTTAGACACAGTGGTTGTGACTATTTGTTGTTGGACTTGTGAAGTTTCAGGTTTTTCATTATTGATGACAGAATTTTCAGGATTGTCGCCTTCCATTGAAAAAGGGTTTAAGAGATTGTTTAGAGAACTTTTTCTTCTTTGTCAGAGATCCTCACCAGGCTCTGATACCACTTGTAGGATCGTGCACCTTGATAGATCTTATGAGCTTGGTAGACCGTCTATGTAAACACAAACAGCCAACTTGTATTCAGGCGGAAACTAAACACAAGAGTTAAAGAAGAATGAATAACTATAATACTTTGATCCTCTATGGATCGTTTATTTCACTAATGATAATGTTTTTGATAAGCATACATAAACCCTAGCTGCAGGTTTCTTTTATAGACTAAGAAACCCTAATACAGCTCATAACAAACCGTGTAAAGAGATATACACTATCTCTTCTAAAAATAACTCTAACAAACATTCTAAACATACGGGATAACCCGCAGCAATGACTAACTAAACAGCAGAAACAAAATGAACTACCAGCAGGAACCAACTACAGCAGGAACCATAACTACCAGCAGGAATGAATATAACTACCAGCAGGAATGAAAAATAAATTATATATTCTAATAATTCCTAACAGTCTTCACATCCATTTGGTAGACAGTAATGTTCTTGTGAGCCGCGTAAGCCAGGAACGTGCGAACAGCCTCAAGCCTTGCGACTGGAGCAAACGATTCTTCGAAGTCGATTCCTTCTTCTTGACTGAATCCTTTTGCGACTAGCCGGGACTTGTTACGAATCACAGTACCATCTGCATCCAACTTGTTTTTCCAGATCCATTTCAATCCAACAACATAAACCCCATCTGGTCTCTCTACCAGTTCCTATACTTCTAACCGTTACAATCCAGTTGTCATAAGTGAGGGCTTCCTTAATGTTTTTGGGTTCGGCTTGACAAACGGTGAGTGCATAAATGCAGGTATCACCGTCTGTATGGAGTCATTGTCTTGTCATGACTGGGTTTTCTGGATTACCAATGATGTTTACTAAGGGATGGTCCTTTGTCCATTTATGAGTGGATGGATAGTGTTGATAATTATGGTGCAGGTTTGACGGTTCCAACTTGCGTGTCGACGACTCTGCAATATCAGGAATGGTTGGTGCAGGTGCAAATGGATTAAAGAATGCATCTCCATCATAACCTGTTGGTATGGGTACCTCAGCAGAATTATGGGTGGAATCTTCAGCCGCGGGTGTAGAATTGGAAGGTGTTTGATCTACTAACGATGATGGTTCTGGTTGAGGTGCATCGTCAGCAACTGTTGTGGAAGTAGTTGTTGGTGTATCAGGTGCTTGATTGTTTACGGTTTGAGCAGCGGAATTGGTGGAGAGGAGCAAACAAGTCTTCTATATCCTTTCTGTTGAACGGTAATGGTTCAGCTGAAGATTCAGGAAAGTTGAGACGGTTGTGTGCGGGTTCTAAGCTATTTTGCTCAGAAGCCATCTCTGTGAGCTCATCAAAATTAACATAGATTGTCTCTTGAATTTCCCGAGTACGGCGATTCCAAATTCTGAATCCTTTCGAATTCTCACAATAGCCAACAAATACTCCTACGTCTGCTTTGGCTTTCAGTTTACCAAGATCATCAGAATCATTCTTTGGATAACAGAGAGCTCCAAAGACATGAAAGTAATTGATATTTGGTTTTCGACCATGAATAAGCTCATATGGTGTTTTTTCATGGCATTTGGTGATCATGCATCGGTTTTGGGTGTAACAAGCAGTTGAGACAGCTTCAACCCATAGGTAGTCTGGTAATTAGGCATTAATCAACATAGTTCTTGCTGCCTTCACTAACGAATGGTTGACTCGTTCGACTACTCCATTTTGTTCAGGGGTGCGAGCAATTGACGTTTGATGAACAATACCATTTTTCTTAGTGAACTCCCGAAGAGTTTGATTCTTGAATTCAGTACCATTGTATAACATCCCGTAAACTTCCCTTCCATTTGTAAATAGTAAACGAAGACTAATCTATCGTCACGATTTAATTAACCATTTTTACGGACTAAATTTTTGCTTTTACTCAGCTATGTTAATCTAAACGTCTAAAACCATTAACGTTTAATACTTAACGTTTATACGTTTTGTCAATTAACCAAACGTGATCAAATACATTCCCGAGCTCACGAAAATTTTCACAAATACTCAGTAACTATATTGGGTCTCGACCCAATACCCAAATGGACCGTTAGACTCATTGGGCCTCGGCCCAATAATTCGGCAAACCAAACATATTAAACGGACTATTATTAGTTTCTTTCTTTTCTTTTCCTGTTGGGCCAGCCCACAAAACAAATCCAATCCAACACTATAAATCCTAACCTATGAACTCGACTAGGCACGTTTACATTGATACATTTTCTCTCGGTTCGACTTAACAACAATATAATTATTTTGCTCAACTCGATTCTCATCCCAGCCGAGAATCGAGTGAAACAAATGTCACATCCTAACTCGATCATTTACTTGTTTAAAACTTATCAAAGCTCGACGTATGTAGCCACGTTATAAACACAACCCAAGTCCATATTTTGGCTAAACTTGTTCTCATTCGAATCACAAAAATCATCATCTCACCGCAAGCTTTGGACCACTTTGAACTTGTGTCTTACACCTTTAATTCTTGACTTTAAGAATTCATACTACATATAAATTGGTCCTGTATTAACTAAATAGTGTATGTTTCATGCAACACTCTTGGCTCGACATACACACCTATCCATGCGACATGCATACTAAATAATTAAGTTGTGTTAAAGGCTTGTGTGGGAACTTGGAGACTTGTTTAATACTTATAAATCTCTTGTACTATCTCTATATAAATCGACATGTATATATATTGTGAAACATGTTTGAGACTTTTGTGCTAAATATAACAAGAGGAAGACTAGAAACCACGTGCTAACTCTTACACATGCTATGACACAAGTTATCTCTTACACAAGCTAACCCGAACCAACCCTTAATCATTATTATTCTAGTCGGCACTAAAGCCAAGTTTTATTTATCACGTTTTCTATATTACTCGACCTTTAGGTGAGCCACACTTGGCCTTGATCACATTGCTACCTTTGTTTGACCCCTGGGAATACACTACCGAACCAAACAATTCCCTTAAACTTGTTTTGTCACTATCCCCTTGTTTCCTTATACCGACTAACACCAACAAATACCACCATCATTTTACTCACTGATGCACTCAACTATTATTACACTCTATTCTCACACGACAACACAACAAACACTTGAACACAAGAACTAACTACAAATGAAAACCCACTCGCAACTTACATTCCTTTGGCCTATATATACGCATAACAGAAAAGCTCACATCATCATTTACCTCCATTCCAGCACCTCAAAGTCCAGAACTAACTCACTCAAATCCATTCGAAGAATAACACAAGGTTTGGAATTGTGTTGTGATCGGGTTCATTCATTCGAACAAGCCAATCGTTCCCCAACCTCCAAGCTCATTTCCATACGTTGTCTACCTACCCTAGAGGTGTTGTGAGCCACTCTAATCCCTTTTCAATTCATTTCGAATTCATTCTTCATTTATTTCAGTTCGTAACTAGTTAACTCGAACGTATAAGTTTACATGTTTATTTTACGTACAAACTAGTGAGACTTGGGTTCGAATCATTTCCGTGGTGTTGCCTAGCCACCAAGGATCACGAACGATCACCCCATTGCCTCGCATGCATTTGCTATCCACAAAAACAAAACCCATTTCATTTTGCATAAACCACGTACAAAACATATAACCATAATTTTCTAAATGTTTTGAATATAAAAATCACCCCAAACAGCCCACTTGGAGGTTGTATATTTTCGAATATGTACACAAGACACACATATATTTTTAGCTATCTCGAATCACAACATGGCTAACTTCATTTTTCGTATTCAACGCTTTTCATGAAAAGCTATTTAAAGCTTTTTAAAACACTCAATCCAATCGCTATTTAAACTGGTCAAAAGACTTAGATAAATTTTAGATTTCCAGCTTTTCAAAATATGCGACCTAGCCAAAAACTCACGATATATCTCCAAATTTGTAAACGTAACACTTAAATATTTTTATACCATCTCGTTCACAACCTAAGATACTACACTTTTCATGTTTTGAACTCCTCAAAATAATGTCAACCCGTCACCTAGAATTGGCCATTTTAAAAATGCCATCACTAGTTTTAACTAAAACACAAATTCTGAAAAATCTTATATAATCCGATTGGGCTAACTCTAAGCCCAATAAGACTTTGCACTAGAAAGGCCCACTGAGCCCATACTAAATATTTTTAGAATCATAAAAATAGCCCCAGTCCAGGCCCAAAAGTATTTTCATGCCCTCGCCTCCAAATTTCTTAACGGGCCACTATTCTATGCGTTTTAAGACCTAATATATCAAAATTAATTTTTTTGGTCAAACCAACAGTTGACTTAAGCTTGAATAAACTAAAATAAGCTTCTGAAATTTTTGTAGAATTTTTCCACAAGATTTTATGCAAAAAGGACTAACTTTGCAAACTAGTTTCACTTTGAGGGGCCAAAACTGCCAACTTCGTAAAACTAGGGTCTGGAACTGTGAAAACAGAATCTTAGGATAGAAAATGACTTTATAATAAAATATAAACTCAGTTTGTCATTTGGGTTAAACTTGGATTAAAAACGTAACTTTTTATAACCAGGGACTAACTGTGTAACGCAAACACCGTTAGGGTATAAAATGTAAAAACAATGAAAGTTTAAGGAGTATACAGAAACCTTAACACAACTCATTTTCAATTCATATTTTACACAATGCACCCTCAACTCTCAGTTGTTTCGTTCAAACACAAACTTATATGTTATAATTATATATAACGACTTTTCAACCACTCGACTCAACGTTTTGTCTCATCCAATTCGAGACGACGATCATTATGATTTCTGAATCATAACAACAAAATAATATTATTAAATATATTATTTTGAACTTTAAACATATTAAGCATATCACACTCACCGATCAAATCGTCATACGATTCCTCATATCGCATCCATTATTCGTGCTGAGACGAATTCTCAAACATTATTATTATTCAGGTCGTGTGTGAAGCTATTTCCGAAATCTCAACTGAATTTACATTTCAGTAAATCCACTTTCGTCATTATTGCTATCGCATAAGGTGAGTTCATAGCCCCACTTTTCTTGTTTACTGTTTTATAAACTCTTTGGGGGAGATACATGCTCAAACCATATTCACTTACTTTAGAAACTTTCACGGATTACCGTGAGTTCGTAGCCCCTACTTTTATACGTTTTAAACTACTTTTGGGGGAGATACATGCTCAAATACAATGCTTTTACTTTTCAGAAATACTCTTAACTATTTACACATTACTGTGAGTTCCATAGACTACTCTTTTACCTACTCTGACTTACTTTTGAAGGTGATACAAGTTCTCTTTACATATAAACTTTACTAGTTTACTTTAAACATTATACTCAGTTGATAAACCACTTTACTTGTTATTGAAACGTAATACTTGATTTTACTTACAAAAATACTATAAACTTTTGCGGATTACTACGAACTTATGAAATCACATTTATACATTTTTATATCTCATGAAGAGATACCTGCTATAAACATGATCACAAATGATTTTCAACTGTATGCTATACCTGATTTACTATTACCTAAGTTTACCTTATTGCCATGTTCGAAGTCCCTCATTTCATGAACCTTAATCACTTACGAGTGAACGTAAATAATTGTGAATAGATCTATTTGGGACTGACAATCCCCGTTTGGGTCTGCTAGGATGAGCCACCCAGGCGCACTTTGTTCGAACAAACTTATGAGTTATTGGCAAATACCCATCCTGAGGGCCTATATACTTTACATCATTTTGATGCCTGTTAAGCGTTGAGTTTCATGAGACTTAGAGCAATAGAACGATACTGTAGTCATGATACAGTATTGCCATTATTTTATTAAACTTGAACTTGTATTCACTATAGCAGCAAATCACTATTTGGCAAACAATAACTAATTTGGGTTGACCCGGTTAGGGCTAACAAACGAACTATGGGTATATAACAGGCTAACAAACGAACTATGGGTATATAACAACTTAACCCACCACTTATTTTATAACAAACCAACTATGGGTGTATATATCGTAACCAACCGCTTATTTTATTAATAATTGCATTGTTACAATTATTACCTAAACTTGGAAACTATTGAAAGTCAACTGATTTTATGCAAACTCTATGGATTCAATCACACTTTGATTTTCGACAAATTAACTGGTTTAACTATAAACACTATGGTATTACTCACTCGTTGATTTGATAATCAACTATTTATTTACAACTACTATGAACTCACAAAACCCTTTGATTTTGGAAATCAACAGCTTTTACTTACTAACTCTATGAACTCACCAACCTTTGTGTTGACGCTTTTAGCATGTATTTATCTCAGGTCCATAATAAGCAAGGATGGCACGGAGGAGCACGGATACTTATGAAGGCTATAAATTTTACTATCATTCGAAAACCTATTTAATAAACTTTGAAACCACTGGGACCTTATTTTGTAAACTCTGATATTCGAATAATAAATCTTTTAAAACGACTAAATTGGTGATCGTTTTCTACTATTCAACTATTGTGCCATGAAGTAACACCCAATTTGAATTCCGCTGCATATCATGAAATTGGGGGTGTTACACATTGTCTGTTCTGATGATTCTGACGGTGTTACGAACCTGAACTTGAATCTTCGTGAGAAAAGTAATGATCATCGAAGGGGCTTGGTCTTTGGTACAAAGAAAGTAGACCCAAGTCCACCTCGAGAAATCATCTACTATTACCAAGATGTACCGTTTCCCATTGATTGTTTGAACACGCATAGGACCACACAAATCCATATGAAGCAGTTGTAGGACATGATCGGTGCTGTGATCTGCTTTTGGAGGAAAATGGGCACGATAACTTTTTCGTTGTTCGCAAGCAGGGCACAAATGATCTTTGGCATATCAGAATTTGGGAAGACCGTCGACCAATTTTTTCTTAGCAAGGTCAGTCATCGTCTTGAAGTTCAAATGAGATAGCCGTTTATGCCATAGCCAGGCCTTTGTGGGATGTGCTTTGGAAAGTAAGCATATGGGAGAGGAAGCTGTCATGCCTTCGAAGGAAATAGTATATAGACTGGTTCAGCGTTTCCCTTTCATCAGATCATTTCCTTGAAGATCCCAAATAAAACAAGTTTTCTCTCTGAATGCCACCTCCAAATCACCATCACAAAATAGTCCAACTGAGAAGAGATTGTGACCTAGGCCTTCAACGTAATAAACCCTGCTAATTTCAATGTTCCCATTTACGTAGTATCCATAACCCATAATAGCAACGAAGTGATCATTCCCGAATCTGACCGTTCCAATGAACTTTGCAACAAAGTTTACAAGAAGCTTGCGATTTCCGGTCATATGACGGGAATAGCCACTATCAACAATCCAGAGAACAATTTGGATCACCTGAATCACCAGAAGTTGACACAGAGGCAAGTTTGGTAACGGTGGATCCCGTTTGGTTAGTAACACATGTATTAAGCATTTTAGGTACCCATTTAAAGCTAGATATGTTTTGCAACCAACGCTGCCACGTCCAACTAGTCTCAGCCTTTCTCCTAATAAATGCACTTGGTGTTTTGTTTGTCCTAGATGTATCCATGGGTTTGGGAACAGATTTTTCAGAAACTACTAGTGGTGGTTTTCCTAATATGGACTTGGCAGCAGTAGTGAGCCTGGAGGAAATGTCACTAGATCGTTTCTTTTTGCGATTCAACAGAGTTTTAGCAACACATTTCTCATGATTTCCAGATAATATACTAGCATGACAAAATACACAACTTGCATCAACCATAATATCATTCATAACATTCAACGATTTAGCATTCATTACATCATCTATAGAACTAGACTTAGACAAGTTTGATTCTACTTTTGACATATCATGCTTTTTATTCAAACTGCTAACATTAACTACTACTTCTTCAGTCTTAGATAGTCCACTCTTAGGGCGCCAGATTCTAAACTTCCTTTGTCTCTTGGTGTTTCTTGATCTTCTAGCCTTAGAGTTGTTTCCTAGTCCTGTGGAAGTGGAAGTATTCACATTAGTGGTTTGATTTGATGCTTGCTTAGTTGGCTTGTCTACTGTGTACATTCCTGGGGCAATCACAGCTTTTCCTTTTTCTAAAACTCTGAGTTTCTTTTTCAAATCAACAATGATGTGTCGGAGTTCTTGATTTTTTGAATCCGAAATTTTGTTTAACCGGACAGTGTCATTTATGTTTTGAGAAACTTCATCTATGTCTTTCTCATATTCAAACAGTTTATGTCGCAAGGCATCAATTTCATTTTTATTCTGACCTTATGAAGCATGACTGTTTTGGAATGATAAAGACGTTTTTAGATGTTAGTACTTTAACTCAAATTCAACACTTTGATTTTGACACCATTCCAGTCTTTTGTTAAGTTTGAAATTTTCTTTTTCACGCTTATTTTCCACATCAAAGTTGATCTGTCTAAGACTCTCATTATCTTTTAACAGATTATCAAATCTCAATTTGCAGCATTTCAGCATTCACAGCATGATTATCAACAAGCATTGCATGACAAGATTCAAAAATAGAATTCATAATCACTGAAATCACATCATCACATAAAACACGTTCCAAGAGTCGATCGACCTCTTTTTCTAAAGCTTTCTTTTGACACTTTTGTTTTGCAATTTTGTCATCTTTAGCTTTAAAAATACTCATCATTGATCCAACTTCAGTCTGTAGTTACTGTTCCCACATTGTTGCACAAAGTCTCAGGTGTTTAACATGTGGTAAGAAATGTTTCTGAAAAATTTCTCTCTTTTCTTTCTCAGCAGGAGAAAATAAAGAAGAGATTTTGATTTCAGAATTAAATTCTATCACTTGTTCCAAAAGTTTAATGTCATCCATAAATGTCTTAAAATATCGAAGAATTCGACATTGTTGAGGCATGTGTGGATCTACAGTAGCGTTTGGACCATTGATTTGTGTAACAGGAGTGGTAACAGGAGCAACTTCAGAAGAAGGATTTGTTTCAGTTATAGACAGTGTTTGTTCTGGTTTGTCCTTTGGAGGAACAAAAGATTTACTGATGTGAGGTCTTGCTGAATAATCATATGGTACTCTTGAAAAATCTTTGTCTGGCTTTGATCGACTCTCATTCTTATGTTCAAGATATTCAATTTCTTCATCATTACTAAACACAACAACACGTTGAAAAGTATCATCAAACAGAAATTCTGCATTGTATAACTTAGGATTATCTTTGAGTGCTTTTTGTAAAAAACGTGGTTGGTCACAGCCAATTGCAAATCCAAATCCATTAGGACTCGGTTTCACAGTTAGTCTTTGAATTTGTGTCACAGAATTACCCATTTTATATACAACATTCTAAAATTCTTTGAGCTTGGATTCCAAGTCCACAATCTCCCCAAGATATGAGTCAACTCGTTTCCTAGTGGTTTGCTTTTCTTCAAGAAGATCCTTTTGAGATGTTGAAAGCTCTGATTGAGTTTTTAACAACTCAGAATTTAAAGTGTCAATTTGTTTTTTGAATTCAAATTGCTCATTTTCTTTTTGAGAAAGCAAATCAGCCTTGGAAACAGTTAGCTCACGAACTTGATGCTCTAAATCCTTGACCTGAACGTATGTCTTTTGGAATGCAACCTCAAAGCCTTTCTCACGTTGTGCTTTTTTTTCATAACTTGAAAGTTGTATTTTATAGCACTCATTGTCCTTCGTTAACATTGCAATTTTGGCTTTTAAGTTTTGGTTAATCTCATTGCATTTTTCAATCTGTGACTTTTGTGCATTCAATTGTGATTGGGTGGTCAGCAATAAGGTCATAAGCTCTGGATCTTGATCAGGCATAAGATCATGTTGTTCAAGATGATCATGATTATCATCATCAATAGGATCATCAAATGAAGCATTGGTGTTATCATCATCGAATGAAACAACAGTGTTTATTTGATCATCTTCTTGAGATGAGAATGATGAATCATTTTGAACAAGATTTTCTTGTGAAGATGAAGATGCAGATGGTGAAGCAATCTCATGAATAAGTCATTCTGATTCAAGTACCTGAGATAAGCCATCGGTATCATATACCGGGCCTGTCTCGTTCACATTCATCTCCTGCATATTGGCCATTAGCATCACAGCAGCATTGGCCTCCAAGTCTTCCATCTCATCATCGGAGTAAGAATTGCCATAAATCTTTGCTCGTTCTGAGTCAACATTCCTTCAGCTTTTTCATCCTTGAGAGCCATCAGAAGAGCTTCTTTATGAAATGCACTTCCCATTGTTCGAGGCTTAGGGCATGCATTAGCCATGTGCCCATTTCCACCACAATTGTAGCAAGTGATTGACGTGTTAGCAATGCCTCTTTTTCCAGTGCCAACATTCTGAATTCCCCTCTGTGCACTCCCCATATTGTTTCTACTTCCCCCAGCTGTGTTGAACCTCTGTCCCCCTGAGTTAAACCTTGTACCATAATTTCCCATGTTTCCTGACCCAAATCTACCAGAAGACCGATTCTGAATCTCAACTCGTCCATCATTAACGACTGCTTGGTTCCTAGTGTTTGATGACGAACGAAGACGGTTGTTTGACTTGTTAGAGAATTTGTTGAATGCTCTTGCAATTAATGCAAATCCTTCATTGAGAGAGTTGAACACCTCGTCTTCTTCATCATAATCAGCATTGGAATAGAACATGGAGTCGGTATTGTTGTATGGGACCAGTTGGTTATCAGAATTTTGAGATGGTGCTTCATAAGGAACAATTTGATTGTTTGGTTGTGGTTGGAAACTTGGTTGAGAAGGTTGTGGAACAAATTCTTGGTTTGATGGTGGAAAGTATGATTGAGCTATCTAAAGCTTTCTTTTGACACTTTTGTTTTGCAATTTTGTCATCTTTAGCTTTAAAAATACTCATCATTGATCCAACTTCAGTCTGTAGTTCCTGTTCCCACATTGTTGCACAAAGTCTCAGGTGTTTAACATGTGGTAAGAAATGTTTCTGAAAAATTTCTCTCTTTTCTTTCTCAGCAGGAGAAAAAAAAGAAGAGATTTTGATTTCAGAATTAAATTCTATCACTTGTTCCAAAAGTTTAATGTCATCCATAAATGTCTTAAAATATCGAAGAATTCGACATTGTTGAGGCATGTGTGGATCTACAGTAGCGTTTGGACCATTGATTTGTGTAACAGGAGTGGTAACAGGAGCAACTTCAGAAGAAGGATTTGTTTCAGTTATAGACAGTGTTTGTTCTGGTTTGTCCTTTGGAGGAACAAAAGATTTACTGATGTGAGGTCTTGCTGAATAATTATATGGTACTCTTGAAAAATCTTTGTCTGGCTTTGATCGACTCTCATTCTTATGTTCAAGATATTCAATTTCTTCATCATTACTAAACACAACAACACGTTGAAAAGTATCATCAAACAGAAATTCTGCATTGTATAACTTAGGATTATCTTTGAGTGCTTTTTGTAAAAAACGTGGTTGGTCACAGCCAATTGCAAATCCAAATCCATTAGGACTCGGTTTCACAGTTAGTCTTTGAATTTGTGTCACTGAATTACCCGTTTTATATACAACATTCTAAAATTCTTTGAGCTTGGATTCCAAGTCCACAATCTCCCCAAGATATGAGTCAACTCGTTTCCTAGTGGTTTGCTTTTCTTCAAGAAGATCCTTTTGAGATGTTGAAAGCTCTGATTGAGTTTTTAACAACTCAGAATTTAAAGTGTCAATTTGTTTTTTGAATTCAAATTGCTCATTTTCTTTTTGAGAAAGCAAATCAGCCTTGGAAACAGTTAGCTCACGAACTTGATGCTCTAAATCCTTGACCTGAACGTATGTCTATTGGAATGCAACCTCAAAGCCTTTCTCACGTTGTGCTTGTTTTTCATAACTTGAAAGTTGTATTTTATAGCACTCATTGTCCTTCGTTAACATTGCAATTTTGGCTTTTAAGTTTTGGTTAATCTCATTGCATTTGTCAA
Source organism: Artemisia tridentata subsp. tridentata (assembly GCA_021014915.2). Taxonomy (NCBI): domain Eukaryota; kingdom Viridiplantae; phylum Streptophyta; class Magnoliopsida; order Asterales; family Asteraceae; genus Artemisia; species Artemisia tridentata. The sequence continues at coordinate 400,716,569 of CP139507.1, forward strand.
TCTGTGACTTTTGTGCATTCAATTGTGATTGGGTGGTCAGCAATAAGGTCATAAGCTCTGGATCTTGATCAGGCATAAGATCATGTTGTTCAAGATGATCATGATTATCATCATCAATAGGATCATCAAATGAAGCATTGGTGTTATCATCATCGAATGAAACAACAGTGTTTATTTGATCATCTTCTTGAGACGGGAATGATGAATCATTTTGAACAAGATTTTCTTGTGAAGATGAAGATGTAGATGGTGAAGCAATCTCATGAATAAGGCATTCTGATTCAAGTACCTGAGATAAGCCATCGGTATCATATACCGGGCCTGTCTCGTTCACATTCATCTCCTGCATATTGGCCATTAGCATCACAGCAGCATTGGCCTCCAAGTCTTCCATCTCATCATCGGAGTAAGAATTTGCCATAAATCTTTGCTCGTTCTGAGTCAACATTCCTTCAGCTTTTTCATCCTTGAGAGCCATCAGAAGAGCTTCTTTATGAAATGCACTTCCCATTGTTCGAGGCTTATGGCATGCATTAGCCATGTGCCCGTTTCCACCACAATTGTAGCAAGTGATTGACGTGTTAGCAATGCCTCTTTTTCCAGTGCCAACATTCTGAATTCCTCTCTGTGCACTCCCCATATTGTTTCTACTTCCCCCAGCTGTGTTGAACCTCTGTCCCCCTGAGTTAAACCTTGTACCATAATTTCCCATGTTTCCTGACCCAAATCTACCAGAAGACCGGTTCTGAATCTCAACTCGTCCATCATTAACGACTGCTTGGTTCCTAGTGTTTGATGACGAACGAAGACGGTTGTTTGACTTGTTAGAGAATTTGTTGAATGCTCTTGCAATTAATGCAAATCCTTCATTGAGAGAGTTGAACACCTCGTCTTCTTCATCATAATCAGCATTGGAATAGAACATGGAGTCGGTATTGTTGTATGGGACCAGTTGGTTATCAGAATTTTGAGATGGTGCTTCATAAGGAACAATTTGATTGTTTGGTTGTGGTTGGAAACTTGGTTGAGAAGGTTGTGGAACAAATTCTTGGTTTGATGGTGGAAAGTATGATTGAGCTATCTAAAGCTTTCTTTTGACACTTTTGTTTTGCAATTTTGTCATCTTTAGCTTTAAAAATACTCATCATTGATCCAACTTCAGTCTGTAATTCCTGTTCCCACATTGTTGCACAAAGTCTCAGGTGTTTAACATGTGGTAAGAAATGTTTCTGAAAAATTTCTCTCTTTTCTTTCTCAGCAGGAGAAAATAAAGAAGAGATTTTGATTTCAGAATTAAATTCTATCACTTGTTCCAAAAGTTTAATGTCATCCATAAATGTCTTAAAATATCGAAGAATTCGACATTGTTGAGGCATGTGTGGATCTACAGTAGCGTTTGGACCATTGATTTGTGTAACAGGAGTGGTAACAGGAGCAACTTCAGAAGAAGGATTTGTTTCAGTTATAGACAGTGTTTGTTCTGGTTTGTCCTTTGGAGGAACAAAAGATTTACTGATGTGAGGTCTTGCTGAATAATCATATGGTACTCTTGAAAAATCTTTGTCTGACTTTGATCGACTCTCATTCTTATGTTCAAGATACTCAATTTCTTCATCATTACTAAACACAACAAAACGTTGAAAAGTATCATCAAACAGAAATTCTGCATTGTATAACTTAGGATTATCTTTGAGTGCTTTTTGTAAAAAACGTGGTTGGTCACAGCCAATTGCAAATCAAAATCCATTAGGACTCGGTTTCACAGTTAGTCTTTGAATTTGTGTCACAGAATTACCCGTTTTATATACAACATTCTAAAATTCTTTGAGCTTGGATTCCATGTCCACAATCTCCCCAAGATATGAGTCAACTCGTTTCCTAGTGGTTTGCTTTTCTTCAAGAAGATCCTTTTGAGATGTTGAAAGCTCTGATTGAGTTTTTAACAACTCATAATTTAAAGTGTCAATTTGTTTTTTGAATTCAAATTGCTCATTTTCTTTTTGAGAAAGCAAATCAGCCTTGGAAACAGTTAGCTCACGAACTTGATGCTCTAAATCCTTGACCTGAACGTATGTCTTTTGGAATGCAACCTCAAATCCTTTCTCACGTTGTGCTTGTTTTTCATAACTTGAAAGTTGTATTTTATAGCACTCATTGTCCTTCGTTAACATTGCAATTTTGGCTTTTAAGTTTTGGTTAATCTCATTGCATTTGTCAATCTGTGACTTTTGTGCATTCAATTGTGATTGGGTGGTCAGCAATAAGGTCATAAGCTCTGGATCTTGATCAGGCATAAGATCATGTTGTTCAAGATGATCATGATTATCATCATCAATAGGATCATCAAATGAAGCATTGGTGTTATCATCATCGAATGAAACAACAGTGTTTATTTGATCATCTTCTTGAGATGGGAATGATGAATCATTTTGAGCAAGATTTTCTTGTGAAGATGAAGATGCAGATGGTGAAGCAATCTCATGAATAAGGCATTCTGATTCAAGTACCTGAGATAAGCCATCGGTATCATATACCGGGCCTGTCTCGTTCACATTCATCTCCTGCATATTGGCCATTAGCATCACTGCAGCATTGGCCTCCAAGTCTTCCATCTCATCATCGGAGTAAGAATTGGCCATAAAGCTTTGCTCGTTCTGAGTCAACATTCCTTCAGCTTTTTCATCCTTGAGAGCCATCAGAAGAGCTTCTTTATGAAATGCACTTCCCATTGTTCGAGGCTTAGGGCATGCATTAGCCATGTGCCCATTTCCACCACAATTGTAGCAAGTGATTGACGTGTTAGCAATGCCTCTTTTTCCAGTGCCAACATTCTGAATTCCCCTCTGTGCACTCCCCATATTGTTTCTACTTCCCCCAGCTGTGTTGAACCTCTGTCCCCCTGAGTTAAACCTTGTACCATAATTTCCCATGTTTCCTGACCCAAATCTACCAGAAGACCGGTTCTGAATCTCAACTCGTCCATCATTAACGACTGCTTGGTTCCTAGTGTTTGATGACGAACGAAGACGGTTGTTTGACTTGTTAGAGAATTTGTTGAATGCTCTTGCAATTAATGCAAATCCTTCATTGAGAGAGTTGAACACCTCGTCTTCTTCATCATAATCAGCATTGGAATAGAACATGGAGTCGGTATTGTTGTATGGGACCAGTTGGTTATCAGAATTTTGAGATGGTGCTTCATAAGGAACAATTTGATTGTTGGTTGTGGTTGGAAACTTGGTTGAGAAGGTTGTGGTAACAAATTCTTGGTTTGATGGTGGAAAGTATGATTGAGCTATCAAAGCAAGAGAGTTGAATTTGGTGCCTATGAATAACCTCCTCTTGCTGCAATGTCCTTGTCTACCTCAGTTTGATGTTGCTTTAGATAATCATACAAAAGCCCATATGAAACTTGATTAATCTTGTTGGCTTGCCTCACGAATGTGACATACTTCTGCCAGTCTGGTCCAAGACATCCTAGAAATTTGGAGTTGATAGCATTCTTTGGTAGAGGTATGTTATGACGTTCCAGATCATTGACAACATTGGTGAAGCGGTGATAGTATGATTCTAAGGATTCCCCTGGTTCAATCATGAAGTTATTGTATTCCATGTAAAGCTTGGATTCCAGATCCTCTTGATTCAATTCTGTGCCTTCCATCAGAAGATGCACATGCTCCCACATGTCCTTGGCTGTTTTCTGAGCATCAATACTCCTGAAGATTGGGTTAGGAATTCCCTGGAGTATGTAACCCATGGCCATCTCATTAGCTTCTTGCTGTAAGGTTTGTTCATTGGTATATTGAGCTACTGGAACGGGAGTTGTGGATTCTTCTCGTGGAGGTATAGCAGTTGGATCACCCGGAACCACTGTTGAAGGAACTGGATAAGGTCCTTCCATGATGACCTTTTTGAGATATTGACCATGAGGTTTTCTTAGTTCAACAAATCTAATAAACCGACTAGACCATTGCACATAGTTTCCTGGTGTCAGCATTGGTGGAGTTTCAAACGATCCTGCTTCATGTCTAGATTGCTGACTACTGATATCTTCACACATCTTTGTAAACCAGTGAGGTTCTCTTGATGAAGGTTGGTAGTTTCGCATCTGAGGTTGTGGCATGAATTGTTGCTGAGGTGCTGTTTGTTGAGGGAAAAACTGATGTTGTTGCACAAAAGCATGTTGCTGTTGATATTGAGGATGAAATTGTTGTGGTTGCTGATGATATTGTTGTTGTTGATGATGTTGTTGTTGTGGATATTGTTGTAGTTGATAACAGAAATAGGGATTGTATGGTGGTTGAGACATTGTGAAGTAACTTGTTATGATTTAAGGATCTTTAAAGGATAATAACGGTTGTTGTTGTAGATTAGATTGTTTAACGGTGAAAAGAACGTGAAGAAACTATGAGGATTTTACTCTAGAAACTCGGAGATTTCAATCGTTGAAACTCGGAGGATTTTACACTAGAAACTCGATTAGTCTCTTAAGAAATCCAGAAATTCGATCACCCTACTGAAGAAACTCGATCAACTTAAAGTTACTCGATCAATCTGAGTTACTCGATCAACTTAAAGTTACTCGATCAATCTGAGTTATTCGATCAACTTAAAGTTACACGATCAATGGAAGAAGTTCGATCAACTTAAAGTTACTCGATCAATCTGAGTTACTCGATCAATGTGAGTAGCTCGATCAATGTAAGAAGTTCGATCAATCTGAGTAGCTCGATCAATGGAAGTAGTTCGGTCAATCTAAGAAGTTCGATCAATGTAAGTAGTTCGATCAACCTAAGATGTTCGATCAACCTAAGATGCTCGATCAATGTAATAAGTTTGATCAATCTACGATGTTCGATCAACCTAAGATGTTCGATCAACCTAAGATGCTCGATCAATGTAATAAGTTCGATCAACTTAACATGTTCGATCAACTTATCAATCTCGACTACTTTATCTAACTCGATGAAGTAGAAGTTCGATCAATGATGCTCGACTATATCACCTAACTCGATGAATAGCCAGTACTCGATCAATGTTGCTCGACTATATCACCTAACTCGATGAATAGCCAGTTACTCGATCAATGTTGCTCGACTATATCACCTAACTCGATGAATAGCCAGTTACTCGATCAATTTTGCTCGACTAGACCAGATGCTCGATCAACTCTCAGAATCTTGATCAATGAACAGTAACAAATCGGATGAACAGTACGTGAACAGTAACTTATCGGATTTTTTGATTTTTTCTTAGATCTAATCTTGTAACAACCTAAATTACCCCTAGGCGAATGATACCACTTGTTGTTTCTATTAATTATCACACAAGCTACACTAATTAACCACTAATAAGCCCTAGATCTAGAGAGAGAAAGTTAGAGAGAGAAAGTTAGAGTGGAAGATTGATCACACAATAATAAGGAAATTTTAGCATACAATCAACCAACCCTCTCCCTAAGGTGGGAGGGGGTATTTATAGTTTTACATGAGCATGGGCTTGTAGCCCTAATTATCTTACATAAACATACTTAAATAAATAAACGACACAGCCCATGGGCCTTCTACGCGGGCTGGGCCTAATAACAAACCTAAAGGCCAAAGCAACCTATTACAATATGATCAATACTTGAATTAATACAAAAACGTGTTCCCAACAACTTGAGTGGGCCTGGTGGGCTATGAGCAGCAAATGAACATGTACACTAAATTGGGCCTGAGGTTTTTACTTATAAACGAACACACAAGCCCAACTGAGGACTTGTGTATTAGCCTGGGAAGTATAGAAACTAATCGTTCGACACAGAGCAGTTTTAGCACAAGTTTCATGTCGAGCTCGAGTGAAGAGCTCGACACCACTCAACTTTGTGACATCTAGGACTCACATTGTGGATGCTGGCTGGGTTCTACACCATGGCCTTACCACACATAACAACACTTTAACCAAGGTCTTGATCTAAGACCCTTGAGGTTGCAACGACTTGGATACGACTCGACACCCTTTGGTGTTTTGAGTTTAGACTTGCATAAACAACACACCCTTTGGGGTGTCCTTGTGGGACTCAAACCAAGGCATCCCTATATGGGTTGTCTTTGAGCCAAGAATGATTCAACAACTCACACACGCAACTAAGTGATGACCATTTTACCTAGGCTGCTAGGTGAGCAGGTTTGGGGTTGTCTCGCTAAACCCACAAGACTCAAACTGAAGCACACACACCCTATATAGGTGGTTGTCAAGTGGAGTTTGAACCTAAGCAAAACCAACCATAACACACCCTTGTGGGTGTGGTTTTTCGTGAACCAAAACAATCACAACGCAACTACTAATCCTGAACCAAATTCAGGTTTCAACCAAAACACAAAAACACTTTACAACACCACCTATTTTACCGTCTGCTAATCGTGATAGAAACATGTGAATAACAAGACCAAAGTCTCACCACTGTGGTTCGACCCAAAGGTTATACACGACTCAATAAAACTTAAACAGGTTCTACACAACTTATGAGTTAACATCCTAGTAGACTTCTAACCATACCAACAGCAATTCGAATTGAGCAAAAACCGAACAAAAACAAAATAATATAACACTTCCAATTCACAAGACAATATTCGGATCCTTTTTGGTTAAGTTTTTATGAGCCACAAGAATAACAACAACAACAACAACAACATAACATTTCGCAGGTTTCAAATCGACAATTTAAGACAACAAACACACCACGACTTTAAATTAAAACGAATCAATCATTACGTTCGAATAACAATTAATTAAATAAAAGTATTTATGATGAAAAATAGGTTATACCCTTACAATAGCGATGGATAACAAGAGGAATCAAGAATCAAAACACTAACTCCGAATCAAGCAATCCAAATCTGAATCAAGCAATCCAACACCGAACCCCAGTTAATCCACACCTCCAATGAAATCAGTACCCTTTGAATCCTTGATCTCGATGAGACTTTTTGTGAGTGAGTTAGAGTGTGTGGATCTCCTGTGTAACACCCCCAAATCAGGTCGCAGCGGAAATAACATCTGGGGTGCTACGTAATTGGATCATAACACAAGTAATAGAGAACGAATTTATCAAATCCGTTTTAAAAGCTTCATTAATTAAAACATAAGTTTTGAATAATTGAAATGTGGAAACAAGGCCCATTATTGTTTATTAGTTGTCCCATAGTACAAAAACCCTGGTCATGAGTGTTATGTGTACACTCCAAAAGTGTGCCTATGCCCCTGCCACACACTGCTTTCCATCATCATAAGTCAATCAACTAAACACCTGAGAAAAACATGCTAAAAGTCAGCTAAAAGCTGGTGAGTTCTTAGGTTTACATAAATCAATAAAGTTGGACTAGTAAGTTCATGAGTTAACATTTCAAAGCGTCAAACGTTATATGAAAGTGCTATTACGCTACGCTAAGTTTCTCGTTACCGAAGCTACGGCAGTTTGCATGCGTAGAGTGCATGTAATAACATGGGAAGAGTCTATGTAGTAATAAGCATGCGAAGAGTGCATGTAATAACATAGGAAGAGTCCATGTAGTAATAAGCATGCGAAGAGTGCATGTAATAACATGGGAAGTGTCCATGTAGTAATAAGGCCCGGCAAGTGTTCTATCCCTAGTCACTTATAATTCGACATGGTATACATCCGTTTATCCAATCCGGACTGTTGAATCCCAACACGAATGGAGGTGTCACCCTCAATAGATCTATTTATATCACTCGTGCTTCCAGCAGGAATTAACGGTACATGAATCGGGGCAATGAATATAGTACTTAGGCCAGCAGGTAGTAGTTTTATCAAACGAAAGCTTTGTTTAAATAGTCCAGAAAGTAAGCATGTTTCTCACCCCAAGTAGTTTAAAATGAGTAATAAAGTAATAGTGGGCCTATGACTCACCTTGAGTGTAACTGGCAAGGTGAAATATGAAATCAAGTAAGTTATGGGAACGGCTCCAACATGATTAATGAGTGTGAAGATGAGTAACGGATAACGTTATGGTTTGTGATATGTGTGTTTGATATGCTTAAAATGCTTAAAGTTCAAAAATAATATTATACATAATATTATCTTGTTTTTATGTCATTGATTCCATAATTATCGTTTCCTCGAAAGTCGTTGAATTAATAAGTTAAGTTATTCGTTAAAAGTTCGTTATATAAATATAACCGTAACGAAAGTAATATACTGAAACGAATGATGGAAATGCAGGATGCGCGTGTGCGTATGCTCTAATTTATACCCACGGTATGTCGTTGTGGTTTTAGCAGTATTCAAGTTTTAAATTTATATTTAGCCGACTTATCAATAACACACACACTTTAACGAGCAGTGTACCCGGTCAGTATGAATATAATGGTAAGTAGAGTGTCGATCACTAAAAGTGGAACGTATTATCTAGTTATCCTAATCAGTATTTTAATATCTTAAGTTAGCTATACAACCTAATCTAACGTAAGGGGGTTCAGCCTGAGAGACTGGCACTGTTTGGTTGTGATTAAATAATAAACTAAACTAATAAGCATGAATCAGCGAGTAGCACACACGTACACAGATAAATACTTGAGACAATAAGAAGACATGTCCTGATAGTTAAGTAGTTTGTCACTTGTTTTATTGCTAGTTTTATATGAAGTGTATAGTTCGATGCAACGCACCGAGATTAAGTCCTTTCTCGTTGGTTCTAATCTTATCAGCGAGTAAACCCTTAATGATTACTTATGACTATCCTATTTATCTTTCTTCCTACTTTTCTACAGACGATAGAATGCATAGGCGATCTAATAAATAGGCGAGGAAGGGGCATGGCGACCCAAGCAATGCTCAGCTAGACACAGAGGTTATCAATGCACTAATAAAAGTCACCAAAGATATCAACATATAAACTTTAATTAATGGGAAAGCAATTTTAAGGGGAGTTGAAGTGCACGAATAAAATCAATGATCACAAGCCCATCAATCCTGCCAATTAAAGTGTACTAATACAATAAAACAAAACTACTTAATGAATTAAATACATGCAGGACCTTCTTACAGCTCTTGTATCTTCGTTCAAGTGTCTTGTGCTGCTACTTCGACTGAATTCGGCCTTAGGGTTTCTTCTGTCTCGTACTTCTAAATTGTTGAACTGTCCAACCTTCTGAATACGTCTGGTCTTTGGGTATTTATAATTTCTGTCCGAGGGCTAGATGCGGCGCATATGATAAGTAGATGCGGCGCATTGACTTAACTTCGCGTGGGGTCCAAGATTAATATATTCAGGAATATTCGTACACCGCCAGAAGATGCGGCGTAACTCCTTTTCTAGATGCGGCGCATGTCCTTGCTGTCTTGGATCGTAGCTTGTGAAATCTTGAGAGTGATGCGCCGTATATAATAAATAGGATGCGGCGTATCTGGATCAGAATGGTCTTGATCTTGTACATTTCAGTAGACTCTTAACTTCTTGCTTGTTTTGCTCCATAATTAGTCCAAAATCGCCAAGTTTCACATAATACTTGTTTTTACCTGAGAATTACAAAAGTAAACATTAACGTATCAATTCTCACAGATAATATGATAAAACAAGTCAAATAAATTGGATAAATGATGGTAATAAAATGTACTTATTTGAGTTCATCAAATATCCCCCCACTTGAACTTTACTTGTCCCCAAGTAAACCTTAGAATTAATCTTATGAAAATGTATCCTAAAAGATATTAGGATTTATTTTTATATTTAAGCATGTATTCATTTTGTCATAATCACACAACTAAACACTTAACGAATTAGAAGTAAAATAAAATATTCTGATAAAAGCAAATCTAATCGTTTAACTGTCCAGTCGTGACGAATATTCTATCATAGGCTTGGCAAGTATACGCATCTCCCCCACTAAAGCCAAGGAATAACAAGTCTAAAACGGTAAAAAGGGTTTGTAGGTTTAAGGGTTAATCATTCTTCTTAATCTCTATCGTTCTCAAATTCCAGAAAAGGCGACAAAATCACAAATACATGATCGAATCCACGAACACGATACTTGCAATTGCTCAAATCCTTAACTCGAATAGGCTAAAGATAGGACCAAGTAATCTTCCCCAATAATATTATATCAAAAAGGGCGACAAAATCATAAATACATAGCCGAATCCACGACTACGATACTTAAGATTGCTCAAATCCCTAATCTCAATAAATCAAAGGTTTGGATAAAGAATAATACAGGGTATGGATAATATTTGGGATACAAATTGGTGTAAAATGAAAAATAAACAAAACAGATAAATTAAAATCCTAAGTGTGGTTAATTACTATCCCAACCATCCCATGAATAAGACTCATATCATAGAATAACTCACGCTTTAATACTTGAAACACACGCTTTAGGTAGACACGAATTATACTCAATAAAATCTCAATCAAAGAATAACCTTAGTTGGCGTTCCCATAACGTTCAACTCCCATTCAATCCATAGATATAATATATAACAAATAGTGGTGATATCGACCACTTAATACAAAACTTTACATAAGTTGGTTAAACAAACATCCAACTTTTCCTTTTTCTTTTTCTTTTTTTTTTTTTTTTTTTTTGCTTGAAACATAAACATAGATGTTTAAAATTTCAAAACTTTTCCATACTCTTCATACTTTCAGAAATAATTGTAATAGCGAAAGTAGTAAACACACGAAAAATAACAAGACTCAAATTATACAATATTTACTTTCACTCCAATTGCATTGTGCAATTTCCCGACCTAACCATAGATAATGAATTACGCACGCGAACACAGGTAATGTAAGGAAACACACTTTGCCTAAAGCAATTAACCAACCACGGATTTTAATCTACAGGGTAGGCTAAGGTGTAAGGGTGTAACGAAACATTATAACAAAGGTGTAAGAAACGAAAGGAATGGCTCTGAGTGTTTTTCTAGGGGTATCTTACTCTAAAAGTGAGAGTAACAAAGGGTTTGTACGGGGGTTAACTAACCAGTGTAGTTAGTTAATAACACATAACATATAAAGGCTATTTGGGTGTAATCCTAGAAATTTACCAATTTAGACAAGTCATTCCAATTATAAAAATAATACTTATTATGGTGGTCTCGAATAGTATACAAGCCAAGTTCTAAAGTTTACAAGTCACCGGCACACTCATAGATTTGTGAATTTTTGAAAAGTTCACAATTTTTGAAAATAACGTCATGTGTGCAGCTATGTAATTTAGACTTTAAACACAAACATGCAAAAAATTTTAATTTTGATATATTAAGCGCATTTTAAGCATAATTTTTGAAAAAGTTTAGGACAAGTAAGTGTTCTAATTCTCTAATCCCCCCACTTAAGTTAAACAACGTCCTCGTTGTTTTTATCAAAGGTTAAAAACTGGAAAATAAAAGAATTAGAACAGAAAAACTCCCCTGAGATTTGCTCGGTATGATCCTCCATTATTTGTATAAGAGCAAAAATCATCTTTCTTGTGGATGAGAACGTTTAAGCTTCATATTTGATGTATCCACAGGAAATGCAGGAATCTATAATACCATCAAGACTTAAACACACCTAAGTTAAGAAGGTTCAAACTTGCATAACATTAGTAGTTAGTAAAAACAAAACATAAAAATTAAAATGAAAATCATCAGGTCAGTCGATGCGCCGTATCTTATGGAAGAAGATACGCCATATCGAGCCTGGAATAATTACGAATCAGAATAGAAGATGCGTCGCATCCTTAACCAGGGATGCGCCGCATTAAAATAAACTGACAAAAAGTTTTAAAGTCAAAAATAAAAATGCAGAAAAATAAAGTAAGATATGACCAGTGCAGGAGATGCGTCGCATCTTAGGATTGAGGTGCGCCATATCTTCTGCGGGCCTGACTGACTCGACACAGAACAGAATAGTAAAAATTCTCCGGGTTGTCTCCCGGTCAGCACTTGTCTTTATTCCAGAGTCTTCAAGTTAGACTCACGTTCAGCTCATTAATATCTATCATTGAAGGAGTCGGAAGCATCGCGCTCCCTCATCGCCAATTCAGTAATATTGAACACTCCTTGTTCGTCCTTAATTTCCACGCCATTCATCTTTAATATCTGTATAAACAAAGTTCTGTCCCCTTCGGGTAGAAATGACAAAATGATAGACGGGAAATTCTTGTTATCATAAAGGCATAAATAAGCAAGGTGGGGTGGTAGTTCAATAAACACATCATTATTCAAATTCGTATGCTCAACTATTCTCCTACGTTTGTTAATCACTACGCAATCATACCATTCATCATCAGAATCATTAACAATGTCGCGCCTAAGTTCGGTAGGTACATTAAGGTCAATAAATTCCTCGAAGTTCTCATGATTAGGATTAGTTGAGTTGTTTTGAATCAATGTTTCTCCCATAAGCCTAGCTTCTAGATCGAGGTCCATACGCTCTCTTAATCCTAGCACATAGACGCCTCTAATTATGCTTTTAAAAGGATCTTGGCACTTATAGAATAGTTTATTATTCCCTACCCTTAATGAGATTTTTCTTTTAAACACATCAATCTTAGCATGGGCGGTAGACAAGAAAGGTCTTCCAAGGATTAAAGGAATCTTAACATCATCGGGCATATCTAATATAACAAAGTCTACAGGGAAAACAAACTTCTCAATCTTAACTAGCACGTTATTAACAATCCCTTCAGGTCGTTTTACCGTTTTATCAGCCAATTCAATAAGTAACTTAGTTGGTGCTAATTTTCCTAGTCCTAGGGTAGTGAATGTCTTAAGGGGCATTACACTAACACTAGCTCCTAAGTCAGCTAACACATTATTGAAAGATATATCATTAATTAAACAAGGTAAAGTAAAACTTCTTGGGTCCTTTTCTTTATGAGGCAAGGCATGTAAATCGGTTGCAGAGCTCTCTTCTTTCATTGTAGCCTTGATCTCCTCTTCAATCTTCGTCTTCTCTTTGAGTAACCTCCTTAAACTGATTGAAGAATTAAAGAAAAATTCGGGTCTTGCACCATCATTACCATTCATCAGTCTTCTAGGAAAAGGAATGTTAGGAGTGACTTCTTCAGTGGTGCTTATGGCCTTGACATGATCTCTTGGGTTGGTTTCAGTTGAGCTAGGTAAACTTCCATATCCGCTTTCTTGAAGAACTTTGCTCATTTGACCAATTTGTTGTTCCAATGCTTTGATCGAAGCTCCTTGATTTCTTGTAATAGTGTCCGTTGAAGCTCGGATTTCTTTGATCATAGCAGTATTCTCTTCATGTCTTTTAGCAGCATCAGCCATAATTTGCTTTAAAGTGTCATCTAAAGTCTGCCTCCTCTCTTGATAAGTGGGATTAAAGTTGTTCTTTTGATAGAATCCCGGAGTAGCTTCCCTAAATCTTCCTGAAGGTCGAAATGGTTGTCCAAATTGGGTGTAATATGCTTCTTCAAACGTCTCACTTTCATTCTTATTAGGGCAATCCTTAGTGTAGTGAGGTCCTTCGCATTTTTCACATCCAACTTGGGCAGCATACACTTTCTCATCACGCTTCTTCATCTCTCTACTAATTTTATCCAATTGAGCTTGAATTGCAGCAAACCCGTCAAAATTAGTGTTGCTCTTAGATCTAGTAGAGGTTCCATCGTGCCATTTTTGAGAATGATCAGCAGCTTCTTGGATAGCTTTCCAAGCATTAGCTGCACTCATTTGAGGCACAGCTCCCTTAGCATCCAAAATCTGTCTAGTAGGCACGTCCAATCCTTGATAAAACAATATTATCTCCTGCATTGGGGTTAGATAGTGTTGAGGACATTTCACCAGTAAGTCTTTAAATCGTTCCCAAGCTTGATAAAGAGTTTCAACAGGCTCTTGCTTGAAACTGTTGATAGCCTCCATCTTTTTAGCAGTTTAAGCAGGTAGACAATATCTTTTCAGGAATTTGCTCTTCAAATCTTCCCACGTTGTGATTGAACTAGCAGGTTCATTCCTTAGCCACTTATTAGCAGCTCCTTTAAGTGAAATTGGAAAGATTCTAAGCATAAATTGATCGTCAGTGACTCCTTCTGTAGTAAACAAATTTGCAATCTCGAGGACCTTTTCAACATGTTCATTAGCATCTTCATGTTCTATTCCACTGAAAGCATTTTCTCTTAGCTCCTTGAGAAACTGACCCTTCAACTCAAACTTTGACTTATCATCAAACTTTGGTCTAGCAACTCCTGAAGTGTAATCAGCATGGGTACTGTTCATGTATTCCTCCATGGTAGTGTTTTCGCCCATTGTTTCTGTTTCTTCTTCCTCTTTCTCTTCAGAAAAATAATCAAGCTCGAATGAACTTGAAATATCAAAGCTTTTTGTGTTGAAAAGCCTTTTAAGCGAATGAAAGGCTCGTTCAGGATCTTCGAAAGGTTGAATCAAGTTCTTCGTAGAACTCCTGGTCATGCACTTCCTGAAACTATCACAAAAGCATCAGTAGGGTATGTTCAAGAAAGTAATATATCAGAAAATCAACAACGAAAACGGAATACGAAAAATTAAAGTTACTGATATCTGCAGACGATGCGCCGTATCCAAAAAGTTGGATACGTCGTATCTTATAATCGTTAAAATTTAATCAGACTTTTACTCAGAAAATAAATACGCCGCTTATAAATTAGAAAGCGCCGTATCAGTTATAATTATCAAAAATCAATTATACTTATTAAAATTAAATGCGTCGTATTAACAAAAGTTAATGCGCCGTATTTTCGTTACGTTTCAAAATACAAGATTTTTGATTCAGAAGATACGCCGTATCAACAGAGATCGATGCGTCGTATCTGTTTAATAATTCGAAAACTGTTTTTAATTAAAATAATAGATATGCCGTATCTGCTAAAGCAGATGCGTCGTATGGCGTTATCGCTTAGAGAAAAAAAATTTTATTAAAAACAGATACGCCGTATCTTGGGGAAAGATGCGTCGTATCGAATTAATTAAACGCGTTTTATTTTATAAAAATTAAACGCAATACGCCGTATCTGTGAAAACAGATGTGCCGTATCGTTTGATTTAGCTCAGTACAACGATAGCAGAACACGGAAAATACAGAAAATAAAGACAAATAAACACAAACGAAAAGCAACAAAAATAAAAGAAAACAAATAACACACAAAACAGAAAATATGCAAATAATACAATGAATGCAATTAATCTAATATACAACACGGTTAGCGGTTAGAATAAAAAAATTAAAAACCTAATTAAAATACTAATCAAATTAACAGATAATAACATTCACTCCCCGGCAGCGGCGCCAAAAAATTGATGCGCGTGTGCGTATGCTCTAATTTATACCCACGGTATGTCGTTGTGGTTTTAGCAGTATTCAAGTTTTAAATTTATATTTAGCCGACTTATCAATAACACACACACTTTAACGAGCAGTGTACCCGGTCAGTATGAATATAATGGTAAGTAGAGTGTCGATCACTAAAAGTGGAACGTATTATCTAGTTATCCTAATCAGTATTTTAATATCTTAAGTTAGCTATACAACCTAATCTAACGCAAGGGGGTTCAGCCTGAGAGACTGGCACGGTTTGGTTGTGATTAAATAATAAACTAAACTAATAAGCATGAATCAGCGAGTAGCACACACGTACACAGATAAATACTTGAGACAATAAGAAGACCTGTCCTGATAGTTAAGTAGTTTGTCACTTGTTTTATTGCTAGTTTTATATGAAGTGTATAGTTCGATGCAACGCACCGAGATTAAGTCCTTTCTCGTTGGTTCTAATCTTATCGGCGAGTAAACCCTTAATAATTACTTATGACTATCCTATTTATCTTTCTTCCTACTTTTCTACAGACGATCAAATGCATAGGCGATCTAATAAATAGGCGAGGAAGGGGCATGGCGACCCAAGCAATGCTCAGCTAGACACAGAGGTTATCAATGCACTAATAAAAGTCACCAAAGATATCAACATATAAACTTTAATTAATGGGAAAGCAATTTTAAGGGGAGTTGAAGTGCACGAATAAAATCAATGATCACAAGCCCATCAATCCTGACCAATTAAAGTGTACTAATACAATAAAACAAAACTACTTAATGAATTAAATACATGCAGGACCTTCTTACAGCTCTTGTATCTTCGTTCAAGGTGTGTCTTGTGCTGCTACTTCGACTGAATTCGGCCTTAGGGTTTCTTCTGTCTCGTACTTCTAAATTGTCGAACTGTCCAACCTTCTGAATACGTCTGGTCTTGGGGTATTTATAGTTTCTGTCTGAGGGCTAGATGTGGCGCATAGGATAAGTAGATGCGGCGCATTGACTTAACTTCGCGTGGGGTCCAAGATTAATATATTCAGGAATATTCGTACACTGCCAGAAGATGCGGCGTAACTCCTTTTCTAGATGCGGCGCATGTCCTTGCTGTCTTGGATCATAGCTTATGAAATCTTGAGAGTGATGCGCCGTATATAATAAATAGGATGCGGCGTATCTGGAGCAGAATGGTCTTGATCTTGTACATTTCAGTAGACTCTTAACTTCTTGCTTGTTTTGCTCCATAATTAGTCCAAAATCGCCAAGTTTCACATAATACTTGTTTTTACCTGAAAATTACAAAAGTAAACATTAACGTATCAATTCTCACAGATAATATGATAAAACAAGTCAAATAAATTGGATAAATGATGGTAATAAAATGTACTTATTTGAGTTCATCAATGCACATGTTTAAATAAAAATGAGTAAGACATGAAATAGAAATGAATATATATATATATGCTACTATTCAGCCCATGTATTTACACAGAGTTTACACTTTCTACCCTAACGGTGTAGGTATTGCACCATTAGTCCTCCGTTAGTTATATGTTACATATATAGTCCAAAAGTTTCCAAAATGACAATTTATGCTTCCTGTTTACTATTTTAACCATTTACAGCCTCAAGTTATGAATTGGACAGTTTGGAACATAGTTATACGAAATTGACATATTTAACCCAAATAGTTAATAATATTTGCAAATTTAGTCCAATTTTCATAAAAAGGATGCAATAAGTTTTCCCAAAGTTCCAACATTTTTATAATGCTTATTAAAGTCAATATGAACAGCTTATTCTCGAAAATAGCTTATTTTCAACTTTTTAGGCCTTAATGAGATAATACAAAGGCCCAATAACACTTTACGAATCGTTGGGTTTAAAAATAGTTTGGTCTTTTCTTTGGGCTTATTTTATTGTCACAAAAACATGTTCAAACAGCTTATATGCACTGCTTATCGCAAGGGCTTATTGGGCTGCTTATTTGATTTAAGCCCAATCAACATTTATAAAGGATTTATAGAACTGTTTAAGGAGCGTTAGCTTTGGTCTTCGAAAAGGGCTTATATGAGCTTATTAAGGGAAACTCATAACAACAATTTATTAGATGGTCTTATGAAGAATCGGTATGAACAATAAAAACAATATGTTGTATAAATGTATTAGATTATATTTAGGTTGTTTATAGGTCGATCGATACATGGTACATAAATGTAAAAATGATATATACAATGTGATATGATTATGCGATGCGATATATAAATAAAATGGGTCTCGAAATGAACTGAAATGAATAAGTAAATGTCGAATAGATGAGTAACTTGTATTTCTAGCCATCCATGAAGGAGGTCATTGATTATAGACATAAAAATAAATAATGAGAAGCAATATAATGCATTAAAAGTAATATATGTTCGAATAAAACATATGTAAAGATGCATGATATATTGAAATTTAGTATAACGAGTAGGAAGTGAGTTAAAAAGACTTACAACGCCTTAAATGGTGGTGAGTACTCGTTAGGAAGGACAAGAATTCGGATAGGTTGTATGTTACTCGTAAAAGTGATCACTTGGTGATCGAATGAGGCATTTTTTGACTTGAACAAGAGTTCGAATGGTGATAGAAGTTCCTCCTGTTCTTGAGGGTTCGGATTAGGGAGAGAATACTTGAAAATATGTGTGTGTGAGTATGTTTTAAGTGTGAATGGGTATGTGAATGCATATCGATATATATGCATGTATGAATGAGTTTTATTGTTTTATATTAAGCAAGTTGTAGATTTTGATTCTCTTAACAGAGATTTCATGAGATATTTAGAAGATAAGATGGACTAGTAATCGAGTATAAAGGCATTAGGAGGGGAGTTGGCTAGCTTGTTTCGGTTATGATCAAATTGGGTATGTATATATCATGTACGACATGTGAAAGGGTCTAAAACATTTTCTAACGTATCCAAAACATTTAGAAGTGAAGTAAATGAGGTTGTGAGCTTGTATTCAATAAAGGGAAGTTAAATGAGCTAGGTAAAATTAAGTTAAGGTCGATTTACATAAAATGTGCTAATTTGTAAATGTGGTCGAGTGAGACTAAATTTGAGCCTCATTTTGTGACCAAATGTTCGAAATGGGATGTGAGCTTGGTTGAACCTGATTCTATGATGCATGATGATTCGATTCATGTCAAATGTTGTATATGTTATATGTCGAAATCACAAAATAAATGAGTCAAGCTTGGTATGTTCTAATCCAAGTTAGGAACAAAAGGAAAAAGAATATTGAGTTGGACCATGAATAGTAACAGGCCAAATAGTTAGGCCAGAATAGTAACAAGGGTCCGCTTGGTTTATAATTAGTTTAAGGGATTTTCGTGGTCCGTGTGTGAGCTCGTTCCATTGTATTGTAATCATGTATCAATGTGTTTGTGTTATCGAAGTATGATAACGTAATTAAATGAGATAACCTCTCATTAACAAGTGTCAGAAAATAAATAATGCACGTTTTCTGATAATCAATCATAATTATAAAATGGAAATTTACCATTTGTTACAGTCTCCCAACCTTATTTGAATGTCGTCCCGACATTCAACTCGTGTTATCAGTTGGAGATACAAAAAGATGGGGATATTTAGTCTTGAATTCATCTTCACGTTCCCACGTGAATTCAGGGCCTCTTCGGGAATCCCAGTGAACCTTGACAATTGGTATTCGACCATGTTTCAATCTCCTGACCTCTCGGTCCATGATTTCAACGGGTTTTTCGATAAAGTGTAGTCGATTGTCAATTTCGATTTCTTCCTGAGGAATAGTAAGAGTTTCCTCGGACAAGCATTTCTTTAGATTGCATACATGAAAGACATCATGTACGTTGTTGAGTTCTTACGGTAGCTGGATTCGGTACGCTACAGGTCCGATTCTTTCTAGAATTTTGAATGGTCCAATGTAACGAGGATTTAGTTTTCCGCGTTTGCCAAAACGTATCACGCCTTTCCATGGCAAAACCTTTAACATGACTCTGTCCCCTACTTGAAACTCAAGTGGTTTACGTCTCTTGTCTGCATAGCTCTTTTTTCTGTCTTGTGCAGCTTGCATCTGGTTACGAATCTGCACAATATTTTCGGTTGTTTCATGAATGAGTTTGGGACCTGTGAGTTGACTGTTTCCCACTTCTGTCCAACAAATGGGTAATCGGCACTTACGTCCATAAAGTGCCTCGAATGGTGCAGCTTTTACACTTGTGTGATAGCTGTTGTTGTACGAGAATTCGACTAGGGGCAAATGTCTGTCCCATTTCTTGCTGAAGTCTATAACACAAGCTCGGAGCATATCCTCCAAGGTTTGAATGGTTCTTTCGCTTTGGCCGTCTGTTTGGGGATGGTAAGCGGTACTCATGTCGAGTTTAGTTCCCAAAGCTTTCTGGAGTGACTGCCAAAAGTTTGAAGTGAAACGACTGTCGCAATCGGAGATGATCGAAATTGGTACTCCATGTCTTGAGACTACCTCTTTCAGGTATAAACGAGCAAGTTTATCCATGCTGTCAGTTTCTTTGAGGGGAAGAAAGTGTGCAGATTTGGTGAGTCTGTCAACAATCACCTAAATCGTGTCATATCCACTAGATGTTCTTGGTAGTTTGGTTATGAAGTCCATAGTGATTCGTTCCCATTTCCACACAGGGAGTTCAGGTTGCACTAGTAATCCGGACAGTCTCTGATGTTCTGCCTTAACTTTAGAACAAGTTAAGCATTTACTGACATATAGTGCAATATCCGCCTTCACGTTAGGCCACCAATATAGTTTCTTAAGATCAAGGTACATCTTATCAGCTCCGGGATGAATAGAGTACTTGGACTTATGTGACTCGTGCATAATTAACTCTCGTATCCCACCATAGAGTGGAACCCAGCTTCTATCGTTGAAGCATAATAGTCCGTCTGCTCTTTTTACAAAGTCGTTTGCGTTCTCTGGCATACCATAGAGTTTTTCACCTGGTTTATTTTCTTCCTTGAGTGCCTCACTCTGAGCAGTGAGGATTTTTTATGGAAGAGGTGAGCTGATCGGCATTCCTAGTGATCTGACTCTCAAGGGTTTGAGTCGTTCTTTTTGGCTAAGAGCATCTGCCACAATGTTGGCTTTTCCCGGATGATAACGAATTTCACAGTCATAATCACTGAGTAATTCTAGCCACCTACGTTGTCTCATATTCAACTCTTTTTGGTCTAGGATATGTTGTAGGCTTTTGTGGTTGGTAAACACTATAAACTTAGTGTCGTATAGGTACTGTCTCCATATCCTAAGAGCGAATACAACTGCTCCCAGTTCTAAATCATGGGTTGTGTAATTCTTTTCATGTGTCTTGAGTTGACGTGATGCATAAGCAATCACTTTCTGTCTTTGCATCAAAACAGCACCTAAACCTTTGTGCGAAGCGTCGCAGTATACAACAAAGTCATCGCTTCCTTCAGGTAAGGCCAATATGGGTGCTGATGACGTATAGTCCGCATTCGGGTCACGAACCCGACCAATGGACGCTACTAACACTCAAGCCCATCATGAATGGACTCAAGCCCATCACGAATGGGCTATCACGATAACGGTTTGGGCTTACGAAGGCCCAAACCCGAAGTTATTTATGGTCTTGATATAGGATATCTCTTATTTATGGGATATGTATCAAGTGACCGACTTAGGCAGGATACGCCGAAGAGTGAGGAACACGAAACCAACAAGGATTTCGTGTACATATAGAGGGCATCTCGGCTCTCATTAAGGTACGATCTAATAACCCTAACTCTTCAACTAAACCCTAAAACCGATTACTTACTCTCACGCCGGAGGATAATCGTGGGAGACAATCCCACGATAAGCCTAACGGTGTCTTTTTGTTCTCTTAGTGCGCAGGTTTCAAGCATTAAGATCTAATTGGTACGGGAACAGGAATCTAAACAAGGAACGCCCAACTTTTGTATCAACAAGTGGCGCCATCCGTGGGACCATACACTAAGAACTTTACTAAGAACTAGAATGACAAAGCACGGAAACCCAAACCTGCGGACTCCGCAGGCGAAGAAAACGCATGGTGACCTACAGGGGGAAAAGTAGCAAACTGATTCAGCCACCAAGCAGGCCTTTGGAACAACCAGCGCGCCCAAAAACCGAGGATCATACTCAGATCTGGTCTTTACTACAGTAGAACCGGTCGCAAGAACTACCCATGCTACTACAACAACCACTAGCACGGAAGATCTACAGCGCACTCCTTTCACCATGCCAGAATTAGACCTCACTAAGCCGCCAAATGCGCCTATCCGAAACAAGGGTCCTGATTTGGAAACAGACATCGTCGCGCTAGAAGGAGTCACACCTGAACTAGCGCCAAGTGATTTCGTATCTCAAAACTACGAAACCTTGGCTGCGCTTATGCGAGAAGAAGCGAAAAAGAGGTCAAGTCAGAGTCTGCAAGCCCGACTCAACTTTGACCCTGAGCATGAAGCATCCCCACCGCGTTACCGAAAGGAAAGGCGCGAGAAGGATAGCCGCCGACACCCAGTGTTTACTAGGATAGGAAGGAAAGTTGTGGGTGATGAAGCAGCCGACTTACAGTATCCGGAGGAGCATGAAGATGATGGACGGCGCACCAATGTCCACGCTAGACTTGGCAGTCGCAGGATTCACGATAGGCTTGGGCGACGGTGCTCCCCAAGCGAAAGCCCTTCAAGCTCGGATTTCGAGGATAGTCGGCGCAAGCGTCGCAAAAGAGTAAGCTCATCCTCAAGTGACTCCTCTGACAACGAGGACAAAGAAACAGGACACTGGAAGTCCAGGAGAAGATACAGCGACCAGGAGGACGAAGATATGTCTCGTCCCTGGCGCCGCCAAAAGGTTGACGCATTCACTCGGCGCATCAGTGATTTTTCAAAAGATAAGAGAAGGCGCATGCCCGCTAATGTTAAAACTTATGATGGAACAGGTGATCCTGACGACCACCTAAAAATTTTTGAATCAGCAGCTACCATCAAAAATTGGCCACAACCTGTGTGGTGCCACATGTTTAATTCTACATTAGTAGGGAATGCGCGAAACTAGTTCAGTAAGCTTCCACGTAGAAGCATCGATGGGTTTGAAGAGTTGCGGAAGGCGTTTCGTTTGAACTTTACTCAGAGGAAGAAGTGCGCCAAGAACCCTGTCGAACTCGCTAGGGTAAAACAGCGGCAAGGGGAATCCACAAGCGCTTTTATGGAGCGCTTTAAAGACGAATGCATACATGTCAAGGCATGCCCCGAAATACTAAAGATATCAGGGTTTATGAACGGAATCAATAACCCAGAACTTATCAAAAAGTTAAATCATAGGGTTCCTCAAACCTTTGACGAACTTATGAAGCGCACGAGGTCCTTCATCCAGGGAGAAGCTGCCGCTGCGGATAGCAAGAAAAGCTACTCAAACTATAGGTCACAAGAACAGCCAAGAAGACAATCCAATGACCAGAGTAGCTATCGCAACAAAAGCTACCGCAATCAGGGGGTGGACGAGAGAATGACAAGTATACCCCACTAACGAATACTCCGAATGAGATATTTACGACGGAAGGCGTGAACTTTCCGAGACCCCCACCGATGCGCACCCTAGAAGAATGGCGCGTAGGGAACGGGTACTGCGAGTATCATGGACAGAAGGGCCACACCACCAATGAGTGTGTCCAACTGCGCCAACTAATTGATAAGCTAGTAAAATAAGGCAAATTGGACCATCTAGTTAAGAACATCAAGGATGGAAAAGACAAACAGAAGACCGGGGGCAAGAAAGAAGCACCTAAGGACAAGGCTGGTACAATCTACATGATACAATCATGGCAGCGAAAGACTAGGAAAAAGGTCAGCCAGAAATTTTCTCATGGAAGCGAAATCTCTTTCCCCACCTTGGCTGCGGACAACGCAGTGGCGGAACCACTCACCATCGAGATAAATGCGGGGGGTCACGATATCCACCGCATGTATGTTGATGGAGGGGCATCAGCAGACATAATGTATGAGCATTGTTTCAAGAGATTGCGACCTGAGATACAAAGACAGTTAAGCCCAGCCACGACGTCGTTGACTGGCTTCACAGGAGAAAAGATATGGCCCATGGGGCAACTATGACTACTAGTTATTGTTGGCAATAAGGAACACTCCACGACAACCTGGATGAATTTTATGGTGATCAGATCTCCTTCGCCATACAATGGCATTATCAGAAGACCAGGAATTTCGGCAATACGCGCAGTACCGTCCACAGCACATGGGATGCTCAAATTCCCGGTAGAAGGCGGCATTGTCACCATCTACAATAATGCTGCGCCACCAAAAGAGTGTAACACGATTACATGTGAGACGACGTACACCCCAGAACAGAGCGCAGCTAAAGTACCAAATCTGAAGGTCGCAATTCATCCTGATTACCCGGAACAAGAAGTATCGATCGGGGGATCGCTGTCTGATAAAGGCAGAGCTGCCGTGTGCGCACTCTTGCAAAAGAATCTGGATATCTTCGCATGGGAACCAAAGAACATGACTGGTGTGCCACGCTCGATTGCAGAACACAATTTGAAAATCCGATAAGGATACTCCCCAGTATGGCAGAAAAAGCGCGGCCAGGCTCCAGAGCGCGCAAAAGCCATTCTAGAGGAAGTACACAAACTTGTTGACGCAGGTATCATGCGAGAGGTCTATTACCATGACTGGCTCTCCAATCCAGTGATGGTCAAGAAGAGTAATGGTAGTTGGCGGATGTGCGTGGATTTCACCGATCTCAACAAAGCATGTCCACAAGACTGCTACCCACTACCAGAGATAGACTGGAAGGTAGAATCTTTATGCGGATACCCCTTTAAATGTTTTTTAGATGCATACAAAGGGTACCACCAAATCCAAATGGCTAAAGAGGACGAGGAAAAAGCAGCCTTCCACACAAGCCAAGGTGTCTATTGTTATACAAAGATGCCTTTTGGCCTAAAGAATGCGGGCTGCACCTACCAGCGATTGGTAGATAATGCATTTGAGAAGCAAGTGGGCCGCAACCTAGAAGTCTATGTTGACGACCTTGTCATAAAAAGCCATACCGAAGACGAGTTGGTCCGCGACATTGAAGAAACATTTAGAACACTACGAAAGATCAACATGAAGTTAAATCCTAAGAAATGCACTTTTGGCGCTACAGAAGGCATGTTCCTAGGATACTTGATCGAACCTGATGGCATTAAACCATGCCCAGAAAAAACAGAGGCTGTTATCCAACTCCCTTCACCACGCACGTTGAAAGAATTCCAGTCTCTGAATGGAAAACTAGCCGGGTTGAACAGATTCCTATCCAAATCAGCAGATAAGTCACTTCATCTCTTTAAAACACTCAAGAAGTGTACAAAAAAGGGAGACTTTTGTTGGACTACAGAAGCGGAAGAAGCTTTCACACAGCTTAAGCAACATATAGCAGCGCTTCCCAAACTAGTCGCACCCCGACCAGGGGAGGAGTTAATTATGTATTTGTCTGCGACTCATGGAGCAGTTAGCGCGGTGCTACTGACAGACAGGAATTCCTTACAAACACGGGTATACTTTGTAAGCAAAGCGCTCAAGAAGACAGAGATTAACTATAGCCCAATCGAAAAGTTGGTCTTGGCATTAGTATTCGCAACCAAAAGATTGCGCAGATACTTTCAAGCACACCCAATAGCGGTGATCACGGACCAACCAATCAAGCAACTTATCTCCAAACCCGACGCATCGGGGCGATTACAAAAGTTGAGTGTATTGCTAGGCGAGTATAACATCTCTTACAGACCACGCACTGCGATTAAGGGGCAAATACTAGCAGACTTCATCATCAAAAAACCAGACACCAATGATGCACCTCCACTGAGCGAGGTAGAACTACAAGAGCCATGGATCCTGTTCACGGATGGATCTTCATGCGTGGATGGGTCGGGCGCAGGCATTATCCTCACCAATCCAGAAGGAATGGAATTCACTTACGCACTGCGGTTTGAATTCAGAGCTATGAATAACGAGGCAGAATATGAAGCCCTAATCGCTGGATTACGCATTGCAACTCGAATGGGTGTACGTAACCTAGAAGCAAATGTGGACTCCCGACTAGTAGCCAACCATGTGTTGGGCGAATATGTGGCTAAAGAGGATAACATGGTTCAATACCTCGACAAGACCAAGTCACTAATCCAAGGTTTTGACAGGTTTACCATTAAACAAGTTCCTAGAGGTGAAAACAAAAAAGCGGATGCGCTAAGCAAGATCGCATCTACAAGCTTTGCGCATCTGTCAAAACAAGTGTTGGTGGAAATCCTAAAAAATAAATCCATCTCGAAGATGGAGATATCCACGGTAATAGAGGAGGAGAATCCTACGTGGATGACCCCTATTGTCGAATTTATAAGCAAAGGCATATTGCCCCATGAGCAGAAGGATGCTCGACGGATACGGCGCACAGCGCAGAGGTTCGAACTTTGAGATGGTATCCTATATCGGCGCTCATTTCTACAACCATGGCTTCGGTGCGTCGGACCTCTTCAGGCAGATTACGTACTCCGAGAGATCCACGCCGGTTCATGCAGTATGCACTCAGGACCACGGTCCATTGTAGCACGAGCCTTGCGGTCAGGATACTACTGGCCCACTATGCATCGCGATGCGCGTGATGTGATAAAGAAATGTAGCGACTGCCAAGTTCATAGACCCATCCCGCGCAGACCACAACAAGAGCTAACGCCTATCACTTCTCCATGGCCATTCTATAAGTGGGGTATCGACATTGCGGTTCCCTTCCCTGTTGCAGCGGGGGGACTGAAATTTCTTATTGTGGCAATAGACTACTTCACTAAGTGGATTGAGGCAAAAGCAGTGGCGACAAGCACAGGTAATCAAGTAAAACAATTCGTTTGGGAAAATATTGTATGCCGCTTTGGATTACCTGGGGAAATCGTTTCGGACAATGGAAAACAATTCCGCGATAACCCGTTCAAAGACTGGTGCGCAGAACTAAATATCACACAACACTTCGCGTCAGTTAAACACCCACAAACCAATGGTTTAGTTGAGCGCGCAAATTGTAGTCTAGGCGAAGGAATTAAAGCGCGCCTGGACAAACACAAAGGAAGATGGGTGGATGAATTGTCGCATGTCTTATGGGTACACCGCACGACAATCAAAGTTAGCAATGGAGACACTCCCTTTTCTCTTGTCTATGGGACAGAAGCTGTCATACCAGCTGAAATTGGGATGCCAACTATTCGTACCGCGGAAGTTAATGTCGCAACCAATGACGAAGAACGACGTATCAACTTGGACCGATTGGAAGAAAGGCGTGAATGCGCAGCTATACGTGAAGCAAAAGCCAAGTCAAAAATGAAGGGATACTACGATGCTAAAGTTCGAAGCACCTCATTCAGACCAGGAAAATTTGTATATCGCGCTAATGATGCAAGTCACGCAGAAGATACAGGTAAACTTGGACCAAAGTGGGAAGGACCCTATGAGGTCGTTGAAGCACTAGGAAAAGGTGCGTACAAGCTGCGTGACATGGATGGCCGCGAGCTACAATGCACATGGAATATTTGCAATCTCAAGAGATGCTATCTTTAGGAAAGGTTACGACCCAACACACGGACACCTCCGCACTTTAGTAGGTGCTCAATAAATATCCGTGTATTTACATTTTGTTTCATTTAGGCAAATTTTTTTTCTTTTTACAAAAACTTGCAAGTATTAATTCAATGTCGCGGTTTCTAGCTAATTCCGCGACACATTTCACTTTATTGTTTACATGTCATTTATGTCTCAATATTGTTGTTACTTTACTTTCTGCCTACATGGCGTGCATGCACTTATTAAAACCCACGATGGTAAAAGGATGAGTAAACCTACTAAAAAGGATGAGTAAACCTACTAAAAAACTCGTTGAGTAAGAGGGTTGCAAACCCATCAACATCGGATCACGCATCCTTGTTAAACACCTTACTCTCAAGACGTTGGAGTAAGTTCAATGTGTATCCCACAACGGATACACAACAATGCACACTGTGCGCGTTTAACAAATTAGGAGTTAAGACACTTAACTCCTTGATATGATATTTGCAGTACGCTGCATATCAATCTATACACTTGTAAATTTTATGAACTTCATACACGATTATGGATTCTTATAAATTTTCTTAAGTATGTACACAACAGTTTGCTTCTTAGACACAACGTAGACGTCTTTTACGCAAAGACTATATAACTAACTACAAACATTATAACCACAATCACATTTGATACAATATGCGTACAATCGTATTTTTTCAAAATCAACATTTTATTGTGGACTACGAGTTCATATAAAGTATAGATTCAACATGCACATGTGCAACAAAAAGTGAACCTATTACAAAACATCACTACATCTAAGCAGCCTATATACTATGTGTGCGTTTAAGCCCTGAACTGCCCACTTGGCGTGCCGCACTACCAGCCTCTTCAAGCTTCTTCAACAGGTCAACATCCTTGGGTGACACTATTGGCACGCTAACGGGCACTCCATCAGACCTCGGAATATGGGCCGCACCAAGACCACAAAGGATGGCTTTCCCCTTCACACCCTTCTTCTTCGCATATCTCATCTCATGGGCCTCTAGGGACTCCTTCAGAGGAATTTCCTTCTCAAGAGCGAAAGGATTCAGGATATCACGCGGACAAGCAAAGAGGGGTACCTGCAGCTGCGACACATCGGGCTTCAAAAAATAATCAGGTTGTGACTCAGCGTCATCTGCTGTATGCCTAGCCAAAGTTAACCCCTCCATAATCACACCTATGGGATAATCCTGGTCGCGCTCCAGTTGAGCAATATGAGGAAGCTCCAAAAGCTTCAATTTCTCCATAGCAGCAACAAGATCATCATAAGTGTTCTCGTTGTAACCCGGTACTTGGGCAGCGGGCACAGTCAAGATGTTGTTTACACACAGCTCCTCTACAGCCTCTGCCTTACCACGTGCCAGCGCACACTGAACAACATCCCCAAAGGCGTCCTTGACCTCTTGCGACTCCAGAGTTTTCAAGGCAACAAGGCGCAAGCCATGGCTGATAAGCCACCTGCGCTCAGCAATGGTTGACACCAGGTGAGGGTACAACTCTTCATCGTATTCGATGCTGAGCTTGTGCAGCTTGCTCTCCTGTTTCTCCAGCAAACCCCCTATAGACTTGCGGAACTCCTCCAACCTAGAGAAGTGCTCATCTTTCCCATTCTCCAAATATTTCAAAACCCAAAGACAAGAAGCCTTGTATTCTTTGAAGTTAGCACGCTCTTGGCTCAATTGGGCAAACAATGATAGCCTCTCATCAGCAACCTTCTGAGCATACACAGTGGTTGACTGATGAAGCGAAAAGTGTACCGCTTTTAAGGGGTCATTTAAGCCCTAAATCGTATTTATTTGATCAAATATTGCCCTAAATCGTTCCTTTTGTCATTTTAGGTACTTTTGAGGAGAAATCTGGAAAAGGAGGCATTTTGGACGTTTTTGGAGCATAAAAGTGAAGAAAACAACAAAGTCTCAAAATTGTGCTGGAAATTACCTTTGACGGCGTCAGGATTTGTTCTGGACGGCGTCATGGCTTGGAAAAAGTGGTGGATGTGAAAATTACTCATGATAAGCCAGAGAAATTTGCATGGAATTCTGACGGCGTCACGCTTTAATGTGATCAAGGTCGTCACGGCTTAATTTAAAGAGGGACGGCGTCACCCCTAATTCTGACGGCGTCAAGCCTTGATAAGCCAGAACGGATTTTGGAGACCTAAAGAGGGACGGCGTCAAGAAGGCCATCCGGGAACCCTAAAAGCGGCGAGGTGACGGCGTCACACTCCATAACGTGACGCCGTCAGATCTGAAAGTCTATATATAGTTTTGCAATTCTTTGTCATTAGTGTGGAACTTATTGGGGAACTTTGTGTGTGAAAACCCTAAGACGAATTTAGCAGCTTTTTCAAGGCTTTTTGCCTTGAGATCTTCCATGTTACATTGAAGATAAGTTATCAATTAATCATTCAATATGTCTATGTGTTGTTTGATTCTATCTTGTTCTTGTCTTTTGTTTAACATGCTAGGCTAGATTTATCTTGTGTTTGCTTAGATCTAATGAAACCTAGCTATTGATTATTGGTTATTAGTGTGTTATTAGTTGTATTGGATGATTGTTTATCTATGTTAGGCTTAAGAAAACTGGCTAACTTCATATTCGGTAACTTGCTTGAACGTCTTAAGAAACATGAACCAATGCGTACTAAAGGTTTTTATGGTTGTATTTAATGCACAAGCGAATTCTAGTGATCCCATGTTAGGAGCTTCCTAGCCAGCTCGACATAGGAGTGAAGTAGGAGCTTGTAGAGTTGGGGAAGTACGTACGCCACCCCATGATTGGTATTAAGGAATACACCCGTCATCCACGCAATTAATACACACTAATCAACCGGTAAAAGTTAGTTAGGGAGTAAGGAAATCTAAGTAAACACATTTCTCTCCACATAAGTTTTACCACCTTTTCATTTTCTGTTATTTTATTTTATTTGCATTCGTAGTTATTTGGGTTAGTTGATTAGCAACTAATTCCGCCCACTCTTTCAAACCCGAGATTTTACTTGCTTTCATAAAATTATAAAAAAACATAAAAAGAATCTTCTCTCACCCTTAGACCTATTAGAGTAGTTTTTCATACCTAACGAACACTATTCCCTGTGGAGAACGATCAATCTCCCGTACTTACCACTACACTATACTACATCGGTCAGGTACACTGCCTGGTGGGGTTGTAAGCCTCTTGAGATCCCTCGAGAGGTAAAACCTGTTGTAAGGTTGCAAAACCACGCATCAAGTTTTTGGCGCCGCAGCCCGGGGAGTAGTTATTGCTTAGGTTGAAATTTTATTTTTATTAGGTCTACTCACAAGATTCCTATCAAGTGAGATTTTTTCTTTTTATTTTGTAGCTTTCTCGTAGTCTATCTTTTCTTTGTGATTTTGTTGGTAATTTGCTTCAAATGGACTTTTCACTTAGATTTCTAAGATTGCAAGATATGGTTGAGTGGCTAGAACACCAAGAAGTTCAAAATACCTCATTTAGAGACACTTATGAATCATATGAGCCTTCACCTAGGATAGATTCTTATGAACAACCTCCATGTTTAGGATCTAGTTTTAGTGAGGCTAATAGGAAAAGCGACCTAGTTTGCCAAGGAATTGTGGATAGAGCCGTATCAATAAACCATAAGTTGGATGAAGCACTAGGTTTGTTATTATCACTACCTAAGAAAATAATTGACGAGGATATAGGTGATCTTGACACGTGGAATGATGAGGTAAACACCATAAGCCCACAAAATACTCAACCATCATTTGAGGCACCCACACCGCCCGTGACTTACCCGGAAGAAGTAGAAGAGACTTTAGGAATCCCGATGGAGGTAGAACCCTTGGACCAAGCACAACTAGAGGATATAGGTTTGCACACTTTTAGTGATGACCTTACTCATAGTTCTAGGGAATTTCCTAGTGTTGATGAATTGGAACCTCAACCTTTACAGAACTTTTCATCCTTAGATTTACATCTAGGAGAAAAAAGAGGAACCGACCCACCCATCAACCAAAATTATCCGGGCAGTTTTAGGATGAAGGAAGCCATTCACTCACCCCCTTCACCTCACGTGGCATATTCACACCCTAAGGGTGTGTATCGCTACTTTCACCCGCACTTAATCCTAAGTGTAGGGAAAACCTCCCCTATTTTTGTTAAATAAGGGTAGAGTCAGGCTCGTGACTCGAACAAAAACAAGCGCTTATTGGGAGGCAACCCAAGCTTTATTTGCTTTATTTGTTTGATTGTTTGTTTATTTAATTTTATTTGTTTCCGTATGCATTTCTTATTCTTTTTGTTTACTGTTCATGTCTCAAATATAAATTGTGAAAATGCTTTATTTTGTTTTTAACTTCGTCTTAACTACATATAAAGGTATTTTGCAAAAGATAAG
This sequence comes from Artemisia tridentata subsp. tridentata, assembly GCA_021014915.2. NCBI lineage: Eukaryota > Viridiplantae > Streptophyta > Magnoliopsida > Asterales > Asteraceae > Artemisia > Artemisia tridentata. The sequence goes on from CP139507.1 coordinate 400,747,902, forward strand.
TGTAAGGGAAATTTAAATCTGTTTTAAAGAACAAGATTGAACATGAACGATAACAATGAGATATAAGCATGCATATTAGTATTTGTTTGAGTCAAATGCTTGTATCGAGTCATAATGAAGTTTTGCAGGAATTCCAGGAAGTAAGGTATAGGTTTTTTTCAGAAATTTTTCAGAAACTTAACATGAGAATTCTGTCAGATCATTTCTGACGGCGTCAGGCCTTACAACATGACGGCGTCAGATTTTAATTTTCTGAAATTTTTGAAAGTTTTGTTTTTCTACCGGAATCATAAAAAGTTTTTATTAAAACTCTAACTTATAAACTCCAGGAATCTGCAAAACATTCATTCCGCAAGCATTATATATTTAATTGTTTTATTTCTAAGTCTGGAATTACACCTAGTTGTGAGTTGTCTTTGTTCGGTTTGATGCTTTGGTTTTTCTTGTTTATTTTCTCAGGATTAACAGGTTATTTTGGACAAGGAGATGTTTGTGGAATCAAGCTTTTGACGATGCATTAGTCTTGGAGCTTCTACATTCTCTTGGAAGAAGATCTAACCATGTTACCTCTTTATCCACCGAACGAATCAGGGGAGTATTTGATTTCATTCTTTTACCTTATTTACTTTTACATCTTGTTATTTGAACATTGGGGACAATTTTCATCTTAAGTGTAAGGGGGGGTAAAAGTACGATTAGAGAATGCTATTACGCTTGATTTTTGTTTGTTTAATAGTAGATGTGTAATAAAACTGAGATAAATACCTGTTAGGGTAATTTTAGTGCCAAATTTAAAATTTTTTACAACATTTAGGAGTGAAACTTTGATCTTAATGAGCGTCTCATGGATAGGGAATTATATGACTAGTACAAAACCGTACCACTAAAAAATTTTCCACTCTCAAATATGTGAGGTTCGCCCATAGAATTGGTAGGAAAAGCATTTATGCTATGATGTGTGTACCGGTAGCACTTAGATTCTAGAACTTGCGTTAGGACCATTCCAAGGCCACAAGTGAGACTACATTCGTGTAGTTAGATTTACTACATGATAAGAGGCATTAGGATTAACCCATTGTTTTACACCTGTGTTTTTGTTATAATTACTTTGGCTACATTGGTCAAGTAATTCTCCCACACCCTTTGCGTTGTACTCATTTTTAGTACACGATACCCCTAGTACACCCCTCAGAGCCTATCTTTTCGTTTCGACCTTTAAGCATTTTACTTAAAGGAAGAATTTGTTACACCCCACTAAAATGTACACCCAAATCGCCTTAGCCTACCTTGTATGCACTAATTTTTAGTGCATTATTGTGACAACATTTGTTTAAACCCAAGTTAACTATCTAATTGATTACATGGTTGCTAAGTCGAGTCATATCCTTGTACATATTGTTTTGGGACGATTGGGACTCATGGGTAAAGTACTAGTGTAATGGAGTAATGGGGAAGAACATCATTTATTACCCCCATATGTGCTAAATATTTTAAAAGTACTCCAAGTTTTTCGATTATCTTAATTCGAGTCATTAGAATAGTAATTTGTAAAGTTATGTAAAAGTTCAAGTGTAAGGGGAATGCAACGCCCCTATGATGTATTATTTTGGATGGTAGGGCAAAAGTGTATGCAAAAAAAAAAAAAAAAAAAAAAAATCAAGAAAAATACAAAAAAAAATGAGAAAAAACATACGGACTACCATCCCGTTTCATTTTATGTTTATTTTATGTTTTTTGTTATTTTGTTTTTAGCTTAAGATTGAGTCGAGTCTTGGCTTAGCAACATTATATAGTACATGTAATTAATCAAGATCTTTAACTCGCCACCAGTAAAATATCCTTTATCCAACAAAACCGTGTTTTCCTTTTCCCTACACCTAACGTTATAACCCATGTAAAAGCCCTCTTTGATAGTTTATCTTAGGTGCTTACGCCTAGTGGAGGAGGTTTTCGATCCTTTCCCAAGCCTATGGTAATCTATTTGCTATGACAGGTAGTGAGAGATATTATCCGTTTTCATTTATGAGATTTATTTTGATAACACTTGAGAGATGTGAGTATATAAACATTACTTGTGAGGTGCTAGTCTATAATCTCCGTGCTTATTATGATTAAAGTGGAATGACTATTTGTTGCAATTACTTTTATATTAGCATTAAATGACCCCTAACTTGTATTTTGATTAGAATAAAAGCGCATTTGCTTGAGGACAAGCAAATCTCAAGTGTAAGGGTATTTGATGAAGCGAAAAGTGTACCGCTTTTAAGGGGTCATTTAAGCCCTAAATCGTATTTATTTGATCAAATATTGCCCTAAATCGTTCCTTTTGTCATTTTAGGTACTTTTGAGGAGAAATCTGGAAAAGGAGGCATTTTGGACGTTTTTGGAGCATAAAAGTGAAGAAAACGACAAAGTCTCAAAATTGTGCTGGAAATTACCTTTAACGGCGTCAGGATTTGTTTTGGACGGCGTCATGGCTTGGCAAAAGTGGTGGATGTGAAAATTACTCATGATAAGCCAGAGAAATTTGCATGGAATTCTGACGGCGTCACGCTTTAATGTGATCAAGGTCGTCACGGCTTAATTTAAAGAGGGACGGCGTCACCCCTAATTCTGACGGCGTCAAGCCTTGATAAGCCAGAACGGATTTTGGAGAGCTAAAGAGGGACGGCGTCAAGAAGGCCATCCGGGAACCCTAAAAGCGGCGAGGTGACGGCGTCACACTCCATAACGTGACGCCGTCAGATCTGAAAGTCTATATATAGTTTTGCAATTCTTTGTCATTAGTGTGGAACTTATTGGGGAACTTTGTGTGTGAAAACCCTAAGACGAATTTAGCAGCTTTTTCAAGGCTTTTTGCCTTGAGATCTTCCATGTTACATTGAAGATAAGTTATCAATTAATCATTCAATATGTCTATGTGTTGTTTGATTCTATCTTGTTCTTGTCTTTTGTTTAACATGCTAGGCTAGATTTATCTTGTGTTTGCTTAGATCTAATGAAACCTAGCTATTGATTATTGGTTATTAGTGTGTTATTAGTTGTATTGGATGATTGTTTATCTATGTTAGGCTTAAGAAAACTGGCTAACTTCATATTCGGTAACTTGCTTGAACGTTTTAAGAAACATGAACCAATGCGTACTAAAGGTTTTTATGGTTGTATTTAATGCACAAGCGAATTCTAGTGATCCCATGTTAGGAGCTTCCTAGCCGGCTCGACATAGGAGTGAAGTAGGAGCTTGTAGAGTTGGGGAAGTACGTACGCCACCCCACGATTGGTATTAAGGAATACACCCGTCATCCACGCAATTAATACACACTAATCAACCGGTAAAAGATAGTTAGGGAGTAAGGAAATCTAAGTAAACACATTTCTCTCCACATAAGTTTTACCACCTTTTCATTTTCTGTTATTTTATTTTATTTGCATTCGTAGTTATTTGGGTTAGTTGATTAGCAACTAATTCCGCCCACTCTTTCAAACCCGAGATTTTACTTGCTTTCATAAAATTATAAAAAAACATAAAAAGAATCTTCTCTCACCCTTAGACCTATTAGAGTAGTTTTTCATACCTAACGAACACTATTCCCTGTGGAGAACGATCAATCCCCCGTACTTACCACTACACTATACTACATCGGTCAGGTACACTGCCTGGTGGGGTTGTAAGCCTCTTGAGATCCCTCGAGAGGTAAAACCTGTTGTAAGGTTGCAAAACCACGCATCATTGACTCTGCTTTAGCCTGAGCATCAGCTAACTACGCCTTCAGTAGCGCAATCTCCCCATCCCTCTGCGCACTGCTGCTACCTTTACCCGCATGCCTAGCTTTGAGCTGTGCAACCAATGAGGCTTGATGCGCAGCAGCCAAGCATAATTCCTCAATCAACTGGTCCGTAGGCACATCTTCAGAAGCCTTTGTCCCAGATCCTTGGCTCCCCTGCGCAAGATGATCAGTAGGCGAGGGACTCGCCTTGGATGGCGATTTCCCAGCGCGAGCAGCATCCCCAACAGCTTCAACACTGCATGTAAATGAAGAGGGCGCAAGGTTATTATTGTAATCTCAGCGCAAAATTTAAACCAAAATGTTGACGAAACAACCCTAATTACTTACTTGAGGGGAGGAGTTTCAGTTGTATCCTTCCGCGACGCATTCTCCTCTGATGATGATGATTGCTCACCAGAGATAAGATGGCGCCTTCTTTTGGACGTACCAGCGCCATCATCCCCAGTAGCTTTCTTGCGCTTCACCCCTTGGCCAGCGCCTTCTTGCTCACTTTCAGACACTTCGATCCCCACACTCTCTGATGAGTCTGTGTGCGATGGCTCCACCACGGGGTCTTGTACCGCAGGATTTGGAAAGCTGCGAATAGGAGTTGGCTCTAAAATAGCTGGGGGAGTCTCTTCTTGCTCCTCCTGCACGATCTCCATCGTGCGCCCCGCGGTATCCTGTAGAACTGGCTCCTCGCCATCTCTCAAAGGGCGCACCCCTACGGTCACCTGCGTGGGCCTCGCCAAGCGAACAAACCGAATAGATCCATCTCTGCGCAACAAACAACAAACAAAAACAAAACGAGTTAGATAAGCCACAAAAGGAAGAGCGCTTACAACTAATAAGCGAAGTGGAAGGAAGGACAAGCACCCACCCCGGCTATTCTCGTCCAAAAAAGTTGGCACTTCCTCCGGACTACCGAAGTAATTGCGACTGATGCCCATGTGCACCAAAAACTCCTCTGGATACGCTTTGATCGGTATGCGATTGGTATTTATCGTATCCGCATCAGCTACGTTATACACTCCGGGGTCTGGGCGCTCATCCTTCGGTAATGATTCTTGGGTATAGAATTCGAAGTCCCAGGGGAACAACGCATCATCAACCCAAAAGAATTTCTCCCTCCAATTCCTCAGTGTGTCTAACTTTTCCGTATAGCACTGCAGTCGCCCTGTACGCTTGGAAAAGGATACCCACCCATTTGACCACGACGAATGATAAAACGCGCGGAACAAATGGATGGTAGGGTTAATCGCCAACAAGCGACAATTTACCTCAAAATTGGTTATTTTCGCTGCGCCTATACAGTGCAGTTGGGAAATATGGAGGCGATAGTAGTTTAGAATATCACACAGGAATAAAGAAATGGGCACACGTTGATTCGCGAATTCGAAAAAACGTGTGTATACCCCTACTTTCCCTTCCGGGAAGTTCGCTATGGACGCAGTTGCCACCGGAACCACCGGGTGCAATGCGATAGGGATATAATAATCCGAGGTGAACTGACGAAGTTCGTCCTCAGATATATCGGATGTAAAGTCAGATAATTGAAGAACCATGGTTAGAATTTAATGGATTCTGAAGCGCACGCGCTATTACCTTAGATTTCGTTGATTTTTTTATTGTTGTTTGAAGGTTTAACAATGGTGGAAAATGACGGTTTTTACTGTGATAGCCACAGTGAAAAGACGGCTCACCTTTATATAGGGTTACAAATATTCGTGGATGGATGACACGTGTACCCCACTTGCTCTAATCGTGTGGCTGGGAGATCAAGAGGCGAAACACTTTTTCACCCACCCCTCACGATTTATGAGGGATACTCGGATTTACTTGGACAAGATTCATTGTATGACTTTTAGGCGGGAAACATTTGAAACTTCCCCGCTACGCATCGAGGAATATTTTTGCTTCAGTTGTTAGTCTAGCATCCGCGGGTTCCACCCTGCGCATACTAGACTGGGGGGACATGATGACGTATAGTCCGCATTCGGGTCACGAACCCGACCAATGGACGCTACTAACACTCAAGCCCATCACGAATGGACTCAAGCCAATCACGAATGGGCTATCACGATAACGGTTTGGGCATACGAAGGCCCAAACCCGAAGTTATTTATGGTCTTGATATAGGATATCTCTTATTTATGGGATAGGTATCAAACGACCGACTTAGGCGGGATACGCCGAAGAGTGAGGAACACGAAACCAACAAGGATTTCGTGTATATATAGAGGGCATCTCGGCTCTTATTAAGGTACGATCTAATAACCCTAACTCTTCAACTAAACCCTAAAACCGATTACTTACTCTCACGCCGAAGGATAATCGTGGGAGACAATCCCACGATAAGCCTAACGGTTTCTTTTTGTTCTCTTAGTGCGCAGGTTTCAAGCATTAAGATCTAATTGGTACGGGAACAGGAATCCAAACAAGGAACGCCCAACTTTTGTATCAACAGGTGCACTACACAATTTTTCTTTGAGTGTTTGGAATGCCTCTTCTTTGTCTTTTCCCCAGGCGTACTTTACGTTTTTCTAAGTTAGAGAGGTTAACGGTTTGGCTATCTTGGAGAATCCCTCGATGAATCTCCTGTAATAGCCGGCAAGTCCAAAGAATTGGCGTATTTCAGTTGGTGTTGCCCAATCCTTAATTGACTCAATCTTTGCAAAGTCCACGTGAATACCCTGGCTGTCAATAATGTGACCGAGAAATTGTACAGTGGAAATCCAGAAATCACACTTTGAGAATTTGGCATACAATTCCTCTTTCTTGAGCAATTCCAGAATCATCTTGAGATGTTTTTCATGTTCTTCTTTGTTCTTGGAGTAGATCAGGATATCGTCTATGAACACAATCACAAACTTATCCAAATATCGTTTACACACCCTGTTCATAAGGTCCATGAATACAGCTGGTGCATTTGTCAAACCAAATGGCATAACCTGGAACTCATAGTGTCCGTTACGGGTTCTGAATGCTGTTTTTGAGATATCTTCTTCTCGAACTCAAAGTTGATGGTATCCAGATCGAAGGTCGATCTTTGAATATACGCTGGAACCTTGTAGTTAATCGAATAGGTCATCAATCCTAGGAAGTGGGTATCGGTTCTTTACTGTTAGCTTGTTCAGCTCTCTATAGTCGATGCACATCCGGAATGATCCGTCTTTCTTATTTACGAATAGAATAGGGGCTCCCCATGGTGAGGAACTAGGCCTGATGAAACCTTTTTCTGAGAGTTCTTGTAGTTGTTCTGACAATTCTTGCATCTCTGAAGGAGCTAATCGGTATCGTGCTCGCGCTACGGGTGCAGCACCTAGAACTAAGTCAATTTGAAACTCTAGTTGCCTGACTGGTGGAAGTCCAGGCAAGTCCTTGAGAAAGACTTCAGGAAAGTTACGCACAATCGGCACGTCTTCTAGGCAATTTTCTTTAGGTTCCTTCTTTGTCTTCTCAACTTGCGCTACAAAGAGGAGACATCCGTCCTCAATGTACTTCTGAGCTTTGGTGCATGATATGATGTTTAATCGAGATGTATTCCTACAGTCGCTTCTATTTCCTAATACTTCCAATACTTCATTACCGTACGGTATTCGAACAATCTTCTCGTCGCAGATGATCACCGCATGGTGTTTAGATAACCAATCCATTCCAATAATAATGTCAAAACTGCCAAGTCTTACGGGCATAAGATCTATGTTGAACGGATGGTTTAACAGGTTTAGCGTACAACCTTGAATTATAGTGTCTACCCTTTCCACGTTACCATTAGCCAATTCTACGTCATAACCAATGCCTAAAGCTGTAGGGATGATGTCTAGCAACTGACTAAATGTGTTTGATATGAAACTCTTATCTGCCCCGGTATCAAATAAAATAGATGCATGGCGGTTGTTTAGAAGAAACGTATCCGTGACAACGTTCGGGTCCTCTGGTGCTTCTCTTCCTCCAACCATATACACTCTTCCTCAGGCATTCCCTGCATAACCCTGGTTTCCTCCAGCGGCTTGATTTCCATTGTTACCCTGGTTTCTCTGTTTCCTGCACTCTTGCTTGAAGTGTCCTTTTTCCCACAATTAAAGCAGGTAAGGGAAGATTTGTCCTTGAATGTAGGAGCTCTTTGATTAGTCATTGGTGCCCTTTGAGCAGTAGCAAGAACTGGTGCTCTGCAATTCCTGGTCATATGACCAATCTTTTGACAATTTCCACATTTCACGGAGCATGGTCCGTTGTGATGGAGTTTACAACGGTTACAAAGAGGAGCTTTTCCAGCATAGACCCTCTGGTCATTGGGTCCAGCAGAATAAACCTTAGCGACTTCCTGTCGTTTGTTTTGTTGATGGTTGGCTCTTGAGTTGTCCTCCCATTTTCTTTTGTTATCTCCTTTTTCTGCCATATCTTGGATCACCTGATCCATTAAGTTGTGAGAGATGGAGATTGCGTTATGTAAGTCATTAGGATTAGCAGCTAATATATTCCCTCTGATGTTCAAGGGTAATCCTGTGATTCAGTAGCAACCAATTCGGGACATAGTAATGCTAATTCTTGGAAACGTTGTGTGTACACCACAATGTTGGTGCCTTGAACCTTCAAGTTTCAAAATTCTGCTTCCATCTTCTTGACCTCAGTGCGAGGGAAATATTTATGGAGCATTAAAGTTTTGAATTGTTCCCACGCCATTGCGTAAGCAATATCCATTCCTGATAACTTCATGTAAGACTTCCACCAAGTTAAAGCACTGCCAGTCAAAGTATACGAGGCATGCTTAACTTTGGATTCTTCTTCGCAATTGAAGATGCGAAACACAATTTCTAACTTTTCTTGCCATCTTGCCAAGCGACAGCTCCCTCAGTACCTCCAAAACATCATGGATCACAAGCACGAAATTCCATGTATGTACAGGCCCGACTGACATTAGTGGGTCTCGCGGCTTTGTCACCGGTGTTAGTGCTTGATCCCACATTGGGAGCAGCTGCCATGGCTTCTGCCACCTGTTGTGCCACAAGTTGTGCCAAAGTTGGCTGGTTGACTACGTTTGGAGGGGAAGTGGCATTATTTGTGTTGCGAGTACGGTTTGATTTGCGTGGAGCCATTTGTCTACAAAAGAAAGTAACAAATGATGAGATTTTGCATAAGAGTATGAGAAGTCATCACATGAATGAGTAGCATCACAGTAGAGTATGAAAGAAATATTAAATCACAACAGAGAGATATGACAAAATGAGCTTGTTATAGATTAAAAGTCGGTTACAAGTTCTGAAAATTACAAGCTTATTGGAAAATACATTAGACACTAACCGAAAACTACTCAGTTTAGTAGGTACAGAAACGATACATGTGAATCTAAGATTAGTTACGTCCTCGACGTAAACGCCTAACTTCTGCCTCAAGCTCAAGTTGTGCAGCTTCCATGTCTGCGAAGCGTCTCTGGAACTCCTGGCACATCCTCATCTGAGTAGCTAACATGGCTTCTAAGACGGAAATCTTCTTATCCTGGTTTTTCGCCGTGTCTCTGGCTAACCATAGGGTCCTTTCAACGCCTTCTATTCTACCATGTACTTAAGTATGGTCTCTCCTCAAACAGCGGACTCTGGAATCCAAGTTTCTAAGTTCGTAGTTGTAAGTATCTTGCATCTGATCAACCTTCATCCCTAAGTCAAACACTTCTCGCCTCTCAGCATCTGCTCTCCTAAACAAAGTGTCAATGTTTCGATCATACCATTTGAAACGTGTTGGTTGTAGCCTTTCCAGCTGATCAGTGTGGGCGTCTAGTGTGCTGGCTTGCTGATGAAGAAGGGTCCATATCAAATTACGAGTACTTATAGTATAGTCAGGGGGATTAAGTGAGGATACATCATTTGGGATGTCTGGCATTGGGGAGTCTGGAACGTCAGATAGTGGAGAGTTTGGCTCAACATCTTTCCAATTTATCTCTTGGTGCGTTCCCCTCGAACTCTACCCAATTTCGAATGTAGTCGGACAACCATTAAATCCTTCATCTGAATAAGACTCAGTAGCTCTCCTAAGTGGAGGTGAGTGAGTAGGTGATGATGTGTTTAGAGTAAGTTCCATATTAGGTTGCGGTTGTGACACTTGCACATAGGGATCTTCAGCATCTGGAGTGATCTGAAGGGTAGGTGATGTGCGAGTAGCACGGAGAATAGTTTCAGTGGTATCAAATGATTTGGAAGACATGGTCTGTGACAAAGATGGTATACGTGTATAAGTATATAGAAAATACCTATAATCATTAATGTAAGGCTAGAAAGTGTTAGCCAAAATATAAGTACATACGTATATGTATACAGTTAACACAAAAGTGTGTGTCCTCAAAGTAGCACGTAAGTATATGCTAAGTATTAACACGAAGTATGTGTCCTAAAAGTAGCACGAAGTATATGTTAAACTTGCTAAAACAAATAAGTAAAGTAGCAAGTAAAGTGGAAAGTAAGGCAGGCTGGCACGTGGCGGTCATAGGTTGAGTTTTTGTAAAAAGCGGTTATAGTCTAGGTTTTATGTGTACCTAGTTCTATATAACCTTAGCTCTGATGCCAATCTGTAACACCCCCAAATCAGGTCGCAGCGGAAATAACATCTGGGGTGCTACGTAATTGGATCATAATACAAGTAATAGAGAACGAATTTATCAAATCCGTTTTAAAAGCTTCATTAATTAAAACATAAGTTTTACATAATTGAAATGCGGAAACAAGGCCCATTATTGTTTATTAGTTGTCCCATAGTATAAAAACCCTGGTCATGAGTGTTATGTGTACACTCCAAAAGTGTGCCTATGCCCCTGCCACACACTGCCTTGCATCATCATAAGTCAATCAACTAAACACCTGAGAAAAACATGCTAAAAGTCAGCTAAAAGCTGGTGAGTTCTTAGGTTTACATATATCAATAAAGTTGGACTAGTAAGTTCATGAGTTAACATTTCAAAGCGTCGAACGTTATATGAAAGTGCTATTACGCTACGCTAAGTTTCTCGTTACCGAAGCTACAACAGTTTGCATGCGTAGAGTGCATGTAATAACATGGGAAGAGTCCATGTAGTAATAAGCATGCGAAGAGTGCATGTAATAACATGGGAAGAGTCCATGTAGTAATAAGCATGCGAAGAGTGCATGTAATAACATGGGAAGAGTCCATGTAATAATAAGGCCCAGCAAGTGTTCTATCTCTAGTCACTTATAATTCGACATGGTATACATCCGTTTGTCCAATCCGGACTGTTGTATCCCAACACGGATGGAGGTGTCACCCTCAGTAGATCTATTTATATCACTCGTGCTTCCAGCAGGAATTAACTGTACATGAATCGGGGCAATGAATATAGTACTTAGGCCAGCAGGTAGTAGTTTTGTCAAACAAAAGCTTTGTTTAAATAGTCCAGAAAGTAAGCATGTTTCTCACCCCAAGTAGTCTAAAATGAGTAATAAAGTAATAGTGGGATATGACTCACCTTGAATGTAACTGTCAAGGTGAAATATGAAATCAAGTAAGTTATGGGAACGGCTCCAACACGAGTAATGAGTGTGAAGATGAGTAACGGATAACGTTTTAGTTTGTGATATATGTGTTTGATATGCTTAAAATGCTTAAAGTTCAAAAATAATATTATACATAATATTATCTTGTTTTTATGTCATTGATTCCATAATTATCGTTTCCTCGAAAGTCGTTGAATTAATACGTTAAGTTATTCGTTAAAAGTTCGTTATATAAATATAACCGTAACGAAAGTAATATACTTAAACGAATGATGGAAATGCACATGTTTAAATAAAAATGAGTAAGACATGAAATAGAAATGAATATATATAAATGTTACTGTTCAGCCCTTGTATTTACACAGATTTTACACTTTCTACCCTAACGGTGTAGGTTTTGCACCGTTAGTCCTCCATTAGTTATATGTTACATATTTTGTCCAAAAGTTTCCAAAATGACAATTTATGCTTCCTGTTTACTGTTTTAACCATTTCTAGCCTCAAATTATGAATTTGACAGTTTGGAACATAGTTATACGAAATTGACATATTTAACCCAAATAGTAAATAATGTTTGCAAATTTAGTTAAATTTTCACAAAAAGGATGCTATAAGTTTTCCGAAAGTTCCAACATTTTAATAATTCTTATTAAAGTCAATATGAACACTTATTCTCGAAAATAGCTTATTTTCCACTTATTGGGCCTTAACGAGATAATACAAAGGCCCAATAACACTTTACGAATCGTTGGGTTTAAAAATAGTTTGGGCTTTTCTTTGGGCTTATGTTATTGTCACAAAAACATGTTCAAGCAGCTTATAAGCACTGCTTATCGCAAGGGCTTATTAGGCTGCTTATTTGATTTAAGCCCAATCGACATTTATAAAGGATTTATAGAACTATTTAAGGTGCGTTAGATTTGGTCTTCGAAAAGGGCTTACATGAGCTTATTAAGGGAAACTCATAACAACAATATATTAGATGGTCTTATGGAGAATCGGTATGAACAATAAAAACAATATGTTGTATATATGTATTCGATTATATGTAGGTTGTTTATAGGTCGATCGATACATGGTACATAAATGTAAAAATGACATATACAATGTGATATGATTATGCGATGCGATATATGAATAAAATGGGTTTCGAAATGAACTGAAATGAATAAGTAAATTTCGAATAGATGAGTAACTTGTATTTCTAGCCATCCATGAAGGAGGTCATTGATTATAAACATAAAAATAAATAACGAGAAGCGATATAATGCATTAAAAGTAATATACGTTCGAATAAAACATATGTAAAGATGCATGATATATTGAAATTTAGTATAACGAGTAGGAAGTGAGTTAAAAAGACTTACAACACCTTAAATGGTGGTGAGTACTCGTTAGGAAGGACAAGAATTCGGATAGGTTGTATGTTACTCGTAAAAGTGATCACGTGGTGATCGAATGAGGCATTTTTCGACTTGAACAAGAGTTCTAATGGTGATAGAATTTCCTCCTGTTCTTGAGGGTTCGGATTAGGGAGAGAATACTTGAAAATATGTGTGTGTGAGTATGTTTTAAGTGTGAAAGGGTGTGTGTATGCATATCGATATATATGCATGTATGAATGATTTTTATTGTTTTATATTAAGCAAGTTGTAGATTTAGATTCTCTTAACAGAGATTTCATGAGATATTTAGAAGATAAGATGGACTAGTACTCGAGTATGAAGGCATTAGGAGGGGGGTTGGCTAGCTTGTTTCGGTTATGATCAAATTGGGTATGTATATATCTCGTACGGCATGTGAAAGGGTCCAAAACGTTTTCTAACGTGTCCAAAACATTATGAAGTGAAGTAAATGAGGTTGTGAGCTTGTATTCGATCAAGGGAAGTTAAATGAGCTAGGTAAAATTAAGTTAAGGTCGATTTACATAAAATGTGCTAACTTGTAAATGTGGTCGAGTGAGACTAACTTTGAGCCTCGTTTTGTGACCAAATGTTCGAAATGGAATGTGAGCTTGGTCGAACCTGATTCTATGGTGCATGATGATTCAATTCATGTCAAATGTTGTATATGTTATATGTCGAAATCACAAAATAAATGAGTCAAGCTTGGTATGTTCTAATCCGAGTTAGGAACAAAAGGAAAATGAATATTGAGTTGGACCATGAATAGTAACAGGCCAAATAGTTGGGCCAGAATGGTAACAAGGATCCGTTTGGTTTATAATTAGTTTAAGGGATTTTCGTGGTCCGTGTGTGAGCTCGTTCCATTGTATTGTAATCATGTATCAATGTGTTTGTGTTATCGAAGTGTGATAACGTAATTAAATGAGATAACCTCTCATTAACAAGTGTCAGAAAATAAATAATGCACATTTTCTGATAATCAATCATAATTATGAAATGGAAATTTACCATTTGTTACATCCTGGACTTCGAATAACCAATAAAAAGATGATACTATGGAAGGGCCTCGACCTTCTTTCGAGTCTGGAAACTGAGGAACTTCCGTTTGAAGCCTAGATCGTTCTCCATCCTCGTCACCTTATCTTATCTACAGCCGTTGACTCTTGGGGAAGAATTATGTGAGAGTGACGGGAAGCATCGGGAATGGAGAAAGCATATAAATCCATGGATGGTGATGGTGATGATTCGTTTTCTGGGTGGTTGGAGTTGAAATCCAAAGGGAGAAAACGTTAAGGATTGTGGGTATGTTTGTGACTGGGCGGCGATACAGAGAAAGAAAGGATAAGAAGAAAAGTTTATTGGGTTTGTTTTATTATAATAAAGTGAGTAAATTGCAAAATCGTCCTTGTGGTTTGGCCAAATTGCATGTTTCGTCCCTGTGATTCATTAAATGCAAAAATGGTCCGGATTTGGCACTGTTTCATGCACTTTTGGTCCCCCATGTTTACTGGCGTTAAGTGAGTTCCGTTAGCACTTACACGTTAGCCCTTTTGGCAAACGATCGTTGCAGCTCCCATCCTTTAAACTAACGGCCAAACCACAAGGACGATTTTTGAAATTTACTCTTTTTTTTCGATTTTTATTTTTTAAATTTTTTTTCGTTCGTTTTTTTCTGATTTTTTTTGAAATTTTTTTCGTCAAAAAAAAAAATTCAAAATAAAATTTTCAAATATCGTATAATTTTTTTTTTTTTTTTTTTGAAATTTTTTTTTCTTCGTCCGTTTTTTATACGATTTGTTTTTTATTTTTTTTCGTCATGTGACTTTTTTCGAAATTTTTTGATTTTGGAAAAAAGTTTGTTTTTGGAAAAAAAAAACACTTTTTTGGCACAAAAAGTTTTTTTTGGAACATATAAAAAACATATACGTTTTTATATGTTCTAAAAAAATGTTTTTATACGTATAAAAAAAGTATAAAAAACGTATAAAGAGCTTAAAATTTTTATAAAAAAAAACGTATATAAAAACATATAAAAAATGATTTTCGTATATAAAAAATGTTTTTCATATATAAAACTTTTTTTTATATAAAAATGTTTATATATTAAAAAAAATTTATATAAAAATGTTTTTTATATAAAAAAAGTTTTTATATACGAAAAATGTTTTTTTAAATAAAAACGTTTTATATAAAAAACTTTTTTCGTATATAAAAACTTTTTTATAAACTATTTTTATATAAAAAAGATTTATATAAAAATATTTTATATAAATACGTTTTATATAAAAAAAACATTTTTATATATAAATTTTTTATATAAAAAACGTTTTGTATAATTAAAATCTTTATATACGAAAAAAAAATTTTGAAAAAAAAACGGACGAAAAAAAATTCGAAAAAAAAGAGTAAATTGCAAAAATCGTCCTTGTGGTTTGGCCGTTAGTTTAAAGGATGGGCGCTGCAACGATCGTTAGCCAAAAGGGCTAACGTGTAAGTGCTAACGGAACTCACTTAACGCCGGTTAACATGGGGGACCAAAAGTGCATGAAACAGTGCCAAATCCGGACCATTTTTGCACTTAATGAATCACAGGGACGAAACGTGCTATTTGGCCAAACCACAAGGACGATTTTTGCAATTTACTCTAATAAAGTGTAGTTGTGTACCCCGTGTCCCGTTGAGCTGGGGTGAAATCGTGTTTCCCCGGTTTGATATAAACGTGACAAATAAAATTTCAGAAACGTTTTTATAAAACTGGCATAAAAATAAAATTTATCGACTCTGTAAATAATTCATAAGGTTAACCGTTACTAATATGGTGTCGGTACGCGTGTGGTATCGTTTTTCAGGAAAAGTGAGATAACCTCTCGCTTTTATTATGTTAAAGTCTGTAAATGTGAGAAAGTGGAAAATTCACTGTTTCTGGTGAGATTAAATAGTTTTGTGAGTTACTGTATGTTACAGTGTGCGGGTTTGCTTCCCGTAATAGTTATGTAAGCACATAAATGCTTAATCTAATAGTTAAGTAATAATAAATTAACATTTATTATTAAAATATTAGTGAAAAATTACCGTTTGTCACAAGTCTTTTGCAAAATGACCCTTTTTACCACATTTGAAACATTCAGTGGTTTCATTTGCTTTTGCTTTAGAAAAGTTTGACTGATTTCTTTTGATAAAACGTTTAGAATTAGCAAGGAGTGCCCTTTCTTGAAATTCAATATGCAAGTCATTAAGGTACTCCTCACTGGTTCTCTCATCAGCCTCATCATCAGAATTCTCTTGAAAATCCTACACAACACCATTAGAATAAAAGGCAGTGGATAAGGGTAAGGTTGTCAGGGCCTTTTTGGTCTCAAGAGCTTTCTTTGAGTCTGGGTATCTCCTTGAGATTAAGTTGTCCTCATAGACAAACTTCTCATAGATATCAAGGAGCTCAAGATTTTGAATGTGATTAGCATTCCTAAGACCCTGAGAGAAGTTTAACCACTTCTCAGGGAGACTGTTGACAAAGCCAACATTGATTTCATGCTTAGACAAGACTACACCATCATTTGATAGTTCATTTATCAAGGTTTTGTATCTAGTATAGGTCTGAGAGAGACTTTCAGAGTCTTTGGCCCTGAAAGTGTTATACTCAAGTTTCAGGTCCATAATCCTGTTTTCCTTGGTATCTGAGGGACCATCAAAGCTGTGAACCAAGTCAAGCCAAGTTTGTTTGGATGTTGTACAGTTAATGACTGATTCCATTGTATTGTTAGGGAGACATGATATAATGATGCTTTTCAGGCGTTGGTCTTGGTTAACCACCCTTCTCTCATCAATAGTCCACTGAGCTTCAGGTTTAGGTAAACCTACAGCAGTCTTGGGGACAAAGGGACCTTCATTGATACATGTGATGTAGTATGGTTCCATACCAGTCAAGTAGCAAAGCATACGCTTTTTTCACTTGCTAAATTTACCAGCTTCTAGTCTAGCAGCAACAGCTGAATAGCTTCCTCCCTTTTTGTCAACTAGCTTGGGTACATTACTATCAGCCATGGTAGGATCTTGGTTTTAAAAACCTTTTGAGCACTCTTTAGTTTTGAAAGATTTTATAAACCAGAGGCTCTGATACCACTTGTTGTTCCCCTTACACAATTAGAATTAACTACAAAGTTAAGCTAATCGTGTTCCATGACTAAGTAATGTATTGATTAACTAAACAAAATAAGTAAAACGTAAATGATAAAGACAAGAGTTTTTCAACGTTTAAATTCTTATTAGAAGTTAATCAAAAGAATCTATACCCAAGTGTTTGCGGAAAAAACACTTGGGATTGAAATGACAAGTATGGTGTTGTCTCCTCATTAAACTTAAGCTAAGCTTAAGTGGCAACTATAAGGAACCACTGAGCTATCTCAGGGACTAGGTTGCTCTTTGGGGGAGTAAAAATGGTTTGTGAATGTCTAAGCATTAATTGCACAAACTTGTCCACTTTTACTCCCTTATGAACCTATTTACAGACAAGTATAAAAGAGCACCCGTGACTTAAAAGACAAAAGAATGACCTAAGCTAATCAGGACAAAATACTGGTGTATTTTGTCCCTGTTACAAGAACCTATTTTGGGTATAAGACAATTGTGCTTTCTGAGTAACAGTGATGACATTGTTCTTGTTCTAAAGCCTTTCAGGGAAAGTTTGACTTTGGCCTGATAAGGAATTCTCCTTATCACTTCAAATCTTTCCCGCCTTGTCCCGCCCTTCTTTCAGTCTTCAGGTTTTTCAGTCATGGTCTTCAATCTTCATTCTTCATAGTTGTTGAGGAGATTGGGGTTCAGTGAGTTATTGTCATCACTCACTGAACCCATTATCTTATTCTTTGGCTTAGGTGACACTCAGGGAGTTCCGCCTCACTAAATGGTGAATCTTTCTTCTTAGACTCGTCCTAGGCATCTTGAAGATAACTCACTGAGTGACTATTCACTCAGTGACTTGAGAGCATTCAAGGTTATTTGACACTTAGGATAATTTGTATTCAAATCCTTGTTTCAGAACGTTTGGGTACTGAATGGACCCAACAGAAAGAAGAGGAGGATGTATAAAGAAAGAAGATGAAGTGTGAAATAACAAATATACCTTCACGTGGGTTTCACGTGGGGTGACTTAACGAGTGTTAGTGACGGTCGTTAGTTAGAGGGACCAACGACGGATAACGTTTGTCAGTTAAGGATAAATGACGCATTTTTTTAGGTCAAAGAACGAAAGGCTACGGTCAACACAAACCACAAGGACGAACGGTATAATTTACTCTATATAGAATATGACAACCATTTACCACAAACTGGGTCCCGTAGTATTATATTATTTACACTTGTTGCAAGGGTAATAGAGTATATATATCTGCATTGCACATCTATTTTTTTTTTTTTTTAACGGTGACTTTCATTTTTTGGATTAGAGTCGCATCCGTCATTTCGGCAGGCCCTCATCCTCCACATACCCAGACTATGTTGTCTTAACCGGGTCCACGCTGGCATAGTGGGGATTTTTAACGATGTCCGCCCGGAAACCGTACCGCTTCCACACGAGTATAATTCGCTGGAGTAACGGCCAGATGAAAATCGGGGCCGGCTCGGATTCGAACCTGCGCAACTATTGGCTTACAGGCTCTCCTTTTCATTGCCTAATATCAATAGAGCTTATGGTCCACAAGTGAGGACTTAACTTTACAATATATGCTCAACTGAATTAATTGTTTCCTCCTAATTCGTTGTCAGCCACATTTAAAAACCATATTTTGGTTAGGTACAATGTGATTATATCTTTTCGAAGATCGCCCCCTAAATTAACAGGCATTGACTCAATTTAAAAATGTTACGTGATATTCTAGCTATTTGTCTAAATCTTTTCTTAAGGATTATTTTAGTGCTAACATAGTGCATTTATCCGCTTACATAACGCATCTGCAATTAAATTATATTATATCATTATGAAAATGATTAAGGTTTTTATAATTGAAACTAGTTTTAGAACCCCGTGCATGCACGAGATTTTGGGATAGATTTTTGTTACTAACAATTTTCACATATTGTGTATTAACATTGCTAAATGAAGACATGAAGTCTTCCCATTAATGAAGTATTTTAAAATATAACCCAACTTGTAAAAATATTAATGAATTATCAAATTTTATGATGTATAATAAAATTCAAGTAACAAAACAAGAAGTGTTCATCTTGTTATTATTATTATTATTTTTAATCTTAAAGGATTCTGTTAATGCATCCACTTTACAATTCTTGTATATACTCTTTGATACCTATAACAAATAAAGATAAATTGTTTTGGGTTTTATTGTACATGAACATGACTAACGCAATCGGAAGGCTAAAATTGGGCTATTATAATTTATTAACGTGAACTGATTTAGGTATACTTGTAATGTATGCTAACCTAAAAAACATGCATGTAATGAATAATTGTGGACCAACTATAAATGGTTAGAAACCGAAAAAACCGAACCGAAACCGATAATAAACCGAAAAAACCGAACCGCCAAAAACCGAACGGTTTCGGTTTTGGGATCTATAAAAACCGAACATTTTGGTTCGGTTTCGGTTTTAGCCAAAAACCGACCCAAACCGAACCGTGCACACCCCTAATTGTGGTTGTGTATCATACGTATATTAGTCTCTGATATATCTATAACAAATAAAGATAACTTGTTTTGGGTTTTATTGTACGTGAACATGACTAACGCAATCGGAAGGCTAAAATTGGGCTATTATAATTTATTAATTACGTGAACTGATTTAGGTATACTTGTAACGTATGCTAACCTAAAAAATATGCATGTAATGAATAATTGTGGCTGTGTATCATACATATATTAGTCGTATGATACATATCATATGACTAATAATAAAATTGATACATGTGTTTTTTTATATGAGTTTGATCAAATTGAAGTCAATTTTGACTTTTATTGGCGAGTCAGAAAGCTCGCTTTTAAATTGACCTCTTTCATCGGTAAATGAAAAAAATTCATTTTCTTATTTTCAATCTTTCTCTTATTATGTAATAGACGACTATAATTGGACAAAAACAAAAACACATGAAGTCAACATATGTTATAATATTACGTTGGTTGCTATATTTTGTTCACACTTCTAAGAGCGTTAGGTATGATAACGCCCCACCCGGCGTTATGCCTACGCGGCTGGGCAACAGTTTCCCCGAAAGAAGTACATCAGGCAGTTGTTTCTGGACTCAAGTGATGTTGATATGGAAAATAGCAATATTGTCTCATATGATCAGTATTTGATAGCAATCAACTCTCCTGATGTATCAAATGGTGAATCCTTTGTCAATAATGATGTGTGTGCTATTGAGTAATGAATGTGCTTAGATAATGGGGTTGTGTAGATAATGCATGTGGTACCATGAGAACCAATTGCCTGTCCTGATGATAACTTGATCACTAGACTAAACATCTATAAAGAACAAGTTGCTATGTATGAACAGCGTGCTAAGTTTGAGCTTAATGATCGTGAGCAGAATTAGAAGGTCAAATGAGTACACTTATTAAAGAGTCTGAGTGCGAGAAGAAACATTAAATTAGAGTTGAGTTCTTTGAAAAGTCAACTAGAGGTCTGTCAAACAGAACAGGAAGCACAAAAGTGTGTAACCACACTTAAGCAAGAATTCAAAACAAAAGAAAACAACTCTTTTAAATGATTTCTCTAAACTCAAGACGTTAAAAAATAAGCTTGAAGATAAGTTGTACACACAAAATCAAAACTATTACAAACTGCTCAAATGATTCTATAAGCACAGAAAGTTGAGTGATTAAGCACAGTAAATCATGATAGGTGAAACCTAAGTTCAACCATCCTTAGGGACATTGCAAGTACTTCAACCAGCCCTATATGATGGTAATGTGATGCTTAATGCCTATTCATGACCAACCTGAGCATATCTACACTGATGAAGAGGATGAGTTGAGTGATAAAACGAGGGAAAAATGAATGTGAAAATGAGGGATCCTGAGTGCATAGCCAGATGAATAATAATCAAACCCCATGATTATTATGAAGAAAATCGTTTGACTGTGTTTGCTCCTCAAATGAAGTTAACACCTGAGCAGATATTTTGGAAACAAGATAATGAAAAACTTAAGGTAGAAAAAACTTAAGGCCAACACCCCCCTCATTAGAAAAGTTGCGTCCATAACGGTGTATCCATCCCAATACACTAGGATACCTGGTGCCTTTGTCTCTTCCAATGAATGCAAAACCTTTATTGCTTATATGTGCTTTGGCAACTGTTTGCTGATTTTGTTAAAACATGTAAGAAGAGAATCACACCAACCGGCATTACTGAGGGGGAAGGTGTTTTGAACATGCAAAAAGGTGTTACTTAACTGAGGTCATGCCATTCTTTAAACTACTTAAAGGAACACTTTGAAGGGTTGCAAACTGCCCTTAAGCCGAAATAAATGAAATGAAAGTAGTGTTTAAAGATATGGAAAATGTAGGTGAATGAACATGCAATAGAACTTAAGAGTCGAGAGATTGAAAGAAAAAACATACTCATCATTAATGACAACTTGATTGCTAAATGTATTGACAAGATGTATTTTTACTGTCATGATTCTGCATTGTCTGCTTGTCAATTTCATGAGTATGCTATTGCGTTAAATGTCACCCAGAATTGTGTCGTTGAGCCTTGAGGGGAGAGATTTGAAATTGCTTGAAAAAATTCAAAATGATGACCCATGATACATGGTTAAACGTTTTTCGAAACTAGAAGTTGATTATCTGAACTTGCAACTTATACATCAACACTTAGAAGAAAAATGCAAAATATCATAATGTCAAGACATCACGGATGCTCCTGAGTTTGATACATATTTTGAATTAAGCAAACGTGATGAATCAATTCAAGCTCACACGAAACACGATTCGACTGCTGAGGGCCCAAATTGCCAAACTGAAATCCTTAACAAGCATGAAGTATATGGCACCAATAAACCTTCGTCTTCAGATTCTCAGAATTTTCAATATCAAAACACCATAAATAAGTTACATTACGGAAAATGAGTGTTATCGAGAAGAAAATTCAAAGGTCAAACACTTTCAAAGAGTTATATGATTCTATTAAAGTTACAAGAAGCAATCATTAATGATCAAATAACCTCTTTGACAAATGAAATTGAGAATCTTAAGGCTCGGGTGAAAGGTAAAATGCCATGCACCACTTGTAATTGTGATACACCAAAGGCTACTGATTGTAAAAAGTATGATGTTGATGTTGGGCGTATTCCGTTTAAGCTTAGAAATAACAGCCTTGCCCATCAAACATATCTAGATCATCTTAGAGAAGGTCTTGATCACACTTGTGAGGTAGTTGAAGAGGTAGGAATGATAAGCCACTTGATCAAGCAGTTGTCTATGCATGCAAAACTCACGAAAAGGATTCAGGAAAACTTAGAATATGCCATAGGCTCAATTCCTAAGTTTAGAGGCCATAGAGATAGATCTGTTGCATCATCATCCAATGTTGTGAACAAGCATGTAGCCTTTGACCTACCACCCAAAACATCAGAACCCAACACATCATTATCAGGAAGGCATGTGACAGAAAAACAAACTAATGTTACCTTCGATGCTTCTACAGGAGTAAAAAGTGACACCCAAGCTAGCGGGTCAAGGTCTAGAGGAAATGAAAGAAAGGATATGACTGCGCAGCTAAGAATGATCTCTTGAAGAATGTAGAAGCCCAACCTAGGAACAATAAGTTACAATGAGTGGATGAATCGTGTTGATTCTAGTATCAAAAGTACTGTAATTAATTCGAATTCTAATGCTATCTGTAAAACTTGCGACAATTGTTTAATTTCTGCTAATCATGATGAATGTGTTGTGTCTTTCCTGATGTCGTCTGCATCATCCCATGTTAAGAATGGTTAGGATAACTGAAGCATGCAAAAAGGTTTGGAAAGCAACAGGAAAAACATTTGCTAGCATAGGCTATCAATGGAGACCCAACTGGAAGGAAATTCAATTTAGGAAAAACAGTGCACGTTACTAAAATGAATATGCATAAAATTGTTAAACGTTAAGGAATGGAGACCCACTGGAAGGAAATTCAATTTAGGATACAGAGACATTACCTAAAATGAATATGCATAAAATTGTGGAAGAATAAGGAATGGAGACCAATGGTAGAATATTGCCTTTAGAATCACAATGCCTTACAACTAGGTCTTGTCCGTCTCAAGTTCTGTCTCACAGTAAAGATAGTAGAATCTGTGAAATCTGTGGTTCCTGAATATGTGTGTGCTGACCAAATGGACCCCAATTGCACTTGGGATCCACATTTTTCAGTCATCCTTGTTGTCTGGTTTCAAATGCAGGTCGTAACAAATCGTCCTGTGGTATTTGGACTCGGCTGCTCAAAACATATGACATGGAGATTCGCTCACGGATCAAGAACTTCGTGAAAAAGTTTATCGGGACAGTTAGATTTGGGAACGACCACTTTGGTGCTATTATGGGTTATGGAGATTATGTGTTTGGTAATAGTGTAATCTCAAGGGTATATTATGTGGAAGGACTAGGACACAATTTGTTTTCTGTGGGTCAAATTTTGTGATTTCAGATCTGGAAGTGGCTTTCAGAAAGCATACATGTTTCGTCAGAGAATTGGATGGTTTAGATCTCCTAAGGGCAGTCGGGGCACAATTTATTACACCATCTCAATTGAAGAAATGTTGATAGTCCTCTCAATATGCTTGCTTTCTAAAGCCTCTAAAACAAAATCATGGCTGTGGCATCGTCGTTTGAACCACTTGAACTTCGGTAACATAAATAATCTTTCCGTAAAGATCTTGTTAGAGGGATGCCCAGACTGAAATATGAGAAAGATCATCTCTGCTCTGCATGTCAACTGGGTAAAAGCAAGAAACAAACCCACAAGCCTAAAACCATCAACACCAACTTGGAAGTTCTTCACACCCTCCACATGGACTTGTGCGGTCCAATGAGAATACAAACCATAAATGGAAAGAAGTATGTTCTGGTGATAGTAGATGATTATTCTCGGTTCACATGGGTAAAGTTTTTGAGAACCAAGGACGAAACTCCAGAGGTTATCATTAAACTGATAAAACAGCTGCAAGTAAGGCTAGATAAAACTGTCAGAATCATCTGCACAGATAATGGTACTGAGTTTGTTAACCAACAACTCCGTAATTTCTATGAAAGTATTGGCATCACGCATCAGAAAAGTATCCCTCGCACGCCTCAACAGAACGGGGTGGTTGAACGAAGGAACCGTACTCTGGTGGAGGCTGCAAGAACCATGCTTATATTTTCAAAGACACCGATGTTTCTCTGGGCAGAAGCTATTGCAACAGCATGTTACACTCAAAACCGATCCCTAATTCATCCGGTTCATGAGAAGACTCCCTTCGAGTTAATTCATAACAAGAAACCAGATCTTTCCTTTCTGCGTGTGTTTGGTGCTCTTTGCTATCCAACTAACGATAGTCAAGACTTGGGAAAGTTAAGAGCTAAAGCAGATATAGGTATTTTCGTTGGATACGCACCAGACAGTAAAGGGTATCGAATCTACAATAAAAGGACCCGTAAAATCATGGAAACCATTCATGTTACGTTCGATGAGCTGAGTGAGCTACCTGTTTCAGGACAAATCAGTTCTGGACCCGATCTTCACCTTTTGTCTCCTGGACCCATTAGTTCAGGACTTGTACAGAATTCCACGCCTGCAGATTCTTATGTGCCACCTACATGTGAGGAGTTGAAGAAAGTTATTCGATCCCATGTTTGATTGAATACTTTGAGCCAACAAATGGAACCATCCCGAGTGAATCAGCTGTAATTCCTATGGATGAGGTTCAAGTCCCACAAGATTCAGAAGGACCTGCAGCTTCAGTATCAGTCAGTCACAATGCTCCTGCTGCCAGTCAATCGCCCTCGTCATCAAACACTCAAACTTCTCCAGTCATGCAAGAATCTTCAGATAATAACTCTTTGGAAGTTAATCCTTTTGCTCATGTTGAGAGGCTCCTTTTGAAAACATCTTTGCTCCTGAACATTCATCAGACACATCCTTACTTGAAGATCACAGCACTGCTTCGTTGTTCACAAACCATCAACCTCACGACCATCTCAGGAAATGGACCAGTGATCATCCAATCGACAACATCATAGGCAATCCCTCACGTCCAGTATCCACTCGTAATCAACTAGCCACTGATGCACTATGGTGCTTCTTCAATTCCGTACTGTCTAAAGTTGAACCAAAAGATGCCAAAGAAGCAATGACTAAAGATTGCTGGTTCCAGGCTATGCAGGATGAAATCCATGAATTTGATCGACTTGAAGTATGGGAATTAGTGCCTCCTCCGGAGCGTGCAATGATCATTGCTTTAAAGTGGATCTTCAAAGTGAAGCTTGACGAGTATGGTGATGTCTTAAAGAACAAGGCACGGCTAGTTGCTAAAGGGTTTAGACAAGAAGAGGGCATTGATTTTGAAGAATCGTTGCTCCGGTTGCTAGAATTGAAGCTATAAGAATCTTCCTAGCTAATGCGGCTAGTCGTAATATGATAGTCTACCAGATGGATGTCAAAACGGCATTCTTGAATGGTGACTTAAAGGAAGAAGTTTATGTGAGTCAACCTGAAGGATTCGTGGATGCTGAACACCCTACTCATGTTTACCGCTTGAAGAAGGCTCTTTATGGGCTAAAACAGGCGCCAAGGGCATGGTACGATACATTGTCCAAGTTCCTCCTAGCAAACAGATTCTCCAAGGGTGTTGTTGATCCTACACTATTCACCAGGAAATCAAGAAACCATCTACTGCTAGTTCAGATATATGTAGATGATATCATCTTTGCTTCAACAGATCCTGGTGAATGTGATAGTTTCTCAAAGGAGATGAATTCCAAATTCCAAATGTCCATGATGGGACAAATGTCATTCTTCTTAGGACTACAAGTTTCTCAAAGTCCCGGAGGCATATTCATCAATCAATCTAAATACGCCAACGAGATCCTGAAAAAGTTTGGATTCCACTCAAGTGAACTGTTGACACTCCCATGGTTGATAGAAACGAAGCTGGATGAGATCCTTCAGGGATTCCAGTTGATATCACACAGTATCGAAGATGATTGGATCTTTGATTGTACATCCGGCTAGCAGACAGATCTTCTGTTTGCTGTGTGTATGTGTGTCGGTATCAATCCAGACCAACCAAGAAGCATGTTGAAGCAGTGAAAGGATCTTCCGATATCTTCAAAGGCACGGTTCATATGGGTCTCTGGTATCCTAAGGACACTGCAATGGAGTTGTCGGCATACGCAGATGTGATCATGCGGGATGTCAAGACAACTCGTCGAAAGTACTTCAGGTGGAGCTCAATTTTTAGGGAAAAGTTGGTTAGTTGGTCTTATAGAAGCAGATGAGTACTTCCAAATCATCTACTGAAGCTGAGTACATTGCTATGTCTGCTTGCTGTGCACAAATCCTTTGGATGCGATCACAGCTTTCGGACTATGGATTCTCATACAACAATAATTCCCCTATATTGTGATACAAAAGCGCCATTGCTCTTTGTTGTAACAATGTTCAGCACTCCAGGTCAAAACACATCGACATCAGGCATCACTTCATCAGGGAACAGGTGGAAAAAGGAATTGTGGAGCTATACTTCGTGAGGGACAGAGTTTCAGTTAGCTAGACATCTTCACCAAGGCCCTCCGAAGAGAAAGGTTTCAGTTTATTCTCCCACGCACTTGGCATGAAAAGCATGACTCCTGAAACCTCAAGTGTCTTCAGGAAGAAAGGAGGAGTAAAGGATTGTCTTCTTATTTCCTTGTACATAGTTGTATATACTTAAATCAAAAAGAAAAATACAAAATATAAACCTATAAAAACCATAAAATCGAAAAAAATCACAAAATACCAAAAAAAGTTCTACCTAGGCATGTCTTCTGTTTATCGATATA
Source organism: Artemisia tridentata subsp. tridentata (assembly GCA_021014915.2). Lineage (NCBI taxonomy): Eukaryota > Viridiplantae > Streptophyta > Magnoliopsida > Asterales > Asteraceae > Artemisia > Artemisia tridentata. The sequence goes on from CP139507.1 coordinate 400,774,596, forward strand.
ACATTTACGTATCTAGAAATGTCATTTCAACAATGGCATCGGATTCTTAAATGAAGCTCGAGCAGAGTTATATAATCAGTTAAAAACTGTCTTAATGGCTTGCAGTTACTTCATTCTGCAACCCCGCACTGTACATTGGGGAAAGCATGTCGCCAAAAAGACAGCTGTTTCTCCATCCGGGTGTGTTCACCTGGGCATGGATTACTTTATATCCTTGTTCTCCCGACTGATGTACGTTTCAGTGCATCAACTTCGTATATAAGAAGAGAAGTCTTCTTTTCATCAAGATTCTCTATCTTGTTAGATCCCTCAGAGAGTCTTGATGTTACACAGGTGGTTAAAATGAACTAAATTTTCACAAATATCGTCGCTCAATTGATTCAGACTACAGCTCTTTTATGGAAAAACGGGTCATTAATTGAGGGGGAGCATATTTTGTTCAAATTTCCGACACCTTACCAAATTTGTGCAACATCAGCAGTGACTACTCTCTCGTTGTTTCAGGGGGGACATCGTATGCTCCTAAATCAGAATACATTTTAAACCTGACCCACATTTTCTCCCGAATTTTTCTAAACGTATTTAAATCAATTGGATCACAAATCTCAAATGGTTTGAAATTTTGATCGGGGGAGAGAATGTGATTTAAATAGGAAATTCTGATAAAATGTGATGATTTGGCAATTAATGTAAGCTCTCCCGTATGTGCTAAACCATTTTGCATATCAAGGCACATATTGAGGGGGAGCAAAATGTTTTGGTCATAATGCAAGCTCCTCCATATGTACGAAAATCTTTCTTATTCAATGCACATATTGAGGGGGAGCAAATGGTTTTACAAAACAAAGGATTTGGCATCTAATTGTGACCCGTGACTTAGAATTAACATTGAATTGACGATACTGGAACTGTCATCAATCGAAGGATTCATCTTGGCGGGTAATAATTTCAAGCTGGTTAACCAGTGATGTAAGCGTGTCTCGAAAAAGATGTATCTGAGTAGGCTGTACATTCGAGAAACTTTCTATGGACTTGACCAGTTTAGGGTAATAATTTCAAGCTGGTCTAACAGTGATGTAAGCGTGTCTCGAATCGGTCATGTTCACTGAAAAGTGGTTCAATTCAAAAAGTGCAAGCTTCACCCGACATGTGCAAATTTATAAAAACAATCAACGAGCACATGTTGAGGGGGTAGCATTTGAAAAAAAATATATTATATATATAAAACTCTCAAGTGTTTGCAAAAATGTGTTTCAGAATCATGAACACTTGGAGAGACTTTTTCAAAGATTTGGTTTGGCAATCGTGGATGAATACCAAAGGACGACTTTTAATTATGCATGGAGTTATAAGGATGGTTAGGTTAGGCTCAAGTTCCCACGATCCCGCCAGAGGCCGGAGGGATCTACCAGGGACAATCCACTAGTTAGTGTAGAAGTCCTTAGGTATGATTAAAAAGGAGAAAAGTGTGATTAAGGGAGAGTGCCGACTGAGATGGAGCTAGCACTGGAACTAACCCAACAAGGGTACTAGTATAGGAGAGTCTCGGTAAGCACTGAAGGGGTTGAAGAATGAAAAAGAATTGTAAAGATAAAGGGTGAAAAGAAATAGCCCTCCTTACAACTTAGGCAGAAACCGGGTCAATTACATATGCTGTCAGAATCAATTAGTTGATTGCTGGCATTGAAGACAAAGTATCATGAACCCAGTGATACGCTGCCACAACCCTCACTAGCCACTCAAGGTCCCTCAAGGATTCTTGTTTCAATTGTCACGGAGTTCAATTACATTCCTATCGTCTCTCTCACTCCGAGTTAGATGATATTGAATAGGTGCAGTTTTCTTAGCCTCCGTCACTAAATCAAACGCACAATAGAGTCTAGAGCCACGAGATTACATAATAGATCTCATAGGGACACGAATTATTCTACACTGGTTGTTCAACATTAAGGACACCTGTTGTAATCTCATGAGTCCTACGCAGATCTTAGCAATCTGCCAGAACATTTATGAGGGAATTTACTTATGTATATTCTCAATGATTGAATGGAAATTCCTGCCAGGGTCAACATCAAGCAGCCTGAAAGCAGGTCACTTCGGTAATTCCTCGTGGATTACGCTTGTGGTCGCGGCGGTTTCACCGGTTTACAGTCGTGGTGTGATCTCCAGCGACTCACCTAATCGTTGATTTACTACGGTAAAATCTTAAAAGCCCTCTGTGGGTTTTCGATTAGGAACGGTCTTAGTAAGGATTAGAGAGAGTTTCACACTATGCTGGTTGACTGTCTCGAGTCCAAACTTGTAAGTACGGTCGAATTATTGCTAACTGTCGTATGCATGAACTTCTGGCGATTGTAGCTGTGGAAAGCTGTAGCTGGTTGCTGTTGTAGCTGGTTGCAGAAAAGATGCCAATCCATCACCACATGTTCAACCACATCATCATCAAAGAAGTCATGATCGACTAAAAGAACCTTCAACACAGCTTATGCTAACTCTGATGCTGAGATCATGACCATATCGTGTGTGAGCATGTCGGCTCTAAGTATATTTCATTCACATGGAGTTATTACTACAGAAAGATGACTTGGAGACTCAAGTGGGATGATTACGTTCAGAGATTATTCAAAATTAATCCATGACAAAAGAGAAAGTCATCTTCAGATCACTGATGTTTGCACAGCAATCTTTGACATTGAAGATTCAATGGTACGAGCTTGATGTCAAGATCCAAGGAAGAAGTGCTGAATTTCAGAACATTACTTCTGGGGTGACCTCCCTTAGGGGGAGATTGTTAGGAATATGAATATTCAGCAGAAGACTCGGTCACCCCGAGTACTTATTAGATCATCATAGCTCATTAGATTATCAGTAATATTATTAGTAGCTTAGTTATTAATTACTATTGTGGAGTGGGTCGGGTCTTTACCCTCTGTCAGCTCGCTCCACAGTCCACTAGGGACATAATATGTAGTAGTATATATATCCCTTCCCACACAAGGGAAGGGTTGGACCTTTTCAATCTAATATATCACAAGTTCATTTCTCTCTCTAAAAGGCTCCCACTTCTCTCTAAAACATCTTCTATTCGATCCAAACAAGCCTCAATATAGTGATTCATGCATTGTGAATACCCTACACACACACTAGAAGAAAATTGCATATAACATCTCCATTTTTGTTCATCATCTTCTTGTTAGTTTCTAGTGCCTTTAGTCTATTACCCCTTGCCTTATGTGATTAATATTTTCAATATTCTTGATTGCTAGATATAATTGCTCACTTATTTTCTTAATTGATATGTCTTGCATGCATAATTATTAATATGTTACATATTTTCTTGCCTCAAAAGAGTGGGACTTGCCTAAAACCAAAAGCTCAAAAAAATAGCCCTCCTTACCTATTTCTGCAGAAAAACTCTTTTCTGGAACTCAGAATGACCACCAGATGGGCGGCCCCCCCTTAAAAATTCTTAAGGAGGCCCCCTTAAGTTATTAAGGGGACCAGCCCTAATTAAGGGGACGGCCATCTGCAGGACGAGTTCACAGATTCTTTTTCTGCTTTTTAGCCAATTTCATCCTACACTTTCCTAAATTTACAATACATATTTTGTCTGATCACCCAACATGTTTATCCATCCTTATTCACATCAATCCTACACTATAAATAACTCATTTCCTCACCAATATTTCACTCATACCATCATGTCTTCTCCCATCAACCTAAAACAAAACCTCAAAGCTAGCAAGGATGACCATGAAACCCAGGTGGAAAGAAAACCTCACCCTCACAACAAGTCCATCACAAATGGTGTGACTAGACAACCACACTCCATCCACTTTCATTCCCAACTACTCTCCAAGATCTCAACATCATTCCATTGAACCATTTCACAAAACCCTATCATGTTGGCCAAAACATCCACATTCATCCAAACTACACTTCTAAACCTCAAACCAACTTCAATGAAACATTTGAAAACCCTCATCATTTTGGTCAATCCATCAAACTTTACCTCAAACCACACATCCTCAATTTCATCCATTTCCACAAATGTTGAAATCCACATTCCCACGGAAAGGCAAAAGTTTCATGAAGATGCTTAACCAAATCCACGATCTTAGTGATCTCCTTGCTATGCACCTTGCACAACGCAACAAGGGCCAACCTCCATCCTCACTGATGAACTCAAATAAGTACATTTTATTACTATTCATTTATCCTATTAATTTGACTTGTGTTTACTATATTATGTATGAGGATTGGATACTTAATCGTTTACTTTGTAATTCTCAGGTAAAAAACAAGCATTGGTGAACTTGGCGATTTTGGACTAATATGGAGCAAAAACGTGCATAAAGTGAAGAGTCTACTGAATGAAGAAGATCAAGACTAATCTGCTCAGATGCGCCGCATCTCACTATCAACATGCGCCGCATCTCTATCAAGATGTCACCAGATACGGATCCAAGATACAAAGAGGACATGCGCCGCATCTAATCATGGAGTTACGCCGCATCTTCTGGCGGTGTATCGAATTTCCTGAATATTATAATCTTGGACCCCACGCGAAGTTAAGTACATGCGCGCATCTACTTAAGTAGATGCGCCGCATCTTTCCTCAGACACAAACTATAAATACCCGTAGACCAGACGCATTAAAGAGATTGGAGATTCGGAAGTTCGAAAAAACCTAAGACCGTAACAGAAGAGAGGACGAATTCAGTCAAGAAGGCAGCACAAGACACACCCAATCGAAGATACAAGAGCTGTAAGAAGGGTGCTGCATGTATTTAATTCATTAAGTAGTTTGTTTTATTGTTTTAGCAAACTTTAATTCATCAGGATTGGTGGTTGTGTAATGTGACAACGGAAAGATTGCACTCCCTTTAATACTTGCTTTCCATCAATTAAAGTTTATATGTTGATGTCTTTGGTTACTACTTATTAGTGCATTGACCACCTCTGTGTTTATTTAGTGGCTTGCGGGCACCGACTGCGGGACAAGGTGTGGCTCCCACGGTTGTTTCTAAATTGATCACTTAGGGAATAACTTTTAGACATTAAGTCGTCATTAAGGGTTTACTCGCGATAAGAATAGGACCAACGAGAAAGGTTAATTACATACACTTTCATATAAAGCTATCAATAAACAAGTGACAATTACTTAATCATAAGGACGCCCTCTTATTGTCTCTAGTATCTATCTGTGTACGTGTGTGCTACTTGCTGATTCGTGCCTATTTGTTTATTTTATTATTTTAATTGCAAACAATAACTGTGCCAGTCTTCAGGCTGAACCCCCTTGCGAATAGGATATTAAATACTGATTAGATTAACGAGATTATACGTTCCTACTCTTAGTGATCGACACTCTACTTACATTATCTACATACTGACGGGTACACTGCTCGTTAAGTGTGTGTGTTATTGATAAGTCGGCTAAATATAAATTTAAAACTTGAGTAGGCATTAAAACTGCTAAACCGCAAGACAATCACGCGCCGATCAAGTTTTTGGCGCCGTTGCGGTGGAGTGTTATTGTGTTATTATACTGAATCTACTTGTTGATTAGTATTTTAACTTAGGTTATTTTTTTTTTATTAGATTATTGCATCATTGTACTATTTTGCATATTTGTTGTATTGTGTGTTGTATTTGTTTGCTTTTGTTTTTATTTTTTGTAGTGGTTTTATTTTTGTTTCAGTGTGTTTATTTTTTGTTTTTTATTAGTTTCGTATATTTTATCGCTTACCGCATGTTGTACTGTGCTAAATCAAACGATACGGCGCATCCCCTTTTCTCTCAGAGTACGGCGTAATTGCGTTTATTTTTTTTAATACAAGCGTTTAATTAATTCGATACGAGCATCTTTTCCCCAAGATATCGGCGTATCTGTTTTTAATAAGAAAATTTTTTCTAAGCGATAAGTAATACGACGCATCTGCTTTGTTAGATACGGCGTATCTGTTTTGATAAAATTTTTTTTCTAAACGTGTTAACGCCATACGAGCAATCTTCTTTGAAGATACGGCGTATCTATTATTTTAATTAAAAACAGTTTGCGAATTATTAAACAGATACGGCGTATCGATCTCTGTCGATACGGCGCATCTTACTGAATCAAAAATCTTTTATTTTTAAACGTAACGAAAATACGGGCGCATTAACTTTCGTTTAATACGACGCATTTAATTTTAATTAGATTAAATTGATTTTGATTGATTAATTCGATACGGCGCATTCATAATTTCTAAGCGGCGTATCTATTTCTGAATAAACGTTCTGATTTAATTTTAACGATCATAAGATACGGCGTTCACACTCTTTGGATACGGAGCATCGTCTGCAGATATCAGTAACTTTAATTTTTGGTTATTACGTTTCGTTATTAATTATCTGTTAAATTACTTTCTCGAGCATTCCCTACTGATGCTTTTGTGATTGATTTCTAGGAAGTGCATGACAGGAGTTCTTCGAAGAACTTGATTCAACCTTTCGAAGATCCTGACGAGCCCTTCATTCGCTTTAAAAGGCTTTTCTACACAAAGAAGCTTTGATTCTTTCAAGTTCACTCGAGCTTGATTACTTTTTGAGAGAAAAAGAGGAAGTTGAAACAGAAACAATGGGCGAATAACTACTACTATGGAGGAATACTATGAACATACCGTGTGATTACTACTTCAGGAGTTGCTTGACCTAAGTTTGATGACAAGTCAAAATTTGAGTGAAGGGACAATTTCTCAAGAGTCAGAGAGAATGCTTTCAGTGGGACGGAACAAGAGGATGTAATGAGGCATGTTGAAAAGGTCCTGGAGATTGCAGATTTGTTTACTACAGAAAGTGTCAATACGATCATACTCATGCTAAGAATTTCCCAATCTCACTAAAGGAGTGTAACAAGTGGCTAAGAATGAACTGCTAGTTCAATCACTACGTGGGAAGGTTTGAAGAGCAAATTCCTGAAGAGATATTGGTCCACCTGCTAAGACTGCTAAGAAGATGGAGGCTATCAATAGTTTCAAGCAGAGCTGATGAAACCCTTTATCAAGCTGGGAACGATTTAAAGATTTATTGATAAAATGTCCTCAACACTATCTAACCCCTATGCAGGAAATAATATTGTTTTATCAGGGAGTTGGACGTGCCTACTAGACAGATTTTGGATGCTAAGGGAGCTTTTTACCTCAGATGAGTGCAACTAATGCTAGGAAAGCGATCCATGAAGCTGATGATCATTCTCAGAAATGGCACGATGGGACCTCTACTAGATCTAAGAGCAGCACTAATTTTGATGGATTGCTGCTATGAAGCTCAATTGGATAAAATTAGTAGAGAGATGAAGAAGCGAGATGAAAGAGCATATGCTCCCCCAAGTTGGATGTGAAAATGCGAAGGACCTCACTTCACTAAGATTGCCCGAACAAGAATGAAAGTGAGCGTTTTGATGAAGAAGCTTATTACACCCAATTGGACAACCATTCCGACCTTCAGCAAGATTTAGGGAAAGCTAGTCGGGATTCTATCAAAAGAACAACTTCAATCCCGCTTATCAAGATGAGGAGGCAGACTTTAGATGATACTTTAAAGCAAATTATGGCCGATGCTGCTAAAAGACATGAAGAGAATACTGCTATGATCAAGGAAATTAGAGCTTTCAACGGACACTACTACAAGAAATCAAGGAGCTTCGATCAAAGCATTGGAACAACAAATTGGTCAATGAGCAAAGTTCTTCAAGAAAGGGGATATGGAAGTTTACCGAGCTCAACTGAAACCAACCCAAGGGATCATGTCAAGGCCATAAGCACCACTGAAGAAGTCACTCCTAATTTACCTAGAAGATCGATGAATGGTAATGATGGTGCAAGACCCGAATTTTTCTTTAATTCTTCAATCAGCTTAAGGAGACTACTAAAAGAGAAGACAAAAATTGAAGAGGAGATCAAGGCAACAATGAAAGAAGAGAGCCCTGCAACCGATTCAAATGCCTTGCCTCATAAAGAAAGAGACCCAGGAAGTTTTACTCTACCTTGTTCTATTAATAATATATCTTTCAATAATGTGTTGGCTGACTTAGGAGCTAGTGTTAGTGTTATGCCTCTTAAGACATTTCGCTACCCTAGGACTAGGAAAATTAGCACCAACTAAATTACTTATTGAATTGGCTGATAAAACAGTAAAACGACCTGAAGGGATTGCTAATAATGTGCTAGTTAAGATTGAGCAGTTTATTTTTCCCGTAGACTTTATTATACTAGACATGCCCGAGGATGTTAAGATTCCTTTAATCCTCGGAAGACCTTTCTTGTCTACTGCCCATGCTAAGATTGATGTGTTTAAGAGAAAAATTTCATTAAGGGTAGGGAATAATAAACTAGTCTATAAGTGCCAAGATCCAGTTAAAAGCATTATTAGAGGTGTTTATGTGCTAGGATTAAGAGAGCGTATGGACCTCGATCTTGAAGCTAGACTTATGGGAGGAAACATTGATTCAAAACAACTCAGCTAATCTAATCATGAAGACTTTGAGGAATTCATTGACCTTATGTACCTACGGAACTTAGACGCGATATTGTTAGTGATTCTGATGATGAGTGGTATGATTGTGTAGTAATTAATTAAACGTAGGAGAGTAGTTGAGAAGACGAATTTGAATAATGATGTGTTTATTGAACTACCACCCCACCTTGATTATTTGTGCCTGTATGATAATAAGAATTTCCCGTCTATCATTTTGTCATCTCTGCCCGAAAGGGACAGGACTTTGTTTTATACAGATATTAAAGAAAAACGGCGTGGAAATTAAGGACGAGGCAAGGAGTGTTCAATATTACTAAATTGGGGATGAAGGAGCGTGATGTTTCGACTCCTTCAATGATCGATACTAAGGAGCCCTGAACGTGAGTCTAACTTGAAGACTCTGGAATAAAGACAATGTGCTGACCGGGAGACAACCCGGATTTATCATTTATCATTCTGTTTTCTGTGTCGAGTTCAGTCCAGGCCGCACGATGATACGGCGCATCTCAGTCCTGAGATGCGACGCATCCTCTGCAATGGTCATATCTTATTTTATTTTTCTGCATTTTTAATTTTCGACTTTAAAACTATTTATCAGTTTATTTTAATGCGGCGCATCCCTGGTTAAGGATGCGGCGCATCTTTATTCTGATCCGTATTTATTCCAGGCTCGATACGGCGCATCGACTGACCTGATGATTTTCAGTTTTAATTTTTAGTTTTATTTTCCTAACTACTAATGTATTATGCAATTTGAACCTTTCTTATCTTAGGTGTGTTTTAAAGTGTTGGTGGTATTATAGTTTCCTGGATTTCTGTGGTTTAAATCAAGTATGAAGCTTTAACGTTCTAATCCACAAGGGAAGTTGATTTTTGCTCTATACTAATGGAGGATATACCGAGCAAATCTCAGGGAGTTTTTCCGTTCTAATTCTTTTTATTTCCAGTTTTTAACCTTTTATACAAAACAACGAGGCGTTGTTTAACTTAAGTGGGGGGATAGGAGAATGTAGAACACTTAACATTACTTGTCTAAACTTTTTTCAAAAATTATGCTTAAATGTGCTTAATATATCAACACTTAAAATTTTTTAGCATGTTTTTGTTTATGATCTAAGTTGCATAACTGCACACATGACGTTATTTTCAAAATTGTGATTTTTCCAAAATTCACAAATCTATGAGTGTGCCGGTGACTTGTAAACTTTAGAACTTGGCTTGTATACTATTCGAGACCACCATAATGAGTATTATTTATTTAATTGGAATGACTTGTCTAAATTGGTAAAATTCTAGGATTTCACCAAATAGCCTTTATATGTTATGTGTTATTAACTAGCTACACTGGTTAGTTAACCCCCGTATAAACCCTTTTGTTACTCTATTTTAAGAGTAAGTTTACCCTAGAAAACCCTCAGACCCATTCCTTTCGTTTTTACACTATGTTTAAAATGTTTCGTTACACCTTAACCTTAGCCTACCCTTTTAGATTAGAATCCGTGGTTGGTTAATTGCTATAGGCAGAGTGTGTTTCCTTACATTACCTGTGTTCGCGGTGCGTAATTCATTATATATGGTTAGGTCGGGAAAATTGCACAATGCAAATTGGAGTGAAAGTAAATATTGTATATTTTTGAGTTTATTTTTCGTGTGTTTACTACTTTCACTATTAGCGTTATTTCTGAAAGTATGAAAAGTATGAATAAAAATTATCCGGAAAGAAAGTTTTTAGTGATGTGGTGAAATTTTACACATCTATGTTTATGTTTCAAAAAAAAAAAACAAAAAAAAAAAAAAAAAGAGAAAAAAAAAGAAAAAGAAAGAAAAAAGAGTTGGATGTTTATTTCAAGCCAACGATGTAGAGTTATGTAAGTGGTCGTATCACCACTATTTGTTGTATTATATCTATGGATTGAATGGGAATTGGCAGTTATGGGAATGCCAATTAAAAGGTTTATTCTTTGATTAAGATTTTGTTGAGTATAATTCGTGTCTAAACCTAAAGGTGTGTTTCAAGTGTTAAAGCGTGAGTTATTAATGATATGAGTCTTATTCATGGGATGGGTTTGGGGTAGTGATTAACCAAATTAGGATTTTAATTTATTTGTTTTGTTTATTTTTTTTTTATTTTACACCAATTTATATACCAAATATTATCCATTCCCTTTATTATTCTTTATCCAACCAAACCTTTGATTTATTGAGATTAGGGATTTGAGCAATCTTAAGTATTCGTAGTCGTGGATTCGGCTATGATTTATGATTTTGTCGCCCTTTTTTGATATATTATTATTGGTGGAAGTTTGGACCTATCTTTAGCCTATTCGAGTTAGGATTTGAGCAATTGCAAGTATCGTGTTCGTGGATTCGATCATGTATTTGTGATTTTGTCGCCTTTTCTGGAATTTGAGATCGATAGTGAAATAAGAATAATTAACCCTTAAGCCTAAAAACCCTTTTTACCGCTTTAGACTTGTTATTCCTTAGATTTAGTGGTGGAGATGTGTATACTTGCCAAGCTTATGATAGAATATTCGTCGCGATGGACAGTTAAACGATTAGATTTGCTTTTATTCGACTTATTTTATTTTACTTCTAATTCGTTAAGTGTTTAGTTGTGTGATTACGAAATAAACGAATACATGCTTAAATATTAAAAATAAATCCTAACATCTTTTAGGATACATTTTCATGAGATTTAATCTAAGGTTTACTGGGGACAAGTTAAAAAATTCAAGTGGGGGGATATTTGATGATCTCAAATAAGTACATTTTATTACTATCATTTATCCTATTAATTTGACTTGTTTTTACTATATTATGTATGAGGATTGATACTTAATACGTTTACTTTTGTAATTCTCAGGTAAAAACAAGCATTTGGTGAAACTTGGCGATTTTGGACTAATAATGGAGCAAAACGTGCATAAAGTGAAGAGTCTACTGAAATGAAGAAGATCAAGACTAATCTGCTCCAGATGCGCCGCATCTCACTATCAACATGGCGCCGCATCTCTATCAGATGTCACCAGATACGATCCAAGATACAAGAGGACATGCGCCGCATCTAATCATGGAGTTACGCCGCATCTTCTGGCGGTGTACGAATATTCTGAATATTATAATCTTGGACCCCACGCGAAGTAAGTACATGGGCTGCATCTACTTAAGTAGATGCGCGCATCTTTCCTCAGACACAAACTATTAAATACCCCGTAGACAGACGCATTAAAGAGATTGGAGATTCGGAAGTTCGAAAACCTAAAGAGCCCGAACAGGAAGAGAAGGACGAATTCAGTCAAGAAGGCAGCACAAGACACACCCAAATCGAAGATTACAAGAGCTGTAAGAAGGTGCATGCATGTATTTAATTCATTAAGTAGTTTTGTTTTATTGTTTTAGCAAACTTTAATTCATCAGGATTGGTGGCTTGTGTAATGTGACAACGGAAAGATGCACTCCCTTTAATACTTGCTTCCCTTCAATTAAAGTTTATATGTTGATGTCTGTTGGTTTACTACTTATTAGTGCATTGGGACCACCTCTGTGTGTATTAGTGGCTTGCGGGGCACCCGACTGCGGTGACAAGGTTATGCTGGCTCCACGGTTGTTTCTTTATTGATCACTTAGGAATAACCTTTTAGACATATGTCGTCATTAAGGGTTTACTCGCCGATAAGAATAGGACCAACGAGAAAGGGATAATTACATTACACTTCATATAAAGTATCAATAAAACAAGTGACCAATCTACTTATTCATAAGGACAGCCCTTTATTGTCTCTTAGTATCTTATCTGTGTACGTGGTGTGCTACTTGCTGATTCGTGCCCTATTTGTTTATTGTATTATTTAATTGCAAACAAAACTGTGCAGTCTCTCATGGCTGATGGAAACCCCCTTGCGACTAGGATATTAAATACTGATTAGATTAAACGAGATTTTACGTTCCACACTTAGTGATAGACACTCTACTTCCATTTTCTTCCATACGGACCGGGGTTTACACTGCTGGTAAGTGTGTGTGTTCATTGATAAGTAGGCTAAATATAAATTTAAAAACTTGTTGCGGTAGGCATTAAAAACATGCTAAACCGCATCGACACATCACGCGCATCACTCACCCTACTCAAATTGCTTACCCCACTCTCTCAAATTAGATAAGTCACAAACAGCACACCCACTATTGCCTTGTTGCATCTTCCTTTAAAACAAATTCTCACTTGATGTGAAGATATTTCTTGGATCGAATATCTACTCACCCGTCCTCATCCATTCCTCCCCTAAAAAGATATAATATTAGATCCACTTCATCCGCTCCATTTCATTCAACATCAAATATCTTAGCCCCACTCACATGCTTCTGCCCCAATAAATAAAAAATCCCTCACCCATTTTGCTGTCGCAAGCTACTCCAATCGCTCTCTTTGGCAATATTAGGACCACATTAGTTTTTTTTTTATACTTATTTTGTAACCTTGATGATTTTAAGCTTATGTGTGCTGTAATGATGATTCAAGTGATCAATCTTGTAAAGACATGATTATGAATAAGATTTGTTGTTTGTTCTCATATTTTTGTATGGCATTTATATGTTCTTGTGTTTGACCTTGTTTTTTGCAGCCAGATTTCCTTTAGCTCGTCTATGGTGCCCTCAAACGAGGGGGCAAGCACACATTCAAAGGGGGAGTTCTAGTCCCGACAATTTCATTTCTAAAACCGTGTAGGCATAACCTTTTGTTTAATTCTCCAAAAAGGGGGGAGATTGGTAGATATAAACCACTAAATACTTGTCTTAAAAATTTAATTTTTCAATTTAAGAGTTTAGATTTTGTTAATCATCAAAAAGGGGGAGATTTGGTGATATAAATAATGCCATAACACCGTTATTAATTATTTTTCGATATCTTTACGTTTTTGATATCACAAAAATGTAAAATATTAAACGGAAATTTATGACGTAAACAAGTAATTAGTTGTTAATATCTATTTTTAACAAACTACAATCACTTTAGTTAGTATGAATAAACAAAATGTTAATGCATTATTATGATCAATGAACATTTTCTTATCACTATATTTTTTAGAAAAGGACCCAAACATTTTGTTATATCTTCTTGAAAATTATTTTTGGTTATTAAATAAAAATGTTTAATCTTTATAAATTTATGAATTTAAATTTTCATCCAAAATGTAAAAATATTTTTAGAAAAAACTTCCCCAAAAGGACAAATATGAGCAAGTTCAGGAAGGGCGGCCCCCTTAATTATTAGGCGGTCCCCTTAATTTTAAGGGGCCGACCACCTATTTAAGGCGACCGCCGCCGCTCTCTAGGTTTCTCAGATTTGCTATAAATTATGTTCATCTCTGGACTTTTTCCTACCTTTTTGCACCTCAAACTTTGTTCTTAAATCTCTTCTTTCTATTCTTTCTAAATCCTTTGATCTTAGATATTAAAAGCTTTTGTTCTCAACGTGATCCAAAGCTTCAACCTTCATTAGTTGCAAAAGAAGAATCACTTCTATCCTTCAAAGACATGAAGTATTACAACTGGGTTGTACCTCTTCCATCAAGTTGTTAGTGTATCATAATTTGTAATCATTCATTTATTTTGTATAAGTTGTGAATACTGTTAGTAGGTGTGAGCCTAGTTGGTTAGCTAGATTAGTGTGTAAGTAGTGATGTGTGAAGAAGTTAAGGGTGTGTAAAGTAGTGAAGGTGTTGAAGAAGTTAAGGTGTGTAAGTTGTTGAAGGTGTGAAGAAGTAGAAGAGTACATAAGTAGTGTGAAGTGTGTGAAGGTCGTCGTGAAGAAGTGTGAAGCGGGTGTGAGAAGTTCGTGAATGAGTATATGTGAGATTGGGTTAGCTACGATTAGAACTAGGACTTTTAGCTTTTTGTGTCGTTAAACGGTGTAAGCGAAAGTTGTGTAAGGTTTTCTCTGCCATAAGGGAGTTGTTGATATAGTGGATAGAAAACACTCGATTTAGGTGCTCGGGGAGTGGAAGTAGGCAAGGAAGGTGTCATTGTAGTCGAACACTATAAATCTTTTGTCTCGCGGTTAGATCTTTCCATCTCTATCTTTCATTTCATTGTCTTTACTTTACTTGCATTTGTTAATTTAGATCTACTTATATTTGTTTCATATTTGTTCAAGAGTTGAGTTCACATAAATTCGAATCTAAGTCTTTAAAAGAAAATAAAGTTTTCATAATAAAATTTAAAAAGACGTAAAACTATTCAAACCCCCCTTCTGTTTTTCACAAAAATCTAAAACTCTTTTAAAGATATAAGATATACTCATTATTAATTCATTATCGTTAAACAAAATTAAAAAGCTCATTCGCTCCGTGCAAATATCAAAACGCATGAAGAGATGAAAGGAAGCTGTCTTTGTATTTTAAACTTTAGCAATATGACTCGGAGGGACGGAAGGGTGGGGGTTAGGGGGGGGTGGGGGTCGGAAAACCAAATGTTTCATACGACGCATTAATTATATTTGTTTTCTTCTTTTGACTATTTTAATGAGAATGACATGTGAAAACGAAACTCTACTTTCACCCGACGACATTGTCTTTTTATCTCTATGACTGAAGAATAGATCTTAAGCCACTGTTGTTTGATTATTTAAAAAGTTTGTAACCATTATTTTCATTCTAATGTAATTTTATTTCTTTCATTTCATCCCTTTTTGTTGGGAAATTGATTTCTCCTTTCTTTATAGGGGGTGTTTGTTTTAGCTTATATAGTGGGTTATGAGCTTATTAGCTTATATGACTTTCTATATAGCCCAAAGCTTAGTGTTTGGCTAAGGCATTATTATGAGTGGCTTTTGAGCTTAATTTGTGCTTTTGAAAGCCAGAAAAGAAAAGTGTGGCTGTTGTGTGGGGTTTGGGCTTAGATAGAAATTTACAAATTTACCCTAAATCTAAAGCCATTTTTTTTCTTTAGGACCATCATTTATTATTTTCCTTTCATTATCAGGTATTCATCTTTTTATCCCAAATTTGTTCATTATTTTTCTTTAAAATGATTATTGGTATTTGTTCTTTCCTTTGTTTATAAACAAATTTGTTCTTTTTTATTTCTTTTCTATACAATCGAATCAACTGTTATTTTCCTTGGTGAAATATTATAGCACATAAGTAGGATCGAATTATATATTCAATGTTGTATTTGCTCGATTAGGTTAGTTCTTGGTAATCTTTATTGCTCAAATATGTGCTTTCAAAGGGGTAAAACCCATTGCTCAATATACCGATATACATAAATGGGTGCTTGGGTTGCTATCAAACTGTTATATTTGGCTTTTTTTAAAGGTGTTGCGCTGTCTCATTACTAAGATGTTTTTTTGTCGTATTTTGAGCTGTTTTGCGTGGCGAATAATAAGTTTGTTTGTTTTGTTGCAATATGTTGTTTTTTTCAAGCTGTTTTATTGCACCATTTGTTATTTATTTTTTTTGGTAACAATGGTTTCTGACCTTTTGGTCGACTAAAATCAACGGGGTTTGGAACCCATATGTTGTTTTTTGTCCTATTTTGAAGATGTCAATGCTGCTGGCATATGCTATTTTTTCAAGCTGTTTTTGTGCCCATATGCTATTTCTAGTTCCTATTTTCAAGCGAGTTACCATTAAGGCTATTTCTTTTACTCTATTTAGTGCTATATGTGCTGCTGTCATATGTTGGATGACTGCTTTAAAGGGTGTTTGGTTGATATTGAAACTAAACACTTGAGCGTAATAAGCTTAATTAAAACATGTCCATTTTGGTCAATAAACATGAGCTAATCCAAACACCTAAAGCATGGGTTAATAAGCTTATGTTAATATAATCAATATGCCGTCTTATAAAACATTAAGCATAAGTCCAATTCATAAGCTTAGCCAAGCATCCCCCTTATTAAGAAGTATAAAAATTCAAACACCACATGACTTGCATAATTTACAAAATATCTTGAAGATACTCCAAACCCTAGCCATATTAGTCATCGCTGCTCCTCAAGTTTCTCATCCTTTCCATCACTATAACTTTAAATGCTCTACTGCCATAATAAATTTATCATCATGGGTTTTTTTTTTTTTTGGGATTTATACTTGATTGAAAAATTTGGATTCTGATATTTGTTTTATTTGCACTCCGACATTCGTAAGTAATGGAAAAAATCATATTTGTTGTTATCAAATTTGTTTATTAGTTTAATTTGATGTTTGGGTATTTTGGCATAAACAAAATTTTGTTTTTTTACTAGTTAGTACTTCTAGGTCTCACATGCTCCTCTCTTTGGAACTTTCAGTCAAAGATCAACAAATATGAAAAATTAGTGTGGATCTTTTTAATTGGGGGGGTTATTTGGGGCCGCATTGAGTTAATACTTTTTGTTTTCAAACAACGGCCCTTCGTATCTCACAACCAGTGATGATACTACAGGTTTTGCATTACATTTTAAAGGAGGATTGATTTTTTTTCATTGTTTTTTTAAGAGTTATTTAGTTTTTGGGTTGACTATATCTTGTCGCTGTTAGTACGGAGTATTGTATATCAATCCAAGCATGGAGTTTGTTTAGAAATGATAAAGGAATGCAATTTTTTTTTCAGGGTTTGTTTCTTTTGAAGTACTTAAAACTTTTTTTATTGCCAATAATCTCATTTATAAGTTTTGTAGGACAGTTGGTACGGATCAAAATTTTTTACACACGTTATCACATCAAACTTGTAAGGCAGATCAATGTCTGGAACAATGTATTGCGGTCTCATTACCGTCTTCTTTTTTGTAAAATTATCAAACAGGAAAAAACACAATATTTTCTTAAATCATTGTCAATGTACAATTCTTTTTTGCTATTGTTGGTTGTGGAACAGCTTCCTTCTTGTCACTTGTTACGATAAGCTTCTTTCCGTGTCACTTTTTTTTTGGTCATGTGAATTTTAAGTCTGCGGGGGGCTGTCACTTTAGAAAGTGCTACATAAAATTTGTCATGACTTAACACAGGACATGAAAAATAAAAGGATGTGCAAAGTTAAGTGAATGTCATTGGCTTTAGTGAATGGTCCATTGTGTTTTTAGCATAGGTTTATAGGGAAACTATATCTTTTTTCATAATGAAGGGCCATTTAGAGTGCCTAGACGTGGATGTGTTTCTTGGTATTTAGGGCGGGTTGTCCCCTATATTTGATCCAGTAATGATTTTTGCTTCGATAACAAACTCTCCATATGGGTGATGTTTAGGGGAGTTACCATTGGCATAATCCCCTGCTTGGATTTCACACTTCTGAAATAGCATCATTGTTGGCCCACCTTTTTTAGGATTTAGGGGATGGCCCTTCCTGCACTTATCTGCTGAGCAAATGGTCAAGTCACTGC
Organism: Artemisia tridentata subsp. tridentata; assembly: GCA_021014915.2. Taxonomy (NCBI): domain Eukaryota; kingdom Viridiplantae; phylum Streptophyta; class Magnoliopsida; order Asterales; family Asteraceae; genus Artemisia; species Artemisia tridentata. The sequence continues at coordinate 400,792,477 of CP139507.1, forward strand.
CAAACCATTTTTGTTTGAATTTTGTTGATTTCCCATCTTGGACACCTGAATGGATGCAAGTAAATGGTGATGTTCAGAAACATTATGGAGTAAGTAGTACTACGTAGTACTGTAAACTAGGGCTGTTCACGAGCCGTACCGAAACCGAGCGAGGGTCTGCTCGAAACTCGGATCTGTTTAAAACCGTGCAGGCTCGACTCGGATTCTATTTAGATAAACGAGTGGGTAATGCTTTGCTCGAACGTCGGGATCAGTTTCGTAAAAAAACGACAGCGCTCGGTTCAGTCGTTTCGCTCGAATCATATTACAAATAAATGTTTTTAGAAATAGCACAAAGTCCTATCTGGTAAAGCACCTTGACACTTGACCAAAACTTTGAATTTTTACACGCGGAATCGCTTGACTTTACCTTTACTTTTTGACCATTTACAAAAAAAAAAAATCTTTGAAAAATAAACAGGATGACCAATTCTGGCTTGATAACCAAGATGAGGTAAATGGAATCATAACCAAGATGAGTAAAACTGGATCCACACTTATGTCCAGATTTTGGAACCAAAAGTGGATACCAGACTGGAAGTTTGGTCCACTCCAAGGGACCCACAATTTCGAACCTTAATGTAATCCTGGGGAGATCCACACTTAGGTCCATGACTTTGGAACCTAAAGGGAGATCCTGGGGAAGATCCACACTAAGGTCAGACTTTGGAACCTAAAAGTAGATCCCAAATTGACGGGTTATGCATAACCTCTTTTGACCCATTTTCACAACAAACCATTTATACGACTTCCGTTTTACATCAAAACTTGCCCTATATTCATTTAGATACATAACAAACTTGTTTCAAGAACACTTGGTCCCGTTTACAATCCAAAAACGGTAAAAAACACCCTTAATCCAACACCTTTATACATAGACGTAATCCATTTAGTCACTTTGACGCACCGTTGATATCCATAAACTTTACGACGACCTCGACACACATTATGCAAACCCAAGAAAAAAATAAGGACTCTCGGGGGTACAACCTTTGTCGTCGAGCTCGGTATGTCTTCCTAGCTTCCTAATACTTATTATCTTCCAAATTCCACTTCCAAATCCTTTATGCTATAATACATAAACCGTCCTTCCGCCGCCACTGAACCTACCAAAACTTGGACAACTAAAGGAATAATGCTTACGCTTAGTAAGTAACCCACATACAAAACTATCTCATTCACATATTTCCAAATAAGCATCTGAATCAATTAAAAAGCCTCTACACTAGTCATACCTCTCATATCCTTACAACTTCTATAAACATACTTCATTCATTCGTCCAACCATAATTGAATAAACTTACCTCAACTAGTCAAATCCAACAAGTTAATTTACCTGTTTCAAGTCACTAGTCACACATACTTAGGTTACAACACATTTTTAAATCCAACTCTTTACTCTTAGACAACCACATTACTTACTTGATAAAATACACATATTTATACATGTTTTAGGAGTGTTATTACCTTCAATCCAAGCAACTATCAATCTTTATTTCACCACCATATATATCCTCATAGTCCACATCATCACATCATCACCATCATTTTTCCTATTGCCATAGTTCATGCTAAGGAGTAGCATCTTCAACCTCATCTTCGTAGCACCTTCATCTTCCTCACTTTCCCTCTCCTTTGTTCTCTTCGAAAGATCCGGCCTCCCACTCTCTCAATAATGATAGAAATCTAGTTATGCCTGGATATATATAGCTAAAATCCAAGTTTCACCCTTGGGAAAAGATTAGTCCTTTAGTCTCTTTTCTTTACTTTTGGCCACATATAACATATAACACATATTTAACACTTGGCAACTAGGTCCCTTTAGTTGATATAACAATCATACCTTATATAACTAAATTAGTCCATACTAGGACTGTTGGTTTGACTATCAGGGTTGGACTTCCACGTAACTTTTGTGACCAACCAATCACATAAAGTCTCTTTATCCACTTTCATCTAGGGTGGGGTCCCAACACCTGAGAACGGGTGTTACAATATCAATACAAAGTTTTGAAATCCTAATACGTTATATCAAAAGTTATGCAAGTAGATACATTAAACAAAAAATCATCTTCAATTCATCATCGAGTATTAAAAAAGTGCATCAGTATTAACAATAAGGTGATCAGTGTGATAAAAAAAATGGTCGGACAAATAAAAACATTACTTGTTCGATTAAACATTGGCTTTCAAAGGAAATAATATCTCCAAAACGCTTATTGTTCAAATTCGCAGCATTGTCAGCCCAGTAATTAAACCACACAAACGCATCACCTTCCCATGTTAGTAATCAACAGAAAACCTTCACAGTGCCTTTCCTGGTTCTTGTAACTTCTCAACCTCCATCTGTGCGTATCGCGTCCCCGATAAACAGATTTCATATCACGTCTAAAGTTTTGCAATCAGCAAACAGTCGCTCCATTATCTCAAACCCTCCATAAATTTCTGTTATTAGCTTAAATGCCCTAACTGGTCCAACGTTGAGAATTTGGATACTTGCGAAGGAAATGCTGTTTGGAATAACCTAAAATACCCGTGAGTTAATCAAACACTGATGTCTTTTGCGAAACAGAGGCGTGATTATGCTCCTACAACAAAACAATAAACCTCATACCTATCTCCCTCAATCTTTCTAAACCATCATTAGAAGCCAAAACAATCCGTTTACATGAAGTATTCTTTCTAAAGCCTTCTTAACAACAACATCGCTAACTTGACGCGTATCAATACCTTTCCCTTTGTCAATCGCACTTTACCTTTCCACTTTGTCAACGCACTTACTTTTCGCTTGCTACGTTGTCAACTCATAATCGACTTATGCTTATCATATTTTGTATATCTCTTCTTACACTTTTCCTACAACTTGGAAGTATTTGATACTTATATCACTAGAATAGCGTCCCTACACTCCGTCCCAAGCTTAATATCAAACCCAGCTAATTTCGCATAATGTATATCAAAGTTATAAGCCTGAGTCAACGATGCAAAAAAAAATAGTTCCTCTGCTAGGCTTCTGATCATCACCTAATTCAGGAATCCATTTCCTAGAAGTTTCTACCACTATCATCAGAACGATCAAACCACATCGTTAATATAGATAAATCTATACTACATCAGGGATCACGAAACAACACCACTAGAAGACGAACTACAACTAGAATTATAAGTAACACTATAGTTGACATCAAACCTGTAAATATAAAAAATATACATAAATACAATTTTCATTCAAAATCAGTGCATTCAACATATTTATATCAAAATGATGAGAAAATATCATAGCATAAGATATAATAGCAAATGTAAAATGTATCAGCATCCGTATACATTTTTGTTTATCTAAAATCATAGCATCTAGTATACATCTTTTGTTTTAATTGTAAAATGTATCTGGCATCAGTATACATTTTTTGTTTATAAATATTCATAGCTTCAGAATATAATAGTAAAGTGTAAAATATCATATAGCGATCATATTAATAGTATGAATCAGATATAAAATTAGTGCATCAGTTATACATTTTTTTTTTTATAAATCACAGAATAACATTAAACATAAATCATAACTAAAAAACATGTAATAGAAGCAAAATAGCGCTCAGCATTCTTAATATAATGAATTAAAATATCACATAAAAAATCAGATAACATATATAAAAAAAAATATGCTTAATGTATAAAATTATAATCACATTAAAACATCATATCAAAGCTAACAAAATAATCTATATAATTAGTACATCTGTCATTACATTTTTTTTTTGTTTTAAATCTACAAATATACAAAAAAAAAAATACAAATAATTAAAAAAATTTCGTGCATCAGTAACTTTTTATTTTATTGTATTATTATTATTATTATTATTATTATTATTATTTTTAATCTTACAAAAAATGACAAAAAAATACAAATTAAATTAAAAAATTTAAATCTAAAAATCAAGTACATACTATAAACATCACATTACAAACCAAAATATAAAAATATATTATTGAATAACAAATTGAGCATACATGAAAAATTACCAATAAAAAATCAATAAAAGTCAAAAAACGATTCATATAACAGCTAAATATCAAACATATAAGCTTCGATTTCAATTTTAACTAAACAAAAAATTTAAAAGGTTATATTAAAAACAGTTTAAAAAACACTTACTATTCAGGGATCGGAGCTGAGACATCAGATGAGGACGATAGAATGGAGAGAAAAAACGCGTTAATGCATGGAAAATAATCGAATTGATATTTGGGATTTTATAGGGAAGAGTTCAGAGAATTGGGAAATTTATTGCAAATAATGAAGTTATAATTCGACTTATATACGATTCAATAAAGTATTTATTAAAATGAACGAATTAATCTTGTAAATTATAAAATGTTACAATAAGACCCTTGAAAGTTGTTGAAATATAGGAGATGGGAAGGGTGGGGGTGATTTGCCACCCCCCCCCCCTACTATTTTTCTACCTTTTCCACCAAGGTGAATTTTTTCCTAAGAACCAATATATATATTATATTATATATATAATATATATATATATATATATAATATATATATTTATATATATATATATATATATATTAAATAATAATAAGCTTAAAAATAATTGAGCGAGCGACGAGCGAGCGGACCTGAGCTCGGTTGCTCGGCTTTTATAAACGAACCGCAAGCCGATCGGCTCGGTTACTATGTCCGACTCCCCCCCCCCCCCCCCCCCCCCCCCCCCCCCCCCCCCCCCCCCCCCCCCCCCTTGAGCGATAATCAAAGCGAATCGCGAATTTTCGAAGTATTTTTCAGCGAGGTTATAAACGAGTTTCCGAGCGGCTCAGTTTTTTGGACAGCCATAACTGTAACGCAAGAGGAGGGTAAAAGCCATAAAGGTTCCTCATTTTTTCTATTACGCACCCTTTTAAAAGTTCTTCAAGTGTTCCATTCTTTTGTGTCGTTTAAATCAATAAGTAAGCTCTTCATTGGTGAGATCCACAGCACTACATTCTATAAAGATAAGAAATGTTTTTTACTGTCATGTATTTAAATTTTGTTTTGCAAAGACTAAAAACTTGGATCACCTGATTAGTAATTTAAATTCCTTTAGTGCACGAATTTTCATTTTCATTGATCATAAGTGTTTTTCGAACTGCTGATGGGCATACTCATCTGTTGTAAAGATGTCACTCAAACTTTTAAAGCATAGGAAAATGGGTGGGTATATTCAGACAAATGGATGCTTACTATTGTATATTTGAACAGTTGGTTTAACACAAATATATATCCCAAAGGAGAATTGCAAAGGATATTATGCAAAACCCAAGGTTCGTTGTCCCGATTGAAGATTGAATGGAATATGTGATTCGGGTTGTGATTTGTGTCGTGAATGTGAGATTTAGAGTGAGAGTATTTTGGTTTTTACACTACAAATATGGAATAAAAAACTTAAAACAAATAAACCAAAGCTAAGAGACAAGCAAATTAAGCTCCACGAAATCTAAAACAAAAAAAAAATATGCAATCTAAATTTAAAAGTTTACGCTACGGAATTCTAAAACGCTCCTAAATTGAGGGAATCCTAAATTATAAGTCCTAAAAAAATATAAAAATAATTTTTCTAAGTGCTAAATTCTAAAGAAAAATTTTTAGAAAAAAGGGAAAGATATTTTTTGATTTTTATTTTAGTTTTTATGGAATTTAAAAACTAAAGAAAGTAATTTAATGATTAAATGATAGCAACTGATTTGGTAAAATTATGAAATTTTGCAGGAAAAATCTAAATATGATATAAAGAAAGCTATGAAAATGAATTGGAACTTTTTCTGAATCTATTAAACAGTTTCGGTAAATAAGACTGTTGAAATAAGCACTTAATATAAGCACTTCATACACCAAAAATTACCAAAAAAAAAAAAAAAAAAAAAAAAATACGCTCAAATACAGTTCAACATACTAATTTAAGCTTAAAACAATTGATTAAGGACTAAAGAAGCATCAGGTTAAGCCGAAAGTTGTTTGTGCAGTTGCAATTTTAGACAGAAACATAAGTACTAAATCAAACCTACTTAAGCCATATGATAAGCTAGACAAAAAGCCTAATTAGGAAAATCTAAAAGCAGATTATGGAAGGCTGTACTAGAGGCTACGTAGCAAAATTAAAAATGCCAATTTTTCTCAATCAATTGTACCTTAATTAGACCTAGAAAGGATGCTCATAGAAACTAAACTGATGCATGGACTGAGCCAGTCCTAATGGGGCTACTTGCCTAGACCCAAATTAAGCTATTTAAAATAAGGGGCTATAATTGTAATCCAAGCTCAGAAACATCAAGCCACAACTATAAGCTACTAAGAAACCAAATTTCATGCATGAGTCCAAGTGAATAAGCAGTTAGGGAAGCAAGCTATATGCTGAGATGAACAAATTTTGGTGCAGGGGATGCTAATAAGATACTGAGGTGCAGCAGTGGAGCCATTTGGGGCATCTAATTTCTTCAATACTTAAGTAGATCCCTACCAACTTTTGAACCTACAACTTTACTCACTAGAATGCAACCTAAAAATCACAAAGGGGCTGGACCAATTAAGCTCAGCTTGTTGGGAGCTTAAATGTGCAGTTAGGATGCTATATTTGCACTATCAACTCATATCATCAAAAGATTCAACAAATCTTTAGTTCTACTTGAAATCAGCTTAATTAACCTCAAATAGATCAATCTTAACCGTAACAAATGGTAAAGTGAACAGTATCCTACACTGGTTAAGAATGTGGCTTTCGTCAACACCCAAAATGCGTGAACTATATGCAATATAGTCACACAACGTTTTTTTTTTTTTGGTGTGTGTGGACGAAAGCACATTCGGCGCTTCGCGCCCCTTACGGTATCATATGGTCACATTGTTTAGTTTGTGGCCATTTTTCATTGAAAAAGAGTAACCAAAACCCGAATATGTGTGGGAGGCGACTAACTTAGGCACAAGTTTTGTTGGATTCATCAGTTAGATGTGACTATTTCCCATCCGATGGCCAATGAAAATATAAGAAATGTGACGTTTGTGATGAATTTAGGTCACTACAGCGTGTGTTGTTTTTCGATGTTAGTCACATACATTTTAAAAAACTGTGGCCAAAAGTGTTATAAGTGTGACATATGCTGTTTAAAGTGAAGAAATGTGTATTTTGTGTGGATATTGTTCATCTAATGGTCACATTAATTCTTTGTTTGTGTGGCCTTTGGTAATATTTAGTCACCAAAAGCATGTTAGTTTTGGGTATTTAGTCACATAACAATTAAGAATAAAGTGGCCAAAAGTGTATTAAGTGTGACCATATGCTGTTTTAAGTGAAACAAAGTGTATTTTGTGTGGACTATTTGATACCAATGGTCACATGATTCTTAGTTTGTGTGACCTTTATGTAATATTTGGATTAGTTCGAGTGCTTTCAAAAGCATACATTTTCGTCAGAGAATTGAATTTTAGATCTCCTCAAGGTAGATACTATACACCATCCATTTGAAGAAATTAATCTCTCCAATATGCTGCTTTCAAAGCCTAAAACAAACATTTGGGCAACGCGTTAGAACCACTTGAACTCGGTACAAAATAACTTTCGCGTAACGATTTGAGTTGATGCTCTGCAAATGAAAATCATCTCTGCTTAAACACTTGGTTAAAATCAACATCAAGCCTAAAAACGTAAACCTAAGAAGTTCTTAACAGCCCCTACAGGACATGTGGGCTTTCAATGAATACAAACCAAAATGGGAATATTGCTTTGTAAGTTATTTTATGATTTTCGAAGTTTGGAATTATTATCAAAGGACACCCCAAGGTTATATTAAACTTATTGAAAAGTACTAACAATAGTAAACTGTAAATCACGCACTAATTTTGGTCATAGTTTGTTAACCAAATTCCAATTTCCAAATGAAAACAAAAATTTCGTTGATATTGCACCACAAGCGGGGTGTTTTAACGTTAGAACCTTAATTTAAAAGTCTGCAAAACCATGTTAATTTGAAAAATACGATGTTTCTAGAGAAGCTATGAAGCATTTACACTCAAAACCAATTATTCGTTTAATGCCTTTCTTTAATTAGTACAAAACCAGATTTTTTTGTGCTGTTTGGCTCTTTATAACTAACATAGTAAATGTAAAATTAAGAGTAAAGGAAAAGGTATTTTTGGGGCCCAACCAGCATAAGGATCGAATTAAAAAAAGGACCCGTAAAATAAATCCACTATGTTGTTCGAGACTAGTAGCTACCTTAGAAAAACAATTGGAACCCGATGTACCTTTTGTCTCGTGACCATTGTTAAATTGTACAGAATTCACCAGCCTGCAATTCTTAGTGCCACTACATGTGAGAGTTGAAATTATAATCCCATGTTTGATGAATATTTAGTCAAAAGAACTTCCCGAGTGAATCAGCTGTAATTCCTATGGTGAGTTAGCTCCCAAGGACCAGAACAGTTTAGTAGTCTGTAAATGCTCCGCTCCAAAGTGTTGTGGTATTATCATCAAAACCTAAACTGCAAATGCAAAATCTTCATGATAAAATCTTTGAGTAAATTTTATTGTGTTGAAGGTTCTTTTGAAAACATTTTGCTCCAAATCATGAACACTTCTTACTTGAATCGAGTTGCACTTCCGGTCTGTTACCATCACATCTCGAGCTTCAAATGGCAGGGTACCAAGTCGACAATAGCAATCCAGTCCACCGTTAATCAATCTTAGGATATGTATGTTAGGTTGAATTCGTACTGTAAGGACGAAGGATCCCTAAATGAATAAATTATGAAGAAGTAATATGCTGGGTTGAAGGAGGGGGGAAAATGTAATTAATGACCAAAAAAACATGAAATAAGTGCCCTCAGAAGTGGGAATTATTAGTGGATTAAAGTGAAGCTTGACGAGTTGGTGATTGTCCTAAGACATGCACTCCACTATTTCTAAGGTGTTTAGCAAGAAGAGCGATTTGAAGAATGTTTGCTCCGGTTGCGTAGAAAAGCCAGAGATCTTCCTGCAATGCGGATCAGTTAATCTCAGATGGGATGTCAAAACGGCATTGAATTGCTTAAAGGAAGAATTTAGTGATCACCTGAGGATTGGGTGCAACCTATTGTCAGCTTAGAAGCTCTTTATGGCTAAAACAGCGCCAAGGGCAGGGTAGATACTTGCCAAATTTCCCCTAGCAACAGTTTCCAAGGTTTTTGTTGTCCAAAATTTTCACCGGGAAATCAAGAAACCTCTATGCTATTTCAGATATTTTAATTGATATCATCTTTCTTCAACAGATCCTGGGAATTTGATATTTTTTCTCAAAAGGAAAAATTCCCAAATTTCCAAATTCCAAGGGACAAATTCATTCTTCTTAGGACTACAATTTTTCTCAAAGCCCCGAGGCATATTCTCAATCAACCCAAATACCCAAGGGAATCAAAAATTTTGGATTCCATCAAGTAAAACCTGTTGACACCCCGGGGGGTTGATAAAACGAAGCGGATGAAGTTCCCTTCAGGGTTTCCTTAATATCACACAGATCGAAGCTTTGGATTTTTGATGTACATCAGGGCAGCAGACCAATCTTCTGTTTGCTGTTGTATGTTGCCGGGTAAAAAACCAGACCAACCCCAAAACATTTGAAGCAGTAAAAGGTTTCTTCCGATATCTTCAAGGCACGGTTCATAGGGCTCTGGATCCTAAGACACTGCAAGGGAAAACGGCATACCAATGCGGATCATCGGATGTCAAGACACCTCGAATTACTTCAGGGGGAGCTCAATTTTTGGGGGGAAAATTGGGTTTAGTTGGTCTTCAAGAAGCAGATGAATTTCCCATATCATCTACTGAAGCTGAGACATTGCTATTTCTGCTTGCTGTGCACAAATCCTTTTGGATGCATCACAGCTTTCGGACTATGGATTCTCATACAACAAATTCCCCTAATTGTACAAAAAAAGCGCCTTTGCTTTGTTGAAAAAAGTTCAGCCCCCGGGGTCAAAACACATCGACATCAGCATCACTTCATCAGGGAAAGGTGGGAAAAAGGAATTTTGGGCTATACTTCTGAGGACAAGTTTCATTAGCTGCACTTCACCAAGGCCCCCCCCAAAGAAAGGTTTTCAGTTTATTCTCCCACGCCTTGGCAGAAAAACATACTCCCCCGAAACCCCAAGTTCCCTTTAAAAAAAGGAGGAGTAAAGGATTTCTTCTTATATCCTTGTACAAGTTTTAAAAACTTAAATCAAAAAGAAAAAAAAAAATATAAAACCTATAAAAACCATAAAAATCGAAAAATCAGAAAATACCAAAAATATTCTACCAGGGTTTTCTGTTTATCGATAACATTTACTATCTAGAAATGTCATTCAACAAAGGCACGGATTTTAAAGAAAACCGACAGAAGTTATACTAACATTTTTAAAAAATTCTTTAAGGCTTGCAGTTACTTCATACTGCAACCCGCCCCTGTACAAGAGGGAAAACATGTCGCCAAAAGGGCAGCGTTCCCCAACCCGGGGATGTTCCCTGGGGATGGATTTCTTTATATCCTTTTTTCCCCGATTGATGACGTTTCATGCATCACTTCGATATAAAAAAGAAGTCTTCTTTTTTATCAAGATTTTCTATCTTTTTTTGATCCTTTTAAGAGATCCCTTTATGTTTCACAAGGGGGTAAAGAACTAAATTTTCCAAATGTCCTCCCAATTGAATGCTACAGCTCTTTTAATGGAAAACGGTCATTAAATTTAGGGGGGGGCTTTTTGTTCAAATTCCACCCTTCCAATTTTTTGCAACATCAGCAGTGAAATCTCTTCTCGTTGTTTCAAAGGGGGGCAGTATGCTCCAAATCAAATACATTTAAACCTGCCACATTTTTTCCCCAATTTTTCTAAATATTTAAATCTTTTGGGTCACAAATCCAAATGGTTTTTAAATTTTTTTATCGGGGGGGAAATGTGATTTAAATAGGAATTCGATAAAATGTATGATTTTGGAATTAAAGTAAGCTCCCCCGAAAACTAAACCTTTTTAAACAAGGCCCTATTAGGGGGGGCAAAAAGTTTTGGTCAAAAAGCAAGCTCCTCCATATGACGAAAATCTTTCTTTTATCAAGCAAATTAGGGGGGGCAAAAGGGTTTTACAAAACAAGGGGGTTGGCATCTTGGTTTAAAAAAAAAAGGCCAGATTCCCCGAATTGACAAAAATTGGCACAATCGAAAGGATCGCTTTTGGGCCGGGGAAAATTTCAAGCTGCTAACCATGAGTAAACGGTCTCGAAAAAGATGATCTGAGTAAGTGTAACCTTTCGAGAAAAATTTTTTTGGACTTTACCCGGCGGGGGAATAATTCAACTGGGCAACCTGAGTAAGCGTGTCTCGAATCGGGTCGTTTACTGAAAGTGGTCAATTCAAAAGTGCAACTCTAAAACCCAACGTTGAATTCGGCCTGGTTTTCTTGGTCTTCGTAACTCGTATATTATTATATCGAATTCTTCGGTTCTTGGGGATTTATAGTTTCGGGTTCTGAGGGTAAGATGCGGGGGGGGGGCCATCTAGTAAGTAGATGCGGCGCATTGACTTAACTTCGCGTGGGGGTCCAAGATTAATATATTCAGGAATATTCGTACACCGCCAGAAGATGCGGGTAATCTCTTATGATGGCGGCGCATGTCCTCTTGTATCTTGGATCGTATCTGGTGAAATCTTGATAGTGATGCCCGTATGTAATAGTGAGATGCGGCGCATCTGGAGCAGATTTGTCTTGATCTTTTTCATTTCAGTAGACATCTTAATTCTTGCATGTTTTGCTCCATAATTAGTCCAAATCGCCAAGTTTCACCAAATGCTTGTTTTTACCTGGAATTACAAAAGTAAACGATTAAGTATCAATCCTCATACATAATATAATAAAACAAGTCAAATAATTAGGATAAATGATAGTAATAAAATGTACTTATTTGAGTTCATCAAATATCCCCCACTTGAACTTTACTTGTCCCCAAGTAAACCTTAGAATTAATCTTATGAAAATGTATCCTAAAAGATATTAGGATTTATTTTTATATTTAAGCATGTATTCATTTTTGTCATAATCACACAACCAAACACTTAACGAATTAGAAGTAAAATAAATATTTGATATAAGCAAATCTAATCGTTTAACTGTTCAGTCGTGACGATATTTCTATCATAAGCTTGGCAAGTATACACATCTCCCCCACTAAAGCCAAGGATAACAAGTCTAAAGCGGTAAAAAGGGTTTTAGGTTAAGGGTTATTATTCTCATTAATCTCTATCGATCTCAAATTCCAGAAAAGGCGACAAAATCACAAATACATGATCGAATCCACGAACACGATACTTGCAATTGCTCAAATCCTTAACTCGAATAGGCTAAAGATAGGTCCAAAACTTTACCAATAATAATATATCAAAAAGGGCGACAAAATCATAAATACATAGCCGAATCCACGACTACGATACTTAAGATTGCTCAAATCCCTAATCTCAATAAATCAAGGTTTGGTTGGATAAGAATAATAAGGGTATGGATATATTTGGGATATAAATTGGTGTAAAATGAAAAATAAACAAAAACAATATAAATTAAAATCCTAAGTGTGGTTAATCAACTATCCCAACCATCCCATGAATAAGACTCATATCATTGAATAACTCACGCTTTAACACTTGAAACACACGCTTTAGGTTAGACACGAATTATACTCAACAAGATCTTAATCAAAGAATAAACCTTAGTTGGCGTTCCCATAACTGCCAACTCCCATTCATCCATAGATATATTACAACAAATAGTGGTGATATCGACACTTACATAACTTTACATCGTTGGTTAAATCAAACTCCAACTTTCTTTTTTTTTTCTTTTCTTTTTCATTTTTTCGATTTTTTTTTTTTTTTTGTTTTTTTTTTTTTTTTTTTTTTTTTTTTTTTAAACATAAACATAGATGTGTAAAATTTCACACATCACTATAATTATTCGGATAATTTTTCCATACTTTTCATGACTTCAGAAATAACGGTAATAGTGAAAGTAGTAAACACACGAAAAATAAACTCAAAGATATACAATATTTACTTTCACTCCAATTGCATTGTGCAATTTCCCGACCTAACCATTAGATAATGAATTACGCACGCGAACACAGGTAATGTAAGGAAACACACTTTGCCTAAGCAATTAACCAACAGGATTTTAATCTACAGGGTTAGGCTAAGGTGTAGGGTGTAATCGAAACATTTTAAACAAAGGTGTAAGAACGAAAGGAATGGCTCTGAGTGTTTTTCTAGGGGTATCTTACTCTAAAAGTGAGAGTAACAAAAGGGTTTAACGGGGGTTAACTATCCGTGTAGTTAGCTAAAT